>VXAV01010819.1:0-46973 GCA_013399715.1 Alectura lathami
GAGGAAAAAAAAAAAAAAAAGAGGTGACTTTGAAAAGAGTGATGAATATTTATTTCTGATTCCTGCCTAAAGTCACATCTTGAGCCACCTGAATCCAAGCTGCATGTTACCAGTAGGGGCTCTTTTCAAATTCTGCCCACCAAGAAAGCAACACAGCACCTTGCTCTTTGCAGAGAATTCAGCAGAGCAATGACAGCATCTCTTCCCTTAAAGCAAACCCCAACCAGCCAAAACACTCCATCAGGCTTCATGCACCCAGCCTACACCAGCTGTGCACCCTGCAGGTGTTGGCACCTGGCGGTGCCACGCTTCTCCGGTGCAGCCCTGTCTGTCCTCATTCTCCAGCCTCAGCAGGAAGCATCCTATCATCCCACTCCTGCCCGTCACACTCAGGAGCCTGCTCTTCTTGATGCTACTGAAAACCAAATGACAACTGCTGGCTTGCTAGCTGGGAAGTGTTCAGAGGGTGCTCCTCCTCCTCATGGAGCAAGGAGCTGAAAGGTGACATGCTTGAGAGTCCCTTTGATAACAGGCCAAGAACTGACACTAACAAGATAATCGGGGACTTCAAATCAGGTGTGCACATCTGGGATGACTATTTTCTGCTTCCATCTGACAGGAGAATAATCCTATTAGTATGAGTCTTTGACATCAGGTTGAGTGTCACAGCAAAAGGCAAAGATTAGAAGTGTTTAACTTGGCTTCCTTCTGGCTTTTACTGGTGTCCCCAACCCAAGCCCAGCATGCTGACTCCACAGGGAGTCACAGGAGTATCCTAGAGCAGTATATGACACATCTGTCCCCATCTCACAAGTAAATGGCCTCCAGAGCACAGACTAGGCTGTCCAGGAAACGCACCAACTCCAAAAGAATGAGCTGCTCTGATCAGCTGATGTCAGCTGCCCCTGACTCCTCCTGCCCGAGGTAAGTTGATTCACACATTTCATAGCCATGAAGCATGAAAGATACTGTTGTTCCTAGAAGATCTCCACAGGATCCAGCTTCTGTACAGTTTTGCTGTGTCCTTTCCTCCTTATCAACAGTCTGAGCCACAACTTTGCAGCCCAACACTGCCACTGTTAGAGAAGCCCAGCTCCAGGTTATTCCTTGGCTAACCCCTGTTTTCCTCCTCATGAACCCAGCTAACCATAGCTCTGAACATACGAGATTATGGAAGAAAAACTGAAGCCGGACAAGTCTTCGGCTCAGCCCTAGGTCTTTCAACTGTTTCCCTGATCTGTTTTCTCTGCCTCCTCTGCCTTTGTTTTTTCTCATCAGCCTGCTGTAGGTAATGAAGAGCCAATATGCATTTTGCCTGTAGCAAGAGTTTTTTTAGTTCAGATCACCTGCTTCTGACTGGAGTAGATGACATCTGGTACAAGAACCCACAGCAGGCTGAAAGAAGAAAAACCTGAGGGCTAATTTGATGTCTGCTTCAAGAAAAGGCCATGCCCTGACCATTTGCTGCCTGGAACAGTTAGGTTGCTTTGACCTCCTGTTGCTTTCCTACAAAGAGCAAGACCGTATGTGCACCTATAGCCACCACAGAGGCTGACTGAGGGGCTGAGACGCTGCCTGTGCTGCTGGGGACAACCAGAGGTCTCCAAACAGACCTGGGGTAGGGGTCAGTCCAATAAGACACCCCCCCCGCCACTCCTGGGAACACCAAGTGTGTTCAGGTGAAACCAGCTCTGTGAAAAACCCCAGCAATTAAGAGTCCCACAGCTCTCAGTACAAGAAAATCAACTACCGCACCACTTGAAACATTGCACATGTACATACATGAAAATACTAAAACGGAGCTTCAAAAGATAGGCTGGGGAGGGAAGGAGGAGCTGGGGAGGCTGAGCGCTGCCCAGAAAAGGAGCCTACAGCAGTTTTTGTCTCAACGCCTTTGCCAATTGCTTTTCATAAACAATGTTTGGGAGAAAAAGCCTCCATAAATGTCAACAATTGCAGTTTATTACATGTTCCATGACCTATTTGTAAACTGACTCAATTTCTTAATTATATTTGCCTTTAGATGGTAAGAACCATACAAAAAATTGGTATCTTTTTGTGGAGCTTTAAGTGAGCAAATTACTGGCTTCCTGAGCCTTTCCAACCCCTCAGCGACTCCTGGCATAACTTCATTCACAGAAGAGCATGGAAAAACAACACGTTTGTGAGAAAGAATTCATATGCTCTCTTATTCCCATATTGGTTCAAACCAGAGCAAACAGCCCAGGTAGAGCTTGAGTGCACACAGCATGCCCTCCGACAGCACCGAAGAGGAGAGAACGCAGAGGGCTAACTTGTATGGACTAGCACCTGGAAGGTCTTAGCCACATGTCTAAAGCATGCTGTGGGAAGCACATTGATCTGTCTGCACCAGGCTAACAGGCTCAGGGGTCGGCAGCTGCTCCAGGCTGGCACGTCAGGTGCTATTTTTCCTCCTTGGATTAGAGACTCTATTTGCCAAGAGAAACCAAGCAAGCTCTTGGAGAAGCTGCTTCTGAGAGGGGCAATGCAGCAGATCCCTTGATCAGTGATTGACAGCGCCTAGGTCTGGGCAAGACAGTGGCACACTGCTCCTCACAGAGCTTATTGATCATTGCCCTCTGTTTGTTTTTCCTTATTTAGTGGATTTCAAGTCTTATTTTACAGGACACAGAGAATTAAGACTTAAACTGCAAATGTTGGTCAGTGAAAGACTTCTTAAAAGCAAAATTAAGTAACTAAACTTTAAAAACCAGTCATGAGCTGGCCTTTTGGCACTGAATTAAAGTCAAGCTTACATACTAAAGAATAATAAATTGAATAAAATAATACCTTAATGGAACAGCAATTAGGCAATGCAAACAATAGAAAGAGACACCAAACACATTGCGACTGCAGGCGGGAACACCGATGGAACACCTTTCCCTGCTTAATGCCTGTCTCATTTCTCACCCCAGCCTACTTGTCTGACCATCATAACTGTACCATTTGTAACATAAAAGAAAATGGGCCACCTTGCAGATTTTTTTGTCTAATCTGGTATATGCAGTTAACTGCTATTAGGAGGCACAATCCATTCCTAAACTGCCCTTTGCTTGCCCTTAGGCTCCTACTTTGGGCTCCTTAACTTTATGCTCAAGCACCAGACTGTGCTGAAACGCCCCATGTGCCACCTCATCCTGCTGCAGGTTGCTGAGCACAGCCAGCGAACCACCAATTAAAGCCCCTCTAGATGAGATTTGCGGAAGCAATCCCCATGCTTTTTTGGGCCACCTGACTCCTTGTAGCACAGACATGCAACCCTAACAGTGAACGCTGCATTGAAAACACCGCATCTTCCAAAGAGCATCAAACTGTTTCTCTGTGCTAAGCTGCAGGCCACTGCTACAGGAGTATCCTGACAGGCTTCGAACCATCTTTTGTTCTGCAAACGAAGCCCCAGCTGCAGATCTTTTGCAGCGCAAGGAAGAAAAGTGGACAGAAAAACTCTGCTTTCCGGGATTTTTGCTTGGTGTGGGGGAGACCTGCAAGCGAAGTTGGTGTGGAGCTCTGTACCCAATGTGCTCAGATCTGAGGCATCTTCCAATACATACAAAGTCTCCTATTGGAGAACAAGAGGCAGACAGGAAAGCTAACTGTACTGGAAAAAAAAAAAAAAAAAAAAAAAAAGTAAGTAACTGGAAAAATCATTACAATTTGAAATTGAGTGATTTCAAAAATGCTGGAGGATTCTCATTTTAAAGTCTTTCCAAATTGAATTTGCAGCTGATTTTACACATTCAGATCTCAAGTCATTTTTTCCTAGAAAGTTACACCTCCCTAAAAAATATCCACGAAAAATGTTGGGGTGAAAGGTTTACAATGTATTTTTAATGTGATGGAAATCCCACTTTCTGCACCCTGACCTCTCAGCATTCTAACTCTTGCTGCAACCTGTTTGTGGTACATCTCTGGTTGCTTGGGGAGCAGTAGCTACATGTACCAAACACAAGGCTGGTGACTAAACAGCACCAGAACAGGTATCTTCAGGGCACTAGGGAGACAGAGCAAGCATCGACCTAAGGAAACTAAAACCCAATCAGAAACCTGAAGAGCTCTTAAGGGAGCCAAATGGAATTAGCCTCTTCTGAAACCACCCTTCTGGAAGTCTCTGGTTTGGGAGGGCGATGATGTGCACCATGGTCCCCCAGAGCTCTCGGCTACCTCCACCATCCTCAGCCCTGCAGAGCTCATGGAGTGGCCCCAGATGTGTTTGCAGACAGGCTGCCAGAATCTTCATTTCAGTCAGGAACAGGGTAGATTTTTCCTTTTCTCTGCTCTGTACATGGCAAATGGTCTTTTCAGTGAAGCCTTTGTTTGGGAAGGGTGGAGACATTTGTTTTCACAGTCCTTGCACAGACTATTTCAAAAACACAGCTTCCTTGTGCTATGTTGTGTACATAGAGAGAGATTTGCCTATCACTATTTGAGTTCAGCTGTTAACAAGTAACCCACCTTTATTAAGCCTTTTGTAAAGGAAAGGATAAAAAAAGCTATTGCTATCCAAACAATCACAAGATTACTGTTTGAGCTGTTGTGTTCTACTAAGCTTGTCTTCACCCATGTGAGGCCTCCCAGAGAGCATAAGGGACCAAGGATTTTATTTGGTAAGGAACACTCCACACCAGCCACAAGAAGGATTCAAATTTCCTTCAAAAGGAGAAAGCTCCACAAGAACAGCAGTTTCTGATGCAATGCTACATTTTCAAAAAACTTATTTTGTAGAATTTTGGTTGCAGCAGGGGCAAAATGCTTTCATTGCTGCAATTCCACAAAAATGCTGAAGGATGACACCGTCAGTGAAACGGTGACTTTTTAAAAAAGATTTCAGTATACGTGTGTGTGAAATTTAGTGGGATGTTTTGGGGTTCTGCATGTAACACCCAAGGCAGTGCTGTTTGCTGCAGTGCTGTGCTACACTGGATCTGCCACCACGCACCATTAAAGAACATAAATTTACTAAAACCAGATCAGAAAGGTCTTTCTAAATCTTCACAGAATGAACAATTTTATCATCAGCTTTTGGGTGGAGAGTTGTAAGATCTTGTAGGACTGAAATTATGTTGGTTGAATGTACATTTCCACGCGAATGTTGCAAAGCAATGGAGCATGAAAATCAGCTATGCACCATGTTTCTTGCATGATGGAAGCGGGGCCCAGGTCCCCCAAACCACTCAGCTCCGGCTGGAGAACGCTGATGGGTTTGTAATGAGATAGAAGAAGCGAGTCCTTCTTATCTGTGTGTCTGAAGTCTGGTGAAAGCTAAAACATCTCTGTCCTTGTACCCAAAGATGTCTACATGAAGCAATTCCATCAGTGTTGATGGGTTTCACGTGACTGTTACTGAAGAGAAAATCTGGCATCACTGACTTCACAGAGCTACCTTGGCTTGGCGAGTCTCAGCCAAATGCTGACACACCACTACGTGTGCCTCGGGAACAGCAGAATGAGCTGGAACACCCGGCCCAACAGGACCCATCCTGAAAGTGCTCTTCTGGTTGAAATCTGGATTTGCTTGTGTGCCAGCCCACCCGGCCTGGTGTCCCACAAAGGTTGCACAGGCTGCCAAATGCAGGTTTCATCTCCTCCCTTTTAGCAATTCTCATTCACACTGAAGTTTATGTAGCATAAAACATATGAAAAGAAGGGGAAAAACCTAGGCATAAGGTGTCATTAATATTTACATCAACTGATTTTATCTAATCATCTTTTCCTGGTCCAACCATGCTGGGCAAATGCATGAAAACACTCATGCTCCCTAACAGCCACTACAGAGCCAGCTCTTGGTGATCATGACACGCTCTCTAGCCACACACTGTCACTATGAAAAATCTGCACTGTCCTTCAAATCAGAAAAATACAGTCCTTGTCAAAGTGTCTTTAATTGTCTGCAATATTTGCTGTATGAAGTGGTACAACAGAGCAGCAGTATAGCAATGCTCCTGCAGCTATCCATACAAAAACTGGAGGCAAAAGCACTCATGTCATAGAGGCCCACTTCCAACATGGGAGAAAATTCTTTGCTTTTCCACCACAAACATCAATTTTCTTCATATCATATGCATTTGAAGATATGATACAAAGATATCAAAACTGTGAAGAAAAAAACAAACCATGGTCAGTCTGACTGACAACAGTTGCACACAAAAAGCCACCATAACTCCAGTTTTCATCCATTTATTTCTACAAGCAAATTCTGAGTCAACAATCTTACAACATTTAAATCATTATGTTTTTTTCAGAATTATGGGAGTATATAATATGGTTGATGACCATAATGAGGTCACCTGTGACTCAATTTACGTTGTTGACACTGTCTAAGGAGTGTTTATTTAGACACATCCATGACACCTGCAGCATTTGTGTGGCTGCTGCTCCCAAATCTCAGCTTTTTATTTATTTATAGTCAGTCTTTTTATTTTTCAGTCTTTTTATTTTTGTTTCTTGCTGAGACTTGATAATAGCGATCCCGGTAGCTGCCAAAACACAGAGGCTATTTTCATGATCTGGATTTGTCTCCATTGGTCAGGAGATGAACAGTGCCAAACACACTTCATAGAGGACACTGAACAAAGGACACTAAATAATAATGACTTGGTTTTTATAATACAACATGTATAATTGTCTGATTTTTAATTATCCAAATACTAACTGTAAAACAACTGAAAGACCAATTATTTTCAATTAATTTGATGCTCCAGAAAACCCCTGAAAAAAGACAGTGAACTAAGAATTGATTAGCAAATGAAAAGAAGAAAGTTTGGATACTTATTGTTTGGCATAAAGAGAGAATTACAGTGACGTGAACGAACTTAAATTTGTATTCATTTGCATAATAGCTTGGCTGCATTAAGTTATTTCTTCACTGAGTTTCATTATAATGTATTTTAAATCCATAATGGCACTGTAATGGAAAAAGTGATTGTCAAAATCAAGATCAGAATGAGAGGAGGAATTCAAACTGGCATGATATCAATAAAAGTATTAATCCAGCTCCCAGTGAAAACAATAGAGTTCTGGCATTTGCTATAGTGGAAGCAGATCTGAGTCTAACTATGTGCATTTTGGGTCTCTGCACTACTTCTCTTTAGCTGCTAGCTTTAGCAATGACACTATTCCACACATTCATTTCTTTGCTTGTGAATTCCCACTTTCAAAGGAAAATATCAGTGTGCTCCATTTATGGCTTTGAGCTAACACACCAAGACGGGAAGCCAAATATTGTCCTCGTGCTCACAGATGCCAACATGAAGTCATCCCATTGATTTTGATGAGGTTTATCCTGCTGTGGCTGAGAACAGAAGCACACATGTAAGTATACTACAAATAGACAAATGCCTTTACCTTTTTTAGAATATTAAATCTCAGATTTCTAAAATAGAATCTCAATTTCTGATTTTATGTTTGTTTTTTTTTTTTACTTTTACACAACGCCTTCCTTTTAAGGAGTTCTCACTCTCAGGTTTGACGGGGAACTACCTTCAGCTGCAGATGCAGAATACAATAATTTTTCATTTATATAAATATTTTTGTGTATTTTTTTCTTATTCAAATAAGTACTTTTTTTTTTTTTTCACCATTTTACACCTAGTCCAAATGCTACAAAGCCAGTTTGCCACAGACAGAAGGCACTCAAAACTCTCTTTCCAGAACTGGAAGTTGCAATATCTAATCTCAATATATGGCAGTATATCACATGAATACACACCTACATATGCATTCAGGATAAACACATAGTTTGACAGTCATTAATCACCACGTCCTTCACATGCCAGCAAATGCAAGAGCTTCCAGCCCACCACCTGTTTTTCCCACCCCATTCCCCCTTCCACATATTGCACACCTCTTCAGGACTAGAAAAAAAAAAAAAATAATTGTACTTCTTCTGGATTATGAACCCAACGGCCCTGGGACCACAGCTTCTGGAGGCTCAGTATATCATAACCGCTTCCCTCTAACGCCGGACTGCTGCTGCCACGATTCACCAAGCAACCAAGGATTTCGCTACGTTATTCAATCCCACTTTTGTGAACCAGAACAAAATACACTGCTTCATTTCTTTTAAAGAGGCTTTATCATGACCCAGAGCTGGAAACACTTCATGCATGTGTTCACACAAAGTAGTCCATTACTAACTTCTAAAGACTATCATGCAGGAACTGTGTACATGAAAACAGAAACAACTCTCCCCAGCAATGTTATCTTTAAAGCCAAAACAACAGCCGTGCTGGTTGCTGTTATGGTTCAGGCCTAAGGATTCAAAGGAAAGCTTTCGTCCTTGCAGGCAGCTCCTCTTCTGCTCAAGCAAATGTGTGAGTTGGCATTTTACATCACTGCTGCATGCAAGTGCCCTGTGAGCGCTAAAGCAAGAGTAAAACCCCCACAAGGCAACACAGGATAGATGGACAGCAAATCTAAGCTGTACGCTACTATGAGGTTAACTATTTAGAATTATTTCCTTTTTTTTTTTCTTGTACATCTTTCTTTCTATTTATACAAAGAAGCAACTTTAAAAAACTAAAACTAAAAACTTGAGTGAATCTGCCTTAGTGCTTGTTTTAAATTAGTCTAATTATCAAATACCTCCTAGGGAAAATTTTCACAGTTAACACAAATATCGAAGGGCTCGACATACGTGCTTTCATAAAGGCAAAGCCCTGTTTTTCTGCCTGCATAAAATTGCTAGGAAGAGGAAGGAGACTTGACCAAAAAAAACCCTGGAAGTTTGATGGCTTTATAGATAATTTTTACTGAATTCACAAGCAAATCAAAACAATTTACTGCCTATCTGATATGTTAATGCTTTCTGAAAGAGACTGAAGTTCAGACAGCACTTGACATATTTCATTTTTAACTGCTCTGTTCAGATTATCCAACTTCTACCACACAGTAGATGCAGTGGAATAAGAAAGGACTTAAATGTAAGGTCTTTGACATACATAACACAGGAACATAAGATTAGATATCCAGTAACTGATTTTGAATCTAATAAAATGGGAATCTCAGGCAAGTAGGCTGATTTCTTTCTCTCTGTCACAGAAAAGGAGTTCTTCACTCACCACGGCAGCACATAATTGAACCCAAACCATAGCTTGGAGGAGACCATTGTTACAAACACAAAGATAAAGGCCTCCCAGACTGAACAAAATAGCCAGAATTTTCAGATATTGAGTCTCCACAGTCTTAATTTTTTTTTTCCTGAATGCAAACCTGTCTTTTTTTAAAAAAATATTTTTTCTCATCCCTACATTGTCAAAATTAACATGTAAGCATAGAATGCCCTTGGTTCTAAACAAGACTGCACTTCTCCAGCAAGTAAGGCTGTCACTGTTCCCATTTAGGGCTTAAACAACCCCATGTAAAATCACTTTCTGGGCTTACACTGCCTGTAGTTGTTTAAGGTCCTCTGTCCCTTTTCTGGTGGAACAATGATAAATCATTCTACGTTAGTTCACGCCTTTCTGCCTGATCACTTCCCAAAGCTAAGAATGTGTGGAATTGCTTTCCCCCAAAACACCCAACAATGCTAAGAATGCGCTCCTGCCTAAAGGTTTATAAAAGCAACACAAAAAGAGAAGAAGAGAACTAACACTTTGAGTGAGAGACAATGAGCGGTGACCAAAGGGGACAGTTACATCACCCCGCAGATGGATGTGTGGCTCTAACTGTACAACACGTCACTTGTGGCCATTTCAATTTTTAAATATCTACCCATCCCAACAATACAGAAAGTTTATAAATCTCCTTATTAAACATCAAATAAACACTGTTCTGTTACTCTTTTACTGCAGCATCCACCACAGCCATCCAGCTGCCACTGGGGCAATGTGCGTGCCTTGCTCTGCGGCCACGCAGCAGCGAGCGCAGCCCACAGACTTGACTCATCGTCCCTGGGGGAAAGGACTTGTTCATCTACACAGCAAAATAAATTAATAAAAGAGATCTCTATTAGTAATTGAAAGTGGTATATTGCACGTAATTAAAATCTTTACATAACTTACTGTATTACATTGCTCAAATAATTTTGTTTTACTAGCTGAAAGTTCTAAAACGGATTTTACAGATTCATTCTTTCTCTTTGTTTAATCGAGAAGAGAGAGATTCCTGCTGCAAAGTGGAACATCTTTTTCTCTACACATTATCTTGAGGGCAAGGCGTATGAGGAGTGGCTGAGGTCCCTTGGTTTGTTCAGCCCAGAGCAGAGGAGGCTGAGGGGAGGCCTCATGGCGGCCTACAGCTCCCTCCCAGGGCAGCGGAGGTGCAGGCGCTGAGCTCTGCTCTCTGGGGACGCTGATAGGACCCGAGGGAACGGCATGGAGCTGTGTCAGGGGAGGGTCAGGCAGGGTGTTAGGAAAAGGTTCTGCACTGGGGGTGGTGGGCATGGAACAGGCTCCCAAGGGCAGTGGGCACGGCCCCAGGCTGCTGGAGTGCTGGAGTTCAAGGAGATTTTGGACACCACTGTCAGAGACAGGGTGTGGGTTTTGGGTGGTGCTGTGTGGAGCCAGGAGCTGGACTCAATGATCTTGGGGGTCCAGCTTGGGATAGTACCTGCTCCAGTACCTGAAGCGGGCTTATAGGAGAGCTGGGGAGGGACTCTTTAGAAGGGCATGGAGCGATAGGAAGAAGATAGGTAATGGCCATAAACTGGAAGAGGGGAGATTTAGGCTAGATATGAGGAAGACATTCTTTACTGTGAGGGTGGTGAGACACTGGCACAGGTTGCCCAGAGAGGCTGTGGATGCCCCCTCCCTGGAAGTGTTCAAGGCCAGGCTGGATGGGGCTCCAAACTGGTCTAGGGGGAGGTGTCCCTGCCCATGGCAGGGGGGTTGGAACTAGATGATCTTTAAGATTCCTTCCAATCCAAACCATTCTATGATTCTATGATAATCTACCATCCTATCATTTTATCTTTTGCTTTTCAACGTTTCAACACCACCTGACAGGGATTCCCCAGTCAATATACTGGAGAATGCAAAAGGATTCCCTTGTGTGGGAACAAGTATCACATGAGATAATTCTGTGGCACAGGGGATGAACCTTTAGCTCGATAATCACTCTGTGCAGAAGGCAAGGTAGATTTGGTATCTACCATATTCCAGCTGCCTTACAAACTGCATGCGAAAACAAAATGGGAGGCAGGAATGCACCTGGCTGCTGCACTGCACTGGTCAGCAGTGCCATCATGTGAGCTCTGGGATCTGAACAACCACATGCTGAATCCTAAACCCAGTTACTCTGATGTGTTCTGACAGTCCTTTAACATTTTGGAGGATGCTCCCTCTTTAGCTCTTCCCATGGCAGCTAGCAGGGAAGGAAGCATGAGGAACTTCGGCAAGATTTCCAGCAATGTCCATCCCCACCATGGGTAGTGACCAGCCCAAATGGAAGCGTAACCCAGATCCCAGTTCAAGCTGAAGAGGTGAGTAACTTCTGTCTGGAGGAAGGAAAGGATAATACAGGAGATGCTTAACCAAAAGCACTGGACTGCTTGTGAATCCCACCACACCTGCAACTCAGGCAGTAAGCTGTCTGAGCAGATGTTATATAGTTAATTCTCAGCACATTTTTTCTCTGCACTTCACTGAAAGTAACACCCTTATGAAAATCCTATCCCAAAAGGCAGAGTATCTGTATGCACCTATGGACTGTTATTACAGATAACTATTTGCCAAGATAAAGTCAGAGAAGTTAAACAAAGTTATTGAGCCAGTATTTTATAAATAAACAGACCCTAGATTATGTGCTTCCCTGGTCACAAAGAAAGTTCAGACAACAAAAAAACAATGCATTGTGTAACCCTTGGGATTTGTGATTTGGGAAGCAGAGGCGATTCTGATGCCGGAGGGCTGATGGCTGTCCCTGCTTGTCATACACTCAGCCCTGCCGCAACACTGCCAGGCACCTTTTTGGCCATGGTACGTGCTCCAGAACCAGCCGGAGAATCTTTCCAATGCACCGAGTGAGTTCCATTAACAGAAGCAAACCACATATAATTTGCTTTTTTTTTTTTCAGAGCAAGAACCTCTGCCCTCTAATCCTTCCTGCCCTCCCAGGTTTGCTTTCTGTGACTCTGTTGACCCCAGGTCAACATAACTGCCACGCCAAGGCCATCCTCAGCCGAGGTCTGTGGGAGCACGAATCCATGCCCTCTGCACCCCTGGCTTGCAAATTCAAGGTGTCAGCATCTGGGAAGTGTCACCTACAGCGTCAGAAGGGGGTTTCTTTCACTGTGAATTCAGCTCAGCAGCTTAATAGTGACGAAAGATAAAGAAATGACCTTTCAAACAAAAACCCTATGACACTTACCAAAGTACAATAAAAAAAAAAAAAATCAAGAAAGCTGTTTGAGTAACGAGTGGATTTATCTTCATGTCAGTGTGATGAGAATAAACTCTATGGCATGTAACTCCCGCCTGTGTGCTACCTGCAGACACAACAAATCAAGGCAAGTTTTGTCGTCAGAGACACTTGCCGCTCCCTCTGCAGGGAAATCTGATGGAAGGTGATGACTGTGTTGTGTGTAAATTGGCCTGAGAGAAGAATTTTGCATCTCCTGCTGGATGCCCAGTCCAGGTTCCTAACTGTGAGGCACACATAAGGTGTCCCCACACTCTGCTGCTCTCCCTCACCAAGTGCATTCTTCACTCCTCTGTGAAAAATCTCTTCGGATCCCAACATGCTAAAACACAGCACACACAGCAGGCTTTATTTACAGCAAAGGATTAGGGCTGGTTAATTTATTGGTGTTAATTCAGAGCTGGCATTAGCTCTCTTTATTCCCACTCACTGGCATTTACCTGCACAGTAGCTGCACGGAGGTCCACAGGCTCTATCATGAGAATGCGACCAACACCAGAGTTGCTCGACTGGTCCCTCAGAGCTCAGCACAGTGATCTTTATCTTGATCTCAGCCAAGTCAAAGGAAAAATTCCCATCACCACAAACAGAGCAGGCTCCAGCCCGTACTGCGCTTCTGCCAGCGCTGCGGCTAGCTTTTCCCATCACATTTTTACAAGTAGCTCCCAAAGCTCAATGAATGTTCTCGGCTTTGAGACAGAAAACAGCTTTGCCTACTTTTGCTAAGCTTCACACTTTGGAAAGATCAATATTTCTTTTAACAGTAATGGGAATCTTCCACCAGGTAACTAACCACACGTTCACTCATGGTGTGCAGGGACATACTCCTGGTAATTGCCATATGACTGCTCCTGGAATAAAGCATTGCTTAATGCAAACATGGCAGAATTATGCCCTAGGTCTCTATTAAAACACAGCACAACTGACAGAGCGTGGCTTTTTCATAATAACACGTGATCTTAAAATGAAATTGCAGCAGGTTGAGAAATCTTGTATTAAAGCTATTAAACGTTTGCTCATTAAGTGTTCTAATTTTTTTTTCATATAAGCTCTCAATCTCACAGAGGCTGGAGTCTTTCTTACAAGGGATCACAATAGCAGTAATACCCAGGAACAAGAGGCAGAGATAATGATGCCAAATCCTCTTGTGTTTTTTGAGAGCTTAAGCTAGACCCTTAACATTAGCTTAACACTGTTCCCTCCTCCCTTTCTTTTCTTTTCTTTTTTTTTTTTTTTAAATTTAGTCTAAGATGCTCAAAGTGATCTAACGGATTAGATGTGCGCGTGCCATTAGGTGCAGCAGCAGTACTTCAGACCCTTCAGACCATCAGAGAGCTTATGGCCAGGGCTAGCCCAAGTCTCACTGTGTGCAGAAGAAATGCTGTATGGGAATGCCCCCAAAGTTGTAATTTTCTCATTTCCTGTCCCACCACCTCCAGTGGGAAACTATACAGATAGCAAAGCTGCAAAGGTCCTCAGGGACACCAAAACATCCAGAGACCTCAGCACTTTGAGGTATCTGTCCTCATAAAGTTAGCTCAATCTTTTGTGTTCGGTCATGGTCAAGCAGGCATAATGCAAAGGAGCAGACAGCTGGGGAAAAGAGCAGCCCAGGTTAAAGAGCTTCCTGGTGTTCCTGCTACTTCGCTTGTGTTGCTCCAGCTTGTCATGCTCGCATTTGATGCAGCCCCCTGACCCTGTGGCAAACAGTGCTTGTCTAAGGGGATGCACTCTTGCACCGCGCCCACCTAAATCACAGGCTAACACCGAGCTCAGCAAGGAGAGGTGTCAGCTGTCCGCGTGTGAGCTGGGTGCGATGGCAATGAGCAGTGTCTGACCAGGAGAAATCCAGACTTAATGAACCTGGGACCTGACTCTGAAGACGCTTCTGATGGTATCAATAAAGGCGAAAGAAGAAAGGCCTAGGGCGCTTCCACGCTAATGGAAGAATATTAGCTCTCCCTGCTTGCTGCCCAAGAGACTTCATTTACAAAAGTATTTGTAAAGTATTTGAATGTTTATGAGACTTTTTTCAAAGCCCATGTATTCAAAAGGCACTAAATCTCCAAAAGAACAAGGAACTTTAGACAAATAATAATAAATATTGGTATCTTACTACCTGCATTATAAAATTAAGCCATTAAGTGACACTGGGCGACTTCTGAAGCTTCTCTAGCAAACTAGGTTTATAAAAAGGGAAAATAGATTCTTGTGAAATAGCAGAGCTCCGGGTGCAAGGGCATTAAGAAAAGCAGCATATTGCCTGCACGAATTTCACACCAGAGAAAACTGATAATGCTGCCTTCAGTCCCATCCCCTGGCTGGGAAGCCCATTTTGCTGCCCCAAGCACGCCATGCTGGCCCCAAGAGCAAGGGGCAGCAGGAGGTGCACAATCTGCATGCAGGAAGCACCTGCAGCCCTTGATGCTGAACAGTGATTTGTGCCAATGAAAATCCTCTAGAAACCTGAGCACTAATTTTATCAAGAAAGGACAGGAAAACACTGTGAGTTTACAGTTATCAGATTAGTTTTATATGAAACATCCATACTCAGAATGAAAAAGTTGTTAACAACTAGGAAAGCTGACAAGTTTGAAAAGAAGATGTGCTGAAAGGCCAGTAAGTCAAGTACTTCAGATGAATGTGCTGGCTCGGTGAAATCCAACAGCCCAACTCAGCAAGGCAAAAGTCCTTATGTGTGAGTCAGGATTTGATTCACAACCTGATTTTTAAGACTATTAATGCACTCATTACATCCCTGAAGCCCTACTGAATCATTCTCACTGTAGCTAGGGCTAAATATGGGAACAAGACAACATGTTTGTTTCTCTTAATAACAGTCTAATCTTGTTTCCTTAAAAAGTTTTATGGAGCTTTACACTTATTATAAGAGGGACTTACAGTATTGACACATTCACATACATATACAAAGAGAGAATTTATACAGGAAAAATATAGAAAGGAAATGCAGGACTGGGTAACACACTGCTTTGCATACCATGAAAACAGACTGATCTAAAACTACATAAACAACAAAACAAACTCTCCTGTGATCTACAGCTACCGTGCTTTGTCTTCTCTACTGAGGTACATGTAAGGATCCTTCTCCTGGTTCAACACCCACACCCAATGGGAAAGAAAGAAGTCCCACCAGGGCTCACTGGGAATGTGGTTAGTAGGAGCTACATCATCACTAACAAAATCAGCAAGAGACAAAGAGGGAAATTTAGAAGACTATCCGTGACCTGAATTCATGGCAGGGAGGTTTGTGTTCTATTTTAACTTCAGTTAACAAGTGCATGCCACCGAGCTGGAGGTAAATCACAGTGAAGATAAGACATCCATATTTTGTGTAACGTCAGCTCCCAGGGCTCCAGTAAGAAAACTCTACTGACCTCAGCAAATTTGCAAGAGGATTACAGAAGTCCTTCATCTTCTTGATGCTGGGCCTTAGATAACTGAGGTGAACTGTTTAGAAAACACAACATACTTTCCATAGTGAAAACAACACTAAGAAGTAGGTATTTTAGGCAAAGAAACTACCCCTGATATTGCTTATGATCTGGAAAAAAAATACAGAACTCATCTGCTAACAAAGCAGCATCTCTGCATCATTTCCAAAGCAGTAGTGCCATAGAGGGAAAAGATTCCCCCCAAAATGGGGGGATCTCCATCCCTGAATCCTAACAGGAAGGGAAGCATTACTGATGGCTATCAATTACGGATTATTTGAATTACATTCAGCCCAAGGAAGCTGCATTCCAAAAAGGGAAGAAAACTGAAAAAGGGGAGGTTTAGGTTGGACATCAGGAATAAATTCTTCCCTGAGGGAGTGGTGAGGCGCTGGCACAGGCTGCCCAGAGAAGCTGTGGCTGCCCCATCCCTGGCTGTGCTCAAGGCCAGGCTGGATGGGTTCCTGGGCAGTTTGATCTAGTGAGCTAGTGGCTGGCAGCCCTGTCCACAGCAGGGGGGTTGGAACTAGATGATCTCTGAGGTCCCTTCTAACCCAAGACATTCTATGATTCTATGATTACCTTCCAGTGATCACCAGAAAAATAAATAAATCTAAATTTTAACAAAAATACAATTTGCAGGATCCCAAACACCTTTTTACCAGTAATCCACAGTACAGAGCAGAATCTGGGAACTTCCACAATAACAAGAGCAAGTGAAATATCTGGGTTTTTTTTTGTTTGTTTGTTTTTGTTTTTAAGTAAAAAGGGTATTCTGGAAATTAGAAGCTTGAATTGGAAAAGACTGAGCGCTCCCTGCACCAGCAGCCTTTGTGGGAGAGGCCAGTTCTCAAATTCATCAAAATGAGATAATGAATTATCTACTATTTACGAGCACGTACATAATATCTGGGTCACTGTTACTCATAACTGCAACTGCTTAACAAGCACTGGTACAGGCAAAAGTTAGAGACAGTGCCAGGCACAAGGTGCTTATACGCGTGAGGTCCCTAATGAAGCTGCCAGACAATGCAGAAGACATCAGCAGATGTTCCTGGTGGGCTCACAATGGCTAATCTGACCCACAGACAAATACACGAGGCGTGGAAACTCAGCAGAGTCACTGTGCAAGCGAGCTCAGCATTTTAGGTGTGCAAATCACTGCAAGAGTACAGCCTGTACCACACTGATGACTTCAATTAGAACAGATCTCAACAAAATAAAAATATTAGAAAATCCCTACAAAACCTAACAGGATCTGGACTGCTTACTAAAAATTGCTCGCCCTCTTAAAAATGAATTAAAAATTGCAAAACCAATTTGCTGGAATAAACTCTAGCACCCTGTGGGAAAGGAAGCCAAGCTGTAGATGTGATCTTGCAAGCCTCCTCCTAGCCAGGCAGTTATAGCAAAGTTAATGAAATTGCTCAAGGAAGAGAGGCCAGCTCACACAGGTGAGAATTTGCAGTGCCCAGAGAGATGTTTGCAAGGGACACACAGCATTTTTAGATCAGGAAATGATTACAACATGGCTTCTATGCCTATGTGCTCTACAGCCAAATGACCTGTTTATATCGGAAAACTTTAATGTTTGCAACCACCAAACTACGTGCATTCTGGTATTTTAGGCAAGATCAGCAGAGCCTGCCATCACCAGTCACATCGAATCATGCAGAGTATCCCTGCAAATGTATCCTCATTAGTACTGCTCTAAGTTGTCTAACTGCAGAGGAGTCTGTTGGCCGACAGTTTCCACAAGCAATTTATTCTGGGAGTCAGCACTGCAAAGCCCACTGTCTGCGAGGATGGGGGATGGCAGGACCGGCTGCAAGCAGCTGCTATCTGCATGGGAACTAGAAGGGTTCCATCAAAAAGCAAAATTAGAGTGGTAATTACCTCTCTTAGCAGAAGGACCAGTCAGACGTAATTCAGCAAGTTTTTAAACAGGTTTAAGATACTTTTATGCACACATAAAAGGTTTTTGATAGAATGGATTTCCCTAATGCAGGCAAAGCTACTAGCATGAACATAATATTGCAGAGTATCTGCCATTTTAATTTTGATGATATGAAACTTGGATATTTCAAGTGCTTTATCAACTCAACTAATTAATAGCTGCTCTAACTTGTAATTCCATGTATAATAGTTAACATTTGGAAGCAAATATCTTAGCCAACTCCTAGTCCAGACCGATGTGACATTATAGGAACTAGAAACTACATACAGCCAGGAGTTCAATGGTTATGTCACCGTAAAAAAGTTGCTTTCTTGGTGTATTCAGGAAGAAGAGCTGTGGGATTTCTGTCTTTAAAATGCTGAAGATGTTCAAAAATTAAAGGAAAGGAGCAATATACTTCCCATAAAGTCAAACAGGTAACACAAAACTTCCCCTGGGCAGCAGCAAGTTATTCAGGTAACTAATGGTGTGATGTGGAAGAGATGCATATGGTCTATGGATACAAACTTCTGTGAAGAATAAAGTCATTAATGTAACAATGAGTGTCAGACAGTGGTAAATGAAGCGCTGTTATCACAGCCCCAGTGCCTAAGCACTGATTTCTGTTGTCCAGTTACAAATCTTTTTTTGCTGCAGACAAGCAACAAAACAAAAAAGAAACACACCCTGACAGACAGCTGAGCATCGCTAAAACAAGCTTTACTCTGAGATCACGGAGAGACTTTGTCCTCGGATTTTTTACTGTGGCTCCCCAGGCAAAGTCCTGAGCTCCCTGCTCTGCAAACTCACTCCATGGCTTGGGCCATTCCCTGCGCTAACTGTGCTAGGCCAGACAGGCAAGACCCTGAGCAGATGCTATCTAGCTACTGCCAGTGAAAGACTCATTAAAATTTTCCTGTTGGGAGCACACAGGAACAAGTTTTGAGCCACCTCATACCTCTGCAAACAGCCAATGACAAAACCCTGACTGCTACGCCCAGCCCTTGTATCAGCGCTACAGGAACCCAATTCAAGAAGCACGCTCATGTTTTGGACTAACTTAGAATCATAAGGGTTGGAAATGACCTCTAGGATCATCTAGTCCACCCATAACATGATAAAGCGGATGCACCCACTCTCAACCAGATTTAAACTATGCTTGCAGCTCCGCACAGTTCCCAAGATACCCTGGTGCCATATAAAAAATAGTTCTCGTTTCTCACTCAAATGGATTTTCCCATGCCCACAAGTGCTGAAGTCACTATTTTAGACCCGATGAACTTTCATGTCGGGGATGAAAGTAAAATAAATGGCTCACAGGTCCTGCTCCTTTCAAGGCGATTGCAGAAGTTCTTTTGACTTCACAGAGAACAATAAGAACAATAATAGGTTCTCATTAGGCCTCCTTCCCAGCGGGGCTTTGGGTACTTCCAGAAATAACAAGATCTTCCCAAAGGTCTATTCTTTGTCTCTTCCTTTAATCCCCAAAGGACTGGAATTTGGGGTTAATTTTGTTGAGGGAACAGGCATAGAAATCCAGTGCAGCTCGCTTCAACACCTCTCATTCTGCTATCATCTCCAAACATCTCAGGATTAGACCTTTCTTTTTGGGCAGTCAGGTAAAAAGAAAAAAAAAAAAGAAGTGTTTCTAACAGATGGCTCAGAGCTAGCCACAAGTTTAGTTTTGATCTAATTAATATTCCTTGCGTGTGCATGTGTTATGAAAAAATCTAAAGCAAGTGTATGGAAAAACACATCCAGAGACTCCAAGAGCTGAAGGATATAATCACCAGGAGAATTCTACAACCTCGCCCCATCTCCTAAGAGTATTTTATTCCTAGTTTAATTCTTCTCCAACCTTTTCCAACATTAACCAGCATGTGAATACATGTGACTTGACTTTATAGTGAAGACCCTAGTCTTCCTAATCTTTTGGTAAACAGAAATATAACGTAGATATAACGGTGATTCAAATGAATAATCACATCTGTATACAAATAAAGATATTCATTAAATGCTACCTTTCCAGATTTCACATAAAAATGACTTGTCCATATTCCCAACTGTCTCTTTTTACCTTGGCACACAGTTCTTTCCACAGCCAGGCACATCGGTCATCTGTGTGCTCAGCCTGCTCGAGAGGTAACAGCCAAGTCCCGACCTTTATTAGCTCTTTTCAGTCACAAGCCCAAACATCTGCAAGGAAAGATTTCCCAGGCTGTGCTTTTCAAGCCTGCTCACAGCTCGTCATTCAGGGCTAGGTTTGAGTGTCTTCCTCAAATCTTTTCTACTAATCTAGAGAGCCAAGCTGTGATCCTGGTTCAGACTAAAAAACACAGAGCCTTGCAATAGCAAGAAATTGGAACTTAATTCCCATTGAGGCATTTCTTGTAGAAAGTAATTAAAATAAGCATTGATACACAAACAGCACTCCAGAGGACTATTGTTTTACAAGTTACAGAAATCTGCATTTAGACAATGAAATAGGCTCTTCAATTTAAAGGGTCCCTCCCTTAAAAAAGGGACTACAAAGGTGCATCTCGCAGCTTACTTTTCCTGAGGAATGTCTATGAGGAGGTTTCAATCACTATGACAACCTCTTTTTAATGCCAATGCTTTTCTAGCCCAGACAACTCTTTCCTGAGAAAGGGCATGTTTCAAGGCTCTGCCAAAACTGTGGTTAAAAGCATTACTGACAAGAAGATAATCTATGAGGTTACCGTTTTGGCAAACATCAGCTTTCTAAAAGAACTGGGAATTTTGCATTATTGCTGGCCAAAAGATTGCTGCTGTAGAAGGAAAAAAAAAAAAAAAAAAACAGAGTGAATAAGTAACAAGAAGCCAATCTGCAATAAGCTCCATTTGTTTAAAGCACAGACATTCTGGATTCTAACGTTTGGCATTCGGGGAGCTTACAGACCTATAAAGACACATCAAATATGAACAGACAAGGAGAACAAATCTGCACCTTCATTCAATCTGCAATAAAGATCTTCGTGCATCTGTCATGATCTTTAGCTGCTAAGTCTCTGCTACATCTCCATCAGAGAAAACAAAATCAAGAAGGATGCAAACATTTCTCACTACTCAGACTCACAGCACACTTCTGGTCCTATATTACCACTGCTTTCAAGAACAAACAAATAAAGGTTTTCCCTTCCATCAGTGATCCAATGCTATTCCACAGAAATTACCTCATGGGGAATATGATAAAAAAGACTTCTAAATATTCACAGCACAGTCCCAGCCCTGGCCAATCTGGGGGCACAGCAGCCCAGCCCTGTTCCATGAGGATTTGCACCCACTCAGGTTCCAGCCACCAAGTGTGTGCTGTTTTTCTACTCTGCTTTCTGACCTGTTACTACATTCACAGGCAAATAAATTAACACAGTGGAAGGCTATAGGCACAGCCACAGCAGCTCACGGCAGGTAGTGGCAAATCCTGGAGTACAAAACAAGGATTTCTGAGCCCCACTCTCTGTAAGTGCTCTTGCTACCCTCAGCCTGCTGCAGGGGTAGATGATGGGCATGGCAAGAAGCAGGCAGAGAATGTTTTTGCAACTGTAGCTGACACAAAAGCCCTCGCAGCTGTTGCTCTCAGATCTGCGGTATGGGAAAAGCCAGGCGTGTGCTCCAACAACTGCTCGCATGCGCGGCTGATGGCAGCAGCACTGTTCCAGCAATTGTTTGCTTTTACTGCAGTGATGTTCTTCACGCGTGCGGGTATGCCCAAAATAAGAGGTTTTCTATGCAATACAATAAAAACTCAGTGCTGAACAATATACAATAGTTAAGAGAAATGAGGGGATTTTCTGCAAGAAGTGCCTGGGTAGCACACATGACTGCAGGGTAGCCTCTGACTTGCTAAGAGTACAACTGTATTAAGTCTTCTCCTCCAGAAGCAGCAGAAAAAGAGATGTTACAAATTTTTAAAAAAGCAAATAAAGGGGCTGGAAAAACACCTGTGCTTCTGGAAGAATCCACACAAACGTGAACACCCGTATCTGAGACTCTCGTTAGGATCTGTTGCTTCAGAAAGCCATTGGCAAGGTCAAACTAACACATGACCCTGTCTCATATTACCGCCATTATTTATGAGTTAAAGTACCAGAAGAAAAGTGAATCTCTTCATATTTTGCCCTCAAAAGTAGTTGCAGTGATATCCTGGGATATTGTCACATACAGACACACAAGTAAGTACGAACAATGTTGTAATACAGGGATATTTCCACACTTCGGAGTACACAGCACCTCAAATAACTGATAACACTTGTATTTCTGCCATGCAATCATCACAGAAAAAGTAACTAATCTCCAAGTATTCAGCCACAGGATCAGAGGAATTTTCTACGAACATTACGAATGGCTGTCCATTTGGCTAATCAAAGTAAGTTTTGTCTGAAAAATGAGATCAGCAAAGGGAAAGGCAGACACCTTGCAGTCCTGACGTGACACCCAGTCAAGGCTGCCTGTACACGGCGCTGCCAAGCAAGCAGGAGGGCTTGTCAACGCAAAGACTTTAAGGAGGAGGCAGGACTGGTGATGGTGCTCTGTGCTGAACTATGTGTGACAAATTCCTTTCTTGAAATGCATCCTCTTGTTCCAAGGGCAGCCAGGCCAGCAAAGCTACGCGAGCATATATTTAGCTCTCCGCTATCTACAGCTTCTGCACATCGACGATATTGTCTCAGTTAAGAAAAAGGCTGGTCCTTGTCTAGTCCTCCAGGATCGACACTGGTCAGCCTGACCAGTGCTGGTCTCACGCATCCACCAAAGCCAACTGAAGCATGGCTGTAGACAGTCAGGCCCAGCCCCACTGGTCTGCTGACAGTG
The DNA here is from genome assembly GCA_013399715.1 of Alectura lathami. Classification (NCBI taxonomy): domain Eukaryota; kingdom Metazoa; phylum Chordata; class Aves; order Galliformes; family Megapodiidae; genus Alectura; species Alectura lathami. The sequence continues at coordinate 22,597 of VXAV01010819.1, forward strand.
ATGGGAAACAACATCCCCGAAAGCAACTCCTCCCAAGCTAAACTTGGGACACAGGTCAACCTGTCTAGAAAAAAGGTGCACAAGCACCTCACCATTGGAGAGGAACCCAATGGAAGGTCTACAGGCGCAAACACGCAAACTAATCTTAGAAAGGTACAATTTTTGCTGGCGTAGTGCCAGGTTATTTCAGCACAATGTTCCTATTTGGAGGCTTGGGTCAGGATTCCCTACCACAATCACAGAGTGAGTATAGGTGCAGTTCAACAGGTTTCAACATCCCCTGCATTCCTGGAAGGTGATCCTGGCCTCTCCAGGAGCTGACAAGGAACAGCTTCTGGTTCTGCTGATATCACTGCTTCCTCTGTCCCCAGAGTTTTGGCAACCTGGGCAAATTCCTCCTGAAATGATCTTAGATCCAGATACTGCCATCAAGGACATCATTTCTACAGTGAAGGATGACAAAGGCGCTTTGAGCAACAACATGAGAAACACAGGCTGTCCAGTCTCCCAGATCTGGCTCAATTTGATAAGAAAGGCTTGGCCACGATCACCGGAGTGGGGAAATGCCTCATTTCTCAGCACTACAGATACCTCAGGCTGTCTGGCTCCACAGCTGCAGTGGAAACACAGCTGAGATCACCCAGAGTGACACAGGCTGTTAGAGGAGGGACACACAGCAGAGAGGGCCTCTCAGTAAGAGCGAGGAGGGAACTGGCGGCCACAGAGGCCTGTTCCCCAGGCCTCAGCCACATGAGAAGCCTTCTGATGGCTCCACTAAAGCTTTTCATTGCATAATGTGCAACGTGCATAATGTGCAAAAAGATGTGGAGTCTCATCTGGACTGCCAAAGAGTCCAGAAGGTTGCTCTATTTCAATAACATATCAACGTGGCAGTGCTCAACCTCAGCAGAGATGCCCAGGTTAACACCAAGGGCTCAGGGACCAGTCGTATGGAGGGGTCAGCCACCAGCACTTGAACAGAACTGAGTTTTATGGTTCAGGTAAAGACGGAGATAGCCCACAGGATTTTCAGTAGGAGGTGTGCAGTAAGAGCTCTGCAGCAAGTTTCCATTAAAGCTGGGAACCTCAAGTCACACCGCTGCCATATCCCCTCCTACCAGTAAAAGGGAACCAAGGGAGCTTCAAGGCCACTTTGCCCTGCATCTTGCTCACCAGTGAACTGAAGAGAGGCGCAAGATCCCAAGAGAAAAAAAGCATCAAAAACGCCCCATCTCCCAGGTGCCAAGTGGGGTTCCTGGCAGGTGGCACATGACTGACTGTGACATTGCCACAACCAATCTCTCTGGGGCTGCAGGTATCTCCCTGCACACTCCCGTCTCCATTGTTCAGAGAAGCATGCCTCCACACATCCTTTCTCAGGGCCCCCTATGTATGAGCTTCCTACATACTAAACAGTCAGTGTTGTAATAAAGAGGCTGTTTAAGCCACAAAAGGCTCTCAATTATTTCTAGGTCACACTAGAAACTACACTACCAGCTAGCATGCTCCTGAGGAGCACCTGAAGATGCACATGCACCTTTTGCCATAAAGCTGGTGGGAGTTTTACCAAAGGGTTTAGTGGAAGCAGATAAAGTACTGGAAATAGTGTCTTTGTGGGAGATCATGCTTTTGGAGAGACACCGAGAGTGGGTTTTAATACCCCAGATGCTGATCTGCGGGAAGGTAGCTAGGCTGCAACGGAGAACAAAGCTAGTGCTGCTCAGCTCAGACAAAAGAGACTCTTTGTGAGCCCTGTCTGAGGTGGTCAGTATCTAACAAAAGACCACTGACAGTCCTTTGGCACGATCTCAAACAATCTGAACTCTCCGCAGCTTTTGCAGTAACACAGTTCACTTAAAGCTGACACAGGCAGGAACTTTCCAGTAATCCTCATGTTAGCTCTTATGCTGTGTTAATAATTCCCTGCTCAATCATCTGTGACCGATACCACCAGTAAGATTCCAGTTAAGTCTCACCTATTATAAAAGACGAGTCAAAAACTTACACGGAAAACTTTAAGAAAATTAAATAAAACAAATGATCTATCATACTTGTGTATAAGGAAATGCAGAGTTGCTAGGGTTTTTTTTTGTTTATTTGTTTGGTTTGTTTTTTCCTTTTTACTACAATGATTTATATCCAAAACGGGATCAAGACCAGGACCCTACACACTACAAATATAAACACAACTGAATCAGCTAATACTCCTTTTGATGTCCTCTCAACAATTTTGCTGTACATTTTCTCATTTTCACTTTCTGTCTTACTTTAAATAGAGATGAATTCAAACTCAACACCTGAAAACAAAATGAGTCCAAAGCAGATGGCCTTGAGAAAACCTCTGAGATCCCATTTTGGGACAAGGTGTTTTCCAGTGGGCAGGTGACAGGGCTCCCGGGTCCTTTTGGGATTCTTCTTAGTGATTCAAAGGCAATCCACAGAGCAGTTAAAGTTCCAACCCAAACAGCAATTAAAACTGAGCTCAGATGCACTCACAATGAATGTGGTTATAACAGCAGAAGTATCCATACATACAGACAAACAAATAACCTGACAAAGCGATGAAACACTTAGCTGGAGTCAATGCTCCCTGCTCTTGGTGCAGCCACTTGGTTCCGCAGGCAGAATATGGGCTACTCCTCTCTCCATAACCAGGAATTCCCAGGGGACAGGACCATGTGGAATCAAAAGTCAAATGGGGACAAAACCAAGAGAAGCAAACATCCTCATTTTGACAAGAAACTCAGCACAGGTCCTGGCTGCCCTGCATCACCTGCAGCAAAAAGAGAGCAAACCCTGCAAGGCACAGCTCTCCTGCGCTCGTGCTGGCAACCCACCAGCTAGCCGGTTGCCAACAAATACAAATAGAAATGTAAAAATACATTTGCTGCACCTGGTTCTTTATTCTTCTCTGAAATATATGACTAAGCTTTGCTCTAACATGAGAGGGGAGGCAATATAACCTGTATTTGTGTACTGAAATGGATATTAACTATATTCAAAACACGCCGGTTAGAGGGATGAGCAAAGAGAATAACAAAAACTAGACAGAGCACCCGGCTGCTTTCCAGGCAGCAGCGGGTACCCAGGGAAGGCTGTCTCTTCGGATGAAACTTTGCAAATTTTGCAAAGAAGAGTTTTTAAAGAATGATGTAAGCACAGTAAACATTTCACATAAAAAACAAAGCTCTAAGTGCCTGAGAACAATGCAGACAGTCATTTGTGCCTTCCCTGCATATGGTTTGGGCATATATACACTAATTTAGAGCAGGATGCTCTCATTTGCAACCTCGTGGGCACATCTGCAGAAGCCGTCTTTATGGTAGCATAGAAGACCAGGAACACTCCTTCCAGGATGGTCAGACAGATGGCTAAGGGAGGGCATGATGGCATGACAATGAAACATAAAATCACAAGAAGGGGAACTAAGAACAATTAATCCCTGTCCTCACAGTATAAGAACTGAAGATGACCCAATGAAATTTAGCAGCTGACGTTCTCAGAAACAAAACACTTGCTGCAAGTGTGTGTGTCTGAACTGTGGGGACTGTGATCAGGCATTGGGAAAGTGGAAATCTCAGAGAGTGATTAAATAAATTCAGAGATGAGAGGGCCACGAAGAAAGAACATTGAGCCCCGAAAGCCTTAAACATCTGCCTGCCAGCAGCTGGGACAGTGCAAGACAGCAAGAATCAGCCTGTACTTGTCCTGCTTTTCATACTGTCTCCCAGATATTTGTTAGCAGGCAGAGCTAGAACAGGGGCATTAGCTCAGACACCCCTCTGGCCTCATATAATTTAACAGCAATGCTTGTGGCAGTGAATTAAGCAAGGTCAGGATGTAGGCACGTTGTGTGATGACCTGCAGCACTGTCAGCACCAGCGTGGTTTTGGCTGGTGCTGTAGTGCCCTGCTAGGACACCTCGCTCCCCGGGAACGGATCATGGAGGGAACCACATGGGCCCAGCCAGGCCTTGCCGTTTGGCCTGCAGGGCAGGCAAGCACCCTGCCTCACCTAAGAGCTACTGTTAACACTAGCAGGGCAGGTCTCTTACAACCTGAAATTACTTAAACATGCAAAACAGTGGTTAAAATCATCTGGGCTATTTTCTGCTATCTGTACTGCAAGTGGGCTCACTGATCTTGCACATCAATAAAAGGGCTACTTACACTAATTGGAGGGTACACCTTAATTACCTCCACATGGCGCTGAATCAGAAAGGCAGGCTAGCTAAATCCTGTCCCCATGCAGCCCTGTGTCCCTAACAGTAACTGTGCCAGATCCTCTTTCACTAATTACCTGCCTCTCCTCCAGACTCATTTCTCTTGGAAGAGAAGGAAGTTTGCTTTTTGACTAACAAACACATCCAAAAAGGATGTGTTGTAACTCACAGAAATTGTAACTCATTCACAAAGCAGGATACACCCAAAAAGTTCTCCAGGGAGCACCAGCTTTTCCAAGCAGCTGGTTTGGGGCATGTTAGATTCAAGAAAACACTTTGTCTGGGTGGTGAGCCTGCTCCTGTCTGGGGGTGGAAGGGAGCCCCGGAAGCCTGCAAGAGCTGCCAGCCTCCACAATGCCTCTCAGCTGGGGACCCAACACTGTTCTCCTCGCCGGGCTTCTCAGCTGGGTCTGCCTTCCTTTCTACCTCCTGAAGAAGGTTTCCCTTGCTGGAGAAGGAGCATCTCTGGCTGGATTTTCTTTATCTGATAAATTCACAGGCATACAGGCTGAATAATCCTAGTGCCTGTGCTCTACCTCCACCTGGTTCCTGTGTGTCCACCAGGATGAAGACCTGTGACCGTACACAACAGGAGAGGCGGAGAGCCCAGTGTGGTGAATATCCTCAACACGAGGATGCTGGAAAGCAGAGTGAGAGGGAGGTGGTTTGAAATTAAAACAGAGTTCAAGAGACATGAAAGCAGCTTTCCTCTTTGTGCTATACAAGCCTGTCCCAGGGTAAACAATTGCCACACTCTCTAAACCCAAACAATTAATAATTATGGATGGCTTAACCTAGTGCTACCTATTGTGCAAAGTCCTCTGTGTACATTTGAAAACAAACAAATTATTTGAGCTTTTCTGTCATCTTTGATGATGGAGAAAGCACAAAGTGAGCCCCAGGTGCAGGGATGCAACTTCAGCCTTAGTGGCTGTCTTGCAGTAATGTGGATTTCCTCACCTGGAGCCCCTTGGGAATTATTAGCCAAACACCTTTTAACCTGACTGCGGCTGAAATGGACTTTACACGTCTTTTCCCACACCTCCGAAGCGCAGCAAACGAAGGGAAGATAACGATTTCATGACAGTGACAGCCCACTTCCCAGCGTGTTGCACACACAAACCAATTAATACAGCCTGGTTCTGGTGAGTCATTCCCTTCACTCTGATTCACTGCCACTGTGCACCAACGCGAGCTGGCACAGGCGAGGCCCACGTAGCCGATGCTGTCTCGTGAGGGTAGTCGCAGCGATCTCATCAGGGATCTGGCCTGCTCCTGCGGGGCCTAGTGCAGCCCACACCCACACCTGGACATGGAGTGTCTCCATCCGGTTGTATTTCAGTCTGTTTCCCTAAAAACACAGATTTCCAGCCCTGTGGTTCTAAGGAGACGAAGTAGGGCGAAAAAGGGAAGACGTGTGGACGTGGTTCAAGGTAGCTCTAGATAAGATAATGCCTAAAACACCCATAGCCTCCCTGGGGCCTCCCTGTTCCCTTTTTTAGCAACAAGCCTGCTGGTGGAGCTGCACCGGTCTTTGCAAAGATAGAAACTTTTCTTTTTTGAAGTGTAGCCAGAATTATAAGTACAATCGTCTGAAGCAAAAAAGGTTTCCTAAAGTGTGAGAGCGGCCAGAGACCAGCTTTGTATATTCTCCCTCTTTGTTCAGATCAGGAATTTGCAATCCAAATCCCAGCCACAGCAGGGCAGGCAGTGAGCCCAGCCACTGTGAGTAAGAAGCATCTTAAAAGAGTTCATGAGGCTGCGTGCCAAGGAGCTGCTGTGAGACAAGGTGAATGCAGCCTGAAAAGAGCTGCATGCGTATAATGCCATTAAGATAGCAAATAAGAAACCTGTCCTGCAATGCAAAGGAATGTGATAGTTACCTACTGCTCCCCTATAGTTGCAAAGAGTCCTTGAAATATTAACAGGGTTATCAGCATGCACTTACCAGTTACAGTAGTGCCTAGATAATTCAAAGGACTGAGCCACAGCACATAAACCCACATACTTTACCAATGCAAAATCCTTATTAGCATGGAATCTCTTACCTTTCCAAACTAAAACTTATTAAAATTTTGTTAACAAACCTAGAAAGGCATTAATCTATGGCGAAGTAAGAACTAAATTCATCCAGCTATTTTTTCATTCATTTAATGTATTTTCTTGTACTCTGTGCATTTCCAAGATATGTGCATTCAAACACGGGAACTGAATCTCCTGTGGTTTAGATCTTCGCAGTACAGATGCATTTCACATCACCAAATCTGCAGTAGGTTCAAGCTGTGGAGACAGCAGAATTTCATGCAAATGAAACCCAGGAGTTCTGCGCCATTGAAGAGCAGTGGGTGCAGACACACTTAGCTTAGGTACTGCCCACTGCACAAAGAGCACTGGAGCAAACCCTCCCCTAGTTTGAGTCAACGTGGTCACACAGGGCTAACGGAGGGAAGGCATAACCTCTTCAGATGTTGAAAGCACTTTCTACAGACGTTCTGCCTTCCAGAAGTGACAAAACACAAGCATGGTCAAACATACATCACTTCCTCTACGAAGCAGTAGAGATCCCATCATGCTAAGGGCAGAAGCTAAGTCACTTTATTACTGCCTCCTCCTTCACACCTTCCCTGGTACTCGTCCAGCCAAGCACTGCTCCAGCACAAAGTAATAAAAATCCTACCCAAAAATAGCAACAAAAAGGAGCATTTTCCTTTAGACTTTGGTTGTAAATGCACAGCAGCCCTAAGATAATCTAAGGGCTGGCTGCCACTGTCTCATCTCCTGCGTTACACTCATATTCATCTGATACTTATTGAACTGTTTCTTCGCACAGTCAGAAGGTTTCTCTTTGCTTGTTTTTATTAATAGCTTGGCCTTTTACCAACTTTAATCCTTTCTTGTACCCTCTCTGATACTTGCTTGATGCACTGAGATGTTTCTTCATGTCGTTTTTCGGTTTTTGCTTTTTTTTTTTTTTTNTGGTAGATTGGCTTTTTAGCAATTTTGTGCATGGAAAGAGCTAAAGAGCTCAGCCCAAGGTCACACAGGTGCTGGGAAGGGTAGGTGTGCAGCAGCCAGAAGCAAGATTGGCTCAGATTTGCTGGAACTTGCAGGCTGTGACATTTGTGAGTAACTTCCAGACCCATTAACTTACCTGCTGAACCACGCTGCCTTGTGGATTCTTTATCTCCTTTTGATACCAAGTTTAGGAGGAGACAGTAATGCTGTTATCAACACACAGCAACTCACACAAGCTCAGGAAGTTCAAAGGGCTAATGCATTTGCAATTTGTTAGCGTGTGTTTAATTTCTGCAGCAAAAAGAGAATGGGAAGGAATTTTCCCATCAACACACTCAATTTTCTGTTCAAGGAAGATTCTCAAGGAAGTGTGTCGTACATACATAAGATTATTCATAAGCTATCAAGCATTCAATTGCTTCATCTTCATCTCAGCTACACTTCTTTGGATTCCTTCACAGAGAGGTTATTCCAGAAAGTTGCTTCCCTAAAGGTTTCAAACTGCCTTCTAACATCCCACCTGAATTTATTCAGTCAGTTCACATGCAGATTTTTTCTTTTACTTTCAACTCCCCTGCTCTAAACTTTGCTTTCCATAAGCAATTCAGAGAAGTAGGCAACAATCAGAGTCCTGCTTGGCTTTCCTTCTGTAAAACAGAAGATGCGATCATCTACAAGAAGTGAAACAAAAATAGCTGTTCCTCAATTGTCCTCTTTACAGCACACATTAACTTTTCTTGAAGGGGAACTATCAGAACAGCACAGATATGAGAAACTAGCAGTGTCCTGTACAACAGCTTGTACTACTTCACTTTCTTTAATAAAACCATTCAATTTAACCCTTGTAGCAGAAGACCATGCATGCATTTTTCAGCTGTCCTGTTGGTTACTTCTCCCTAAACCAACTCAAACATATAGACAGGTTGAACAAGAAAAGGTATCCAAACACTGTAATTGCAGAAGATTTAATCATTTTCCATGCCAGTATTTAATAACCTCCAATTCTTCTCCCCTCATTTTGAATGCACATCATGAAAAGGAAGATCACGATTCTCTTAGTATCATCAGCATGTGCTGGCTCAGAAGCAGCTCTGAGCATCATGCAGCCCAACCACGAGGGACCACCAGCAGTTCTTTCCACAGGTCACTTCTAGGGAGATCTGCCTACCAAACAGTAAACTCATTCCTCCCCAGATTCTCACAGTTTTAAATGTAAAATCGAGTGTGCTCACAGTGCAGACCTTTGCTGCCACAGTTCTGTCTGGGAGGTGGTCCTCGTGCTACTGGTTGGCCTGTGACTTCAGAGGAGGGTGATGATACATGTGGCAGGACTCAGTCCTAAGAAGCACTCAGAATACCACCTAAGTAGGAGGAGTTCTATGTCTCCAATGGGAGGACAGTGTGGTACAGGTATATCATACCCATGTAGCAATATATTACTTTCATATATTAGCATTGCCTCTAAACAAGCAGCAACACACAAAGGAAATGCAAGAGGTGCTGAAATGCCATTACACAATGACTCATATGTTCCAATGGATTTCACAACTCACAAATCATCGAAGAGAAAATTAAATGCTACAAAATGCCTAAGAACAGAAGTGGAAAAGAAATTAATTAAGATGTCTAACAAGGAACTGAAGCAGTGGCAGTTTGTTAGTGTGGGTTTATTAACTACTGTGCTTTCTAAAAGTGCAACATTACCCTGAAGCTCTAATGGATCAGCATCTCATTTGCTAGAGCTGCAATGGTGCTGGTGCCCCACTGTCTGTCCCACCGCTCCCCAAGGATGGAGTGGGGGCTACATGGCAAAACCACCTGCACCACAGGACAAACCTCTTAGACATAAGGAACTAGGCACCGGCACAGGCTGCCCAGAGAAGCTGTGGATGCCCCATCCCTGGAGGTGCTCAAGGCCAGGCTGGATGGGCCTTGGGCAGCCTGATCCAGTGGGTGGCAACCAGCCCACAGCAGGGGGTTGGAACTGGGTGGGCTTTCAAGTCCCTTCCAACCTAAGCCTTTCTGTGATTCCATGACCACAGATAGTGGGAAGTGGGAAGGGTTCACGTTTGTTGAAACCAACTCAGAGCCTTGTTTTCAATAATCACTGCACTGTAAAATGGAAAATTACTGCAGAAAGGAAAAAGCACTGGAAAGGTGAGCACAGACATGTGGCACTGAAAACATTAAGCTGAGCTCTCTGCTGAGCACATGGAGGGACCTCAATGGAGCCCTGCCTGGTGAATGAGCAAAGAATACACCTCATTGGTATTGGGTAACATCATGTAAGATGACTAACACAGCTCAAAAGACAACACTACAGATTTCACAACTGTAGAAATCACACTGATTGCTTTAAAATTCAGTTTCATTGCTGGAATAAAATTTAATTGGTCTTTTCTTATTGTTAGTCATTCATATAACTTCACTGAAATCCCTTAAAACACACAATGTCCCCACTTTATGCAATGCTAACCCAGCAAAAAGTCATCTATGCCATCAGTTTGGGATGCACAAAGCATGAGTAAAGTTGTTTACCCCAAGGGACAGTTTTCAGTCTGACTGAAGCAGTAACCAGGCCTGGGGGAAAGCTTTCCAACCAGCCATCAAAGTTATCACTTCACTTTCCCTTTAGGCCTTGAAAAGAGCAACAGGATCTTATGACAGCTCAAGGCTGACAGAGGAGACAACAGCAGAAAGGAAAGAGTCAGCCACACCACCTCCAAACAGGTGAAACTGTTTTCTGTGGGAAATCCTCCAGAAGAAGCAAAGGCATTGATGCTAGACTGCAGCCCATGCTCTGAAGAATTCGGGTAATTTTATCTGATCATCTCAGCTCCTCTTTTTGGAGTAGCACATTCCCACGTCAAGGAATGAGTCAGCCACCTCAGCCTAAGAAATTCCCAACTATTTGGCAAAGGACAGATTTGAAAAGTGACTGTAGAAAAGTTCAATAAAAACTCACTCCTCTAAAACAAGTTCACTGCATGCAATATAGAAAATATGTCCTCGTCTCTCAGATCCCACCTGACTTTATTGCTATTAATTGGTCATATCCATCAATGCTGCTGGCAGTAAACAGGAATTTCCCAGTTTAAAGCCTTTTAAAGCAGAACAAAGTCCCAGGCACCACTGTTAGCTGAGCTGTAAGGGATCTGAATCATCACGGAGCCAGCTGCACGTGCCAGGCAGCAAAACTCCAGTGGTACCATCACCTCACACATAACAAGAGTAATGTTAGGCTTTAATTAATTAATAAAGCTAATAATGTTAGGTGGCTTAGTACATAGAAACTAAAAGTTAACTGATCTCACTTAATATTGCAAAAATCCACAGAAATTTGCCCACAACACTTCAACCCTCCATAAACCTTTTCCAAGCAACCCGCAAAGCCAACCAGAATGTGCCAGCAGGTTTTGTGATCTCAAGAAACTGAAGTTAAGACGGGATTTAAGCTCACAGGCAATTATCTGCCAGATGGAGAGCTCACCATGTAGAGCACACACTGCTAAATTATCCCGTGTCAATAAAGGGAGGCCAGCTTCAGAAATACACCCCATGTGAAGGGAGAATAAGCAGACCAATGGGTTTGTTCAACCGAGTCATCACTGCCACGAGACCTTTACTGCGTGTGTCATGGCAATTTGAGCTAGCTGTAGCGTCAGTGAGCACATTGCGGGAAAAGCCACAGGATTCAAGCAACAAGCAGCAACACGTTGGTAATTACCAGCAAGTCTATCATCGTGGCAAACTGCAGAGAGAAAGAGGATTAAACAGGAGGAAAGTTGCGTCCAACTCTGGATATTTTGTGCCGTGATTTAAGTCTGATCCCACCAACCCTTCCATAACTGACATTTTAGTCTATCTGGGGGCTTAAAAAGCAAGTGAGAGGCAGAATTTTTCAAAATACATTTACAAATAACTAAAGCCAGAAGACAAGGAAATCAGCTCTGATCAACAGGAGAAAAGCCCCAGGGATCCTGTTTATTCAGCCTTTGAGTTCCCAGGTATGAAGAACCAAGTCCCTGGCTACAGACGTAGCTGACCTAGTCCTGAACAACCAATGATCCTGCTTTTATGACAGCCAAAACAGAACCCAGCAGCTTCAGGTCAGAGCCAGGCTGCTATTATACTGGTACTCAACTGCAAAGAGTGAGCCAGGAAGCCTCCTCTGCTGTGCACCGTGGGTGTCAGCACGGCCTTGGAGCTTATGGCACTCACCCAAGAGATGGGAAATACGAAGCCCACAGCTGTCTCTCTATCTTATTCAGTTCCTCTTTAATGTATAGCATGGTAAGAGCTCCGAGATCAAGGGCTGGAGCCCAGCCCATCTCTGCCCTCGCTAAGTGTCCCAATCGCTATGCTGAGTGAAGAACCTGGGCTGTAGTGGGATGGTATTTCAAGTGCTCCCACTTTATAGGACACTTGACTGCCTAAATCAGGATACTGCTGCAGAAAGCAGACACCTCACTGCGAAGCTCTGTGGCATGTAATGGTTAGATATGCAGCTCCTCCACTGGATCTGCACTGTGGAAGGTGCCAAACGTTTCTTCCCAGCATGCTGAGTGAAGCCATGCCCAGTAGTGTCTAAAGGCTAGCAAGCACACACTGCCAGAACAAACACGGCTCTAGTTAACGTGTGACAACTTTTACATGATTTGAACTAAATTCAGACAGATAAATAAATTGGAAAAAAAAAAAAAAAAAAGCTAGGGCATTAAAGGGCTATATTTAGAATCAGACACAGCAGGATGAATGCTGGAAGGACACAAATAATGACGGGTTGGTCTCATGAAACATGCAGAAGGGTTATGCTCTGAATTCAGTCAAACTCAGTGACTTGCTAGCATCAGTTTTGAATAGGGTTGAGGAGCCTGACCTGGAGCTTAGCACTGGTGAGGCCACGTCTGGACTTCTGCATCCAGTTCTGGGCTCCCCGGTACAAGAGAGCTACTGGGCAGAGTCCAATGTAGGGCCACCAGGATGATGAAAGGCCTGGAGCATCCCTCCTGTGAGGAGACGCTGAGAGAGCTGGGACTGTTCACCCTGGTGAAGAGGAGGCTCAGGGGGATCTCATCAATGTCCATAAACACCTGAAGGGAGGGTGCAAAGAGGGCAGAGCCAGGCTCTTGTCAGTGGTGCCCAGTGCCAGGACAAGAGGCCATGGGCACAGACTGGAGCACAGGAGGTGCCATCTGAGCACCAGGCAGCACTGCTGTGTGGGTGGCTGAGCCCTGGCACAGGCTGCCCAGAGGCTGTGGAGTCTCCTCCCTGGAGATCTTCAGCAGCTGCCTGGATGTGGTGCTGGGCACCCTGGTCTGGGCGTCCCTGCTGGAGCACTGGTTGGGCCAGCGGGACCCAGAGCTGTCTCCACACCTTAACCATTCTGTGATTCTGTAACAAAAGGAAAGAGCAAACCCAACAGACAGAGCAGCTCTTTGAACCCATGGTACATGCTCTGGTAGCACAGCAGCTACTGAGAATCACCTTGATTACACTTGCTCCTTTATAACTATTAATTCTTTTGAAGACTTTAAACCTAGCAGTCCCTTGGGATTTAGCAGCAAAGAATAGATGCTGGCCATCGTGCCTGTGAAATTAAATTTGATAGTATAGTCCTTGCCTTACGCCTTTTTTCAGGGTCCAGATGGTTTTGCTTCTCTCTGAAACTGGATATGAACCAAAGACTCCACACTAGGAAAGAGATGCAGTGTTGACAAATGATTTTAACAATGGCCACTCCTTCTCCTTCCTTCAAAAAGCGTTGAAATATTTTGACCAGATGTGTCATTTCCAAAAGTGCTGGAGACTTGATGGAATGTAGCATCTATCACGTGTTTGGCAATGGGTGTTGAAAACAGATTACTTCTCGTTGTATTTGATAAGCATAATGTGCCTATGTTTATTATGTGGTCCCCTGAGGATGTATTACAGGGTTACTATTTCATTTATTTGCCTTTTTGTGCTTGGCAAGCGTAAATAGTGGAATAAATACAAAGGCAGTTACAGCTTAGTGGCATCAACTGCTTGTCAAAAGAAAGTCCAAAAGTTTTCCTTTCTCTTCAGCAAATCCTATTATTCTGTCCAATTACTTTTTTTTTTTTTCAAGAGGATCACCTTTTTGAAGTATTTTAGAAATTTATTCCCTTGCTGAATGCCAAATTCCTATAAAAGCATACTTCATACACTCAAACACCTGAAAACATATACAGTACTTCCTAACATTACTCATGATGCACCATTTTGCTGCTGCAAGTTATAGCTTCCCCTCATTCTTTCTAAGCCTGTAAGTAGGGGTAGTTTCCTGTAACAGATCTAAGTACAGTCATCACTACAGCAGAAAACTAACCCTTCCTTCCTGGCACAGGGTGGGCTCAGCCCGCTGAGCTTTGCCACCTAACAACAAGGCAATTAGCCCAAGCTGGTCACCTGTGTGTGTTCCCCCTTTAACTGGGGTGAGATGGGCATCTCCACCTGGCAGCCCTCCCTTCTATCTGCAGATCATGGGTGGGACCTACATGTCCAGCCTCGCACAGATCCCTTATTTCCCTTAAAGTTGTGTCAGGGGACACGAGGCTGGCCGTACACAGCAAACTGTGCTTTTCATCACGCTATTTCAACCCAACAAAATCAGCAAGCTGCAATGGAATCTAAACCTAAGTCCATGTAGCCATGCCTTATAAACAACTGCGCGAGACAAATCCTCTCCAAACAAACAAGAAATCGCTGAATGACAGATTTCAAAATTTTCCACGAAGATTACATCCTGCTCCTCTTGGAAACTTATGTTACATCTATAAATAGTTCTGTGTTTTTCAACACTGGAAAAAGAGCTGCACCAGGGCAAAAAAAAAAAAAAACAGTAAAACTGTCACTTGTCACAGGAACACAAAGTGGCAAAACCGAACTTAATCAGGTCTTAGACATTCTTTCTTTCAAGTGGACAACTACTGTGAACAAGGCTTTGAAGAACTGAGCCCCTTGTCAACTTGTTCTGTACTCTGCTTTATACAATCTTCTGGCAAAATGGTCTTTAAAAAAAGGAGCAGAAAACAAAAAAGCCAATTAATCATAAAGGACAGCACTGGCATACTTGTTTCTTAAATGTCAAAGTAGATGTCAGAGTAGTTTTAGCACTATTCTGCCTAAAACCATCACCATTCCCCAGAAACCAGGACAGAATAATCATACCATGAACAATTGCCAACGAGGCTCATTAGATCTGAGTATCTTCAGCGTTATTAACCCTCCCACATATCCTAGCGACTCGCCATCAATATTTTTTGAAACACAAGCCCAGAGGCCAAAGGAAGCCAAGAGTTGCCCAAATTCCCTAAGTTTTGGACACTCAGTTAATACTATGTTAAGCCCAAACCACATTATCTCAAGCACTGAAATGCAGCAAGTCTGACCCCACCAACTGGCTCTCAAAATCCTGAGGGCTTACAAAGGTGGGGGAGAAGGGATGGAGTGTGTGTGGATCGTGTGTTGTGTCTGACATTTGATCCTCCCCTTGCTCATCTTCTATGCATGAGAGTTACAGCTAGAGTTGCCTACACTCCTAAATATTGAAAAGGCATTTGTAGCACATAGGCTTAGAAAAGGTTTCAGCGTCACATTTTCTTTTTTCCCGTCCAGAAAGTGGGAACTGAGGGGTCCAGTGAAGCCATTCTGCTTGTACCAAAGTCGTGCTGTGGGTACAGGCAGACCTGCAGCACACCCCAAGGGGGAGGCGGGGGACCACAAGGAGTGTCCCCAGCCCTGCCTGGGGGCCATGCTCTGACCAGAGTGGTGGCAAGGTGAGGAAGCTCCCATCCAAGTCCCATCAGAAAGCTCTGTCCAGACGGGTGGTGAATGCACTACCTACCCCCACCAAACATCAGCCTAAACCCCAGTGCTGCACCTCTGGGCCGTGATTTGTCTGCTGTATCATTGCGAATGCAAGCATCTGAGTAAACCCCTTCAGCTCAAAGGTGGGAGCCACCATTGAAAGGGAGTTCTAAGATACTGAGGATATGTGCTGAAGGAAAACAGACCATTCAACGGGCAAGTGTAAAATTATACATGTTATCAGCAGCCAGCTACTTCCTCAGGCAGTGCTTGGGATGGTGGAGACAATAAAAGTATAAAATGCCAATGCTCCACATCACCTGCTTTCCCCATGACTGCTTCTAGTGCATGTTTACTATCGTCCCAATGTCCAAACCTAGAAAACTGTTCCTTTATTCTAAACTAAAGGTTCTTTTGTCACTTCCCTTGACAACAATTCTGTGTTTATTCTGTGTTGGGCACTTTGCAGTAGGCTTCACAGTCTGGTCCTAAAACAATTCTGAACCACAATGATAAAGTGAGACCAGAACAACAGAGCAAAAAGGGATTCCTCCCTGTCTACAAGTGTAAGTCACTTGAAGGAAAAACTCCTCTATCATTTCTAAGAGGAAAAAAATCACAACAAGGGAATACAGCAAGGAAACCAATTCATGAACACACCCAGCAGCTTAAAAAGTAATCCAGGAAAAAAAAACACCATTACCAATCCAGCAAAAGAAATGTTATTGTAACTCTCTCTCCATTTACAAATAACTTGAAAATAGGGGAAAAAAAAGTTTTCTAGGCAATCCCTTAATATTTCTCTAAATTTAATTTCCATCTTGTGAGACGTACTATGAAGTAAATCCTAGTAAATCTTTATTTCTCTCTTCAATCTCATTCTGCTTACACCTTCTCCTTGTTAACCTAAACTCTCCCTCTTTCCTGCAAAATACTGAGAAAAGCATCTACATTTAGGCAATAAAATCTTAAATACAGTTATCAGTGTGCTGAGCTAAACCAGCCATAAACCCTGAAACCTCATTAAGCTGCTTCTCAGCCAAGGCAACCCAACAGCTTGTACAGAAATCTTAATGAGAAGACACTGCAAATATAAACATGCACTTGCGTTTTTCAGCAGCACTGCTGAGCTTGGGTTCAAGCAGGGTTCTGACTCATGCTGCATTATCAAACAAACAGAGCAGTTTGAGCTGTCCCAGACCTTTTGGCCACAGTCTCCGTGCTGGGGTGTCCCTCCTGCCCTGGCTGGGTCACCCCACGCCTGGCCAGCCTCAGACTGAGCTGCCAGTTCCCAGCAGTCAGACCCAGGCATGCCTGCGACTCCATCAACCAGTTTCCTACCTGAAGGAAATGTGCCCTGCTCTATATATACATTTTTGGGTCATTTTTCAGGGACAGCAGGAACACTGCTACAAGCCAAATTCTCAGTTTGGTCTTTAGACATAGGTGTGTTCCATATTGGTTTGGGTACTACAGTTCCCAAAGGAGATAAGCAACATGATGGTTTTTTTTTTTGTTTGTTTGTTTGTTTGTTTTTCCCCCAGGAACTGATGGCAGCCCCTCATATTTACTATTTGAAGTTCCACTGTGTGGGATGAGGTTAAGAAGTGCCATCTGCATGTGCCTCAACCACTGAGACATGCTAAGCTAGGCATATCTTATAAACACTGTGCAACAAAAATGGGTATATACAGCACTCACAGACAAGGAGAAACAAACGTTTTTAGTGATAGCTACTTTCACAGTAGCGTTTTCCAAAAGAAGCTAATATGCAAAATCACTTTTTACCGAGATAAAAAACCTCATTTACTTCCCAAAGCATTCTGTGGTAAACATTTCCCTCTTTTAACTGGAGATGACTACTTTAGCAAAAAAAAAATTGCTTATGTACAGTAGCTTTAGCTGCAGATAACTATTTTATTTGTCTACATGCAGAAAATATCTTTTATCTCGGTAAAAAGTTATTTTGTCAGTCAGCCTTCCATTAAATATTTTTGCTCTAACAGCCATAGATGTTTTCCTGTCTTTTGAAAGAAAAATACACCACTCCTATGAAACCCAGGAGTGAAGTGGAAGGAAACACATACGAAAGCAACGAGGCAACAGCAGCAGCTTTTTATCAACTGGAACAGATTACACAGAGGAGGGGGCAACTCACATACCTGCAGGCTGGAGGGGCATCTGTCTCCATATAAATGAGCTGTATGTTAGATAAGAAAGGATTTCGGTAGCCACAGCAGCCTGGGAGCTCCCCTCACTTTAAAGGGATTGTCGCTACTTTGCATTCACTGGGTTAGGAAAACAAACCTAAGCGCTCAAAAGCACTGCATAAAGGCTGCTAACCATTATTCCCCATTTAATACACAAAGCAGCGACCAGGGGCCGCAAACCAGGTCTCACACCCGCCTGACCCAGCGAGGTCACTCCTTGCTCGCTCCCTGCAGCCTCCCAGCTGCTGCTCTCGTGCTGGGTGCGCACATGAAACGCAAGCGAACAGCAGAGTGTAAAATCCCTGCTTTGTCAGGAAACCCACACCTAACCCAAGGGGAAGGAGCAAGGCAGAGCACCCTTTCATTGCTATAATCCTGTAATTGTGTAACCTGTTGAAGGCTGCAGGAATTTACTCCCCCGGTGGCTAGGGGAGGATGCAGAGAGCGGTTTGGGTGCCAATTTCTCCTCCCCAATACCTGGAAGTACACAAACAACCACCTCCATGCTGTGCATCTCAGGCACAACAGTGGCCTTGCATTTGTCCAGAGGGTTAAAACCAGGAGTGATGTCTTCTCTTACATTTGTATGGAGAAAGCACAAAGCTTTAGTGTAATGGCTTTTAAATTACAATAATAATGAAAATCCTTTAACAAGGGATGGAGTTAAAAATAACAAATGTTTATTGCAGCTCTACCTTGATTTGTATTTGCTGATAGTCAATAACCTCACCGAATGCCACTGGAGGTTTAATGTCAAAGAAATGTAAAGGCAATGCTTTAGCTTGCATGGCCCCCAAATGCTTGGGTGTCTACCCCTCGCTAGGGAAACCAGCCCACGTGAAAACACAGACCCAAAGAGCACTGCCTTCCCCAAATGGAAATAATGTCATATATATGTTATAGGTCAGTATTTCACATTTTTAGCATACACTCATTGACTTCTGTCTGCTCCTGGAGCAGCGTGCACACCCATCTATCGTGTCTGGGTGAGCTGTCACTGGTGACAAGTGGGGCTGCTGGTGGCAGTAAGGGCCGAGCAGGTGCAGAGTTTGGAACGTGAAACCCAAGCAAAGTTGTGCAGCATCTCTGAGCAGCTGAGGCCAGCACCAAGCCTTCCTCTATGGCACGAGGGGGACCGGGGTACAATGCCTAACACAGGGCAACGCCATGATGCTGGAGCAGTGTTCAACTCCTTTTTAAACCAGAAAAATCCCAAAGGATCCAGAATAAATTTGACATTATTGTAAGCACCACTGCAGACCAAAAGTATTCATTTTTAATAACCCTATCGATTTTAAGTTACACATATATTAATAACATGAAGAAATCACAGACTGACCTACTCATATTAGAACCCAGAGAAAAATCCTTGTCCCTGGAAAGCAAGGGTAGGACCTCAGCAGGATCCTAGTTGTTAAACCAGCATAAAAACCTGACAGTGACACATATGGGCATGCGGACACACAGCCAAGTTCTGCCTTCCTGCAGGAAAGCCTTGAATGTGTAAGGGAAAAAGGTGAATGTGTCCTTCCAAGTGACTCTAAGCCTGCACACTTCAACCCGCAGCCAAAGCCGGTGAGCACTTGGGGCACCCCTGGAACACATCTGGATCAGCTTCACCCCAAGCGGGGCTGGTTTGCTCTCTCCATGGGCACGGCAGAGGAGCACCCAGAGAGCTCCACTTCAAAAGAGGCTGACTTCAAAAGCTGCTCTCCCGCTCCAAAATGCTAATGTCCACACACCCACGGAGCCCCACCAGCCCGTTCCTCCCTCCCCTCCTCGGGTCTGCTCCTGATGGCTGCGGGGCACGGCCAAGCAGGTCTCGCAGCATCGGGCAAGGGCAGAGCCACATGCGCAGAGCCTGCTGCGGGCTGCCCACAGCAGCTCTGAGGGCGTGCACTTCACTTTATGCAAAGGTTGAAAAAATGTGCCATTCTCAGGCTTTGTGAAACCAGTTATCTCAGTCTGCTTGTTTTTCATGATTCTTCAGGTTTTGTTTGTATGCAGAAGAACAGAATTCCCACGCTTATTCAAACAATTCCCAAACCCAATAAAGGACACTGGTTTTAGCAATGTCTCAAAGTCCCAAAGGGACTGAATCGAACAGCACAGCTCCTCACAGCCTCACACGCTCACCTCAGCAGCACGGGGTGGAAGCCAGATTTTTATAGCAGCACTGCTGCTTCCGACTCGTGTATAGATCAAATTCCCCAAGTTCATAAAGAGCTCAAATTCTCCCCTGACCTGAGCAGCAGCTGCAAGCAGGGCAGGACTTTGTGATTGTCTGGGTTGAGAGGTTAATAGCTACTCCATAGACACGTTTTTCAGTTAACTAGCAGCTTATTTTAGCAGATGATTTGCAGGTATTTTGCAACACTTACAGATAAACAGGTAGAATGTTTCTGTCAGAAGTGCTTTTTTTTTTTTTTTTTTTCCTCCCAAGACTGCATCAGATAAACTAGAGAAAGCAAGCAGGTGAAAGTTTACTGGAAACAATCACAAACTGCAAAACTCCGCCCTTCCAGTTTCCAAACAGCCAACTTCTCAAACGGAACACCAAGGGGAGTTCAGTGCTTGTCAAAATCACTTTAAAATCCTACCCACAAAAAGCTCTAGTATTTCAAGTATATCAGCGGACAGGCAGTTTTGGTCAAGATCACAGCAGAGTTGCAAAGTTCACATCTTCACCCAACGTGAAGATGATGCGGTACAGGTCAAGCTCCTACTACTTAACAAAACTGAGGCCTCAAGTCCTTCATTTCCCCACCTGAGACTTATGCTGCCCACCTGCGCACTTATGCTGCATAAGCCACTGACTGAGCAGGGGATTGTTCCTACGAGCTATTTCTCTGTCCTGACCACACTTCAGCTAGTCAAACCAAACCACATCTCCAAGCTCCTTGCTCCAAGTGGAGTCCTCATCTCCTGCTGTTAGATAAAGAGCTACTGGTTCAGCCAGACCATGACCGCACGAATCACCTCCACGCTAATCCAAATGTTTTCTTTAAGGCCACAAGCCAATTGTCTGTTTTTTCTGCAAGTCCTCACAGGACATGGAAATGGCATTTATGAGCTAACTTACCACATGAGCTGCCCCCTAGCATTTTGCAAGCAATAGGAGTCGCTTGTCAGGTGACACACCACAGTAAATACAATCAGTGCAGTTAGTATCACTTGCATTTTCCTGAAGCAAAAAGGAACTCAAGCCTGCAAACACAACGGAGTCACTCAAGGCCCCAGTGCACTTAATGACTACTTAGAGTAACAAGCACTGCCAGGATTATGCCACAGTTTGGTAGTTTTTAATGCAATCCACCCAAAAAGAAGCATCTCCTATCTCTTTCAGCTATTTTATTAAAAAAAAAAAAAAAAAGTATACAAATATTAGCTTTAGAGTTGTACAGAGAGGCAGCGAGGAATGTATCTGGTAATAACCTTCGAAAGTCAACAGAAGTACGGGATCAAGTCCACAGTAAACTTTATAGAGTGGCACCTGCAGAGGAAATTACTCACTGCATGATTGATGCCACAATTAAAGGCATAAAAAGTAATTCCATGATAAACAAGTGACCGAGCAGAAAAAAAAAACATTATCCTGAGAGGGCATACATTCTCATATGAAAGTACATCTTGAACAACACTGGACAGTCTGCCCAACAGAAGAGACAGAGCCTTCACTGGCACACACAAGCTGTGCATGGAAGGTGATTGCACAGAACCTGCCCCTCCCCGTTCCCCTCTCCCACAATGAGGGGGAGAGTCCAAAAACTGCAGATTTCAGTGCTACTTGGCGAGCATTTTATCTTTTAACAAAAGAGAAAAAAAGGGCAAAGGGAGCTGGATCCCCACAGCCATCATGCATCACCACAAACAGGTTTAACCCCAGGCATTACAGACACATGCGCATTCCCTACATCTCCGCATGTCGGATTGTTTATCGCCTTTATGCAACCACATCAGAAAAGCTCGAGCCAAAGTACCACCTAAACAGAAGGAATCTATACCCCCCCACACTCATCTATTTACCCTACTGATCCACGTTTACTAAACAACTTCAGTGCACCACTTCAATCCACGGCATATGGGCTCCATACACTTCTGTGGTTCCTTTCCAAGAACTTCACAGACACACCGCTGCCTCGGCAAACTGAAAGCTGCACGCTACGCTGCAAGCAGCTGACTCCTGCCCATGCCACCACACCAGCCCAACAAGCAGCCTTACCCACTTTGCGAACCTCGAACGCGTGCTTACCTGAGACTGACACCTTCATGAGGGCTTCCAGCGGCCTGTTGTTGTCCAGGTCTCGGCTAAGCTTGAGTTCCCCAGTGGCAGAGTCCAAGAGGAGCAAGTTCAGCTCATTGCCTTGCACAAAGGTGTAGGCCAGGCTGTCGGACACGTCAGGATCATGAGCGGGGATCTTGCCGATCACTCCAGAGGGGAAGCTGTTGGACTTGTTGGTCACGTAGTTGTTGAAGAGGATCTGGAAGTCCTGCAGGACAGGCGGGTTGTCGTTCTGATCCAGCAGGCGGATGTGCACAGTCGCCCGGCTCACAAGTGGGGCCGAGGTGGCCTGCACCACAATCACGTACTCCGTGCGGCTCTCGTAATCCAGGTCCATCAGAGCTGTGAGGTCCCCGTTCAGTAGGTCCAGCTGGAAGACCTCGGGGATGTTGCCCTCTACTATCTGGTACATGATCTGCGCGTTGGTTCCCTCGTCAGGGTCGGCTGCGCTGATTCGGGCCACAATAGAGCCCACAGGGCTGTTCTCCTCCACAAAGATGTCGAACTCGTCCTTCTCAAAGACAGGAGGGTTGTCGTTGATGTCCAGCACAGTCACCTGGATGTCCACGGAGGCCTTTAGGGGTGGGCTGCCCCTGTCTACAGCAAAGGCCCGCAGGCTGTAGACGGCCACGTTCTCGCGGTCCAGCTTGCGCAGTGTGCGTATCACTCCAGAGGTGGGCTCGATATAGAAGTCCCCATCTCCATCATCCCCACCTTGAAACGTGTAGAGCAGGCGGCCATTGAGGCCCGAGTCACGGTCGGTGGCAGACAGCTGCAGGACGCTGGTGGAGAGTGGCACATCCTCAAAAACCGAGCCCTGGTAACGGTCACGCAGGAAGCGAGGCGCGTTGTCATTGGCGTCCAGGATGAGGATCTCCACGTAGGTGGTGTCAGATTTCTGCGGGATGCCATTGTCGTGGGCTGTAATGGCCAACGTGTAGGAGGCCTGGTCCTCATAGTCCAGCTCCATCAGGGTGGTGATGGTGCCGGTGTCGGGGTCAATGCGGAACTGGGGGATGTTGTCATCCAAAATGTAAGTGATTCTCGCATTTTCCCCTGTATCTTCATCCGTGGCACTGATGGTGACAATAGAGGTACCAATGGGTTTGTCCTCACTGACACTCACCGTGTAGTGGGAGCTCTGGAAGACAGGGCGGTGCGTGTTGGCATCCGTGACGTTGATGAAGACTTGGACGGTGTCGAAGCGAGTGCCATCAGAGGCAGTGACTGTGAGCACATACTGCCTCTCCTGCTTGTAATCCAGGGGCAAGGCCAGCGTGATAAGCCCCCCTCCACTCTGGCTGGTGATGGCAAAACGGTTCCTGGTGTTGCCGCTGGTGATCTGGTAGGTTACGACACTGTTTACGTCCCTGTCCACTGCGGTCAGCGTCAGCACGCTGCTGCCCACGGCCGCGTCCTCGTTCAGTCGGAGGTGATAGACCTTCTCAGTGAAGGTGGGGTTATTGTCGTTCACATCCAGGACGGTGATGGACACGCTGGCCGAGGAGGTCATCACTGGCACGCCGTGGTCCCTGGCCTCCACCCCAAAGTGATAGTTCTCCACAGTTTCTCGGTCCAGCTCTGCAGCCACCGTGATCCACCCTGTGCTGTTGTTGATCTGAAAGGGGAACCCGGAGTCCCCCGCTGCGGGGGCACCCCCAGCCGGCGGTGCCATCTCTATCAGTTTGTACTCCAGGCGCGCGTTCTCCCCAGAGTCAGCGTCCACAGCCTGGATGTGCAGCACCGAGTAGCCCAGAGGAACGTTCTCCAGCACTGTGGCCTGGAAGGGCGTGCTGACAAAGATGGGGGCATTGTCGTTCACGTCCACAACCTGCACTGACACCATGCCGCTGGAGTTGATTAAGGGAGGCCGGCCCCCGTCCTGGGCTTTGATGCGGAGCGTGTACTCCCGAATAGTCTCATAATCCAGAGGGTTGATCAGGTCGATGGCACCGGAGAAGGAATGGATGTAGAACTGACCTTTCAGGTTGCCACTCACGATGCTGTAGTGCACCTGGGCGTTGCTGCCCCGGTCCCGATCTGTTGCCTGCACCTGCAGTATCTGGCTGTTCACTGGGGCGTCTTCCTGCACCTGCACCAGGTAGCGCTTCTCGCTGAACTGAGGGTAGTTGTCGTTCTCGTCCTCAACGGTGATGTGCACCATGGCCGTAGCACTGCGTGGCCCGGGATCCTTGCCCTGGTCGTTGGCTTCCACCACCAGGTGATATTCAGAGACCTCCTCACGGTCCACCAGGGCCCGGGTCCTCACGACCCCTGAGCGCGGGTCAATCTCAAAGACCCCGTCCCCAGCACCCGGCTCCAACAGGCGGTACAGCATGTTGGCGTTGGCCGGAGCATCGCCATCAGTGGCGCGGATGGTCAGCACCTCGTAACCCACCTCCAGGTTCTCCCGGATGCTCTCCCGGTACTCGGGCTGCTCGAACACTGGCTCGTGGTCGTTGGTGTCACTGACGGTCACTGTCAGGTAGGTGGTGGCCAAGCGGCGGCGCGGGGAGCCGTGGTCAGAGGCGGTCACCTTCAGCACGTGGGTGTCCTTCGTCTCCCGATCGAGGCTGCGGGTGGTGACCACGCTGCCAGTCTGGGAGTCGATGGAGAAGTAGTCGTTGGAGCGCTCGTCAAAGAGCGCTTCCATGGAGTACGCCAGCCGGCCGGCCTCCCCCTCGTCGGGGTCCTGCGCCCGCAGCACGATCACCGCCGTGCCGGCCGGCTCGTTCTCGGGGATGGACACCTGGTAGCTGGGCAGCTGGAACTGCGGCGGGCTGTTCGGGCTCCTCGCCCGCCGCGCCGCCCGCCGCCC
>VXAV01010821.1:20255-41123 GCA_013399715.1 Alectura lathami
TCCGAGCCACTAAATCTTGTCAATTTATATATTAATATTTAAACCTACAGTTTTTGTCTCCTCCTCTTACAGAGATTCCTGAAAGTGAAGTTTTAAATTATTTGGAAGTCAGATTGGGAAAGTTTTTGGCTCCCTCTGCAGACATGTCAGGCTTTGCCCTGCATTGCACTTGAAAGTGCAAAGAGAACATTTTCATTTCTAAACAAGAGCCAGACAATATTTCATAGGCTTACAAACAGAGATTAGTGATTAATCAAGCTCAGTGGATCCAAAAGCAATTACCACAGTCATCTGTGTGAAATGAAAGAAGGCACAGCTACACCTTCTAAAGTCAGCCCTAGCCATGGGCTGTATCTGAAGTCTCTCAGTATTCAGCACTGAATCTGAACTTTTGACTCAGGCCCCTTCTTGATTGCTACTTTCTCTCTCTACGTTGTGCAAAGGATTTTGTTAAGCTAGCAAGCAGCTGCCAGAAAGATCTTTGTGCTCTGTGACTGAAAGCATTATCAAATCTGTGAATTACCGTATTTCATTATCCAGTTCCAGCCAACTGCAAAGTGCAGCTAAAGAAACCCAGTATCAGGCAAACGCCTTAAAAATGACTGATCACTTTGAATTGCATTTTTGTTTTCTTGCAAAAATACACATTGCAGAAGGAGAGTTGCCAGAAGCTGAAGTGGATAATGAAGTTTTTCTAATGAGGGCTTTGGAGTTGTTTTAGCTCTGGGTTAGTTTATTTCTTTTTTTAACTAACCAAGGAGTTGTCCTAAGCGATGTAGTAAAGCCATGCTAAGAGCAGTAAAAGAAGCAAGGTTTCATTTTCTCTGTTTACAGCCAAGCGCCTGGAAATGCACAAGGAGCTGGATTTAGATGATGAGGACTCTGCAAAACTTCAGCACTTCACACTCCCTCCGATGAATATTGAAAGACCAGGCACTTATAATCAGAGGACTATGAGACCTTTACGGAGGTGCCAGAGTGCTAGGGCTCATTTTCAGGGGCATACCAGGAGCAGGTCGCTTGGTCGTCGTGATAGCAACCAATCCCAAGTGGCATTCAGCAGTACCATCGTGAGTACAAGTAGATTGTGGTGGCACATTTTTAAGGATTTCTCCTTTCTGTTGCACTTTGTGATGGGGAGCTAAGAGGTGGACAGGAGAAATCCTAGCCCTCGTGGAGCTAAGGGAAGAGAGAGGCAAAGCATGCCACTTAGAGCATGCAGTGGGAAGCTACAAAAGCATTAGGGAATCGGGGTCCTAGTATCAAAGGCTGTAGCAGAAGTGTAGGGGCACACAGGTGAGGTTTTATGGTGGGTGTTTGTTAGGACGGAGGACACAGGATTTTGTGTCCAAATACTGAAGCTGAGGTTCAAAACAGGAGGAGATACTTGACACAGAGAGAAATGACCTTTTTGTACTGTTTAGGTACACTGAAATGGCAGGAAAGTGAGGTTCACTGCAGTGGGGATTCTGAGCTGGTGTTGAGCAAGAGTACTTGGGGCTGTGAGTTTGAGCAAATCTCAAAAAGCCACAAACTACTTCTGCTATCAGCACTGCAACATACTGTCTCTGCGAAACCAAGTTTAGCCAGTTCCTGAGCTGTGCATGTGAAGTGCAAAAGCTGCACTCTCCAGAGCAGTTCTGGGAATTTGATAGTGTGTGGAAAGATAAATGTTGCATTTCTTCAAGACAAAAAAAAAGAAAAAAAAAAACAGCACTGTTCATGCAGGTGATATAAAGGAAGATAAAAGGGATTATCAGAATAAGTTCTTAAAGCTGCAAGATGTTGAGGTCTGCAAGATGCTGAATAGTCTTATACACCTTCAGTAGCTAGGTGGCTTCTGCCTCACCTCAAGCTTGGAAGTTAGAGTCATCTTCATTGCAATTCTAGGAAAACCTTGGAGTTATCTCAATTTTAGATTTAAAACTTCCTCAAATCCAACACAACCTAATTGAGGTCTGTCTCTTTTTCTTCTTGAAAGTTTTGTAAGAGACATTTCAGACAAAGCTTTTATGGTCTCCAGGAGAAGGTGAAACACTTTCAAAATTAGAATTCTTGTTAAGGCTAAATGCCTGGAAAAATCTTCCAAATCTTCATTTTAAGAAATTCTAATGTAGAATTCTCAGAACTTTATTTTCTGCTGTTTTCTTCTTGGCAAAGTTTTTGACATGCTGACATTTTTTCACTGATGTAGGCTTAAGCTCATTTTAAGATCCTACGTGTCTCATTCAGTTCCTCTGCCATATAGAAGTAGATATTGCTCAGTATTGCTCCTCTTCTTGGAATATGGCAGGTTTGTCAGTTGTCCTCACATTTTCCAGCCCAGATCCAAAGGAGTATTGAGAACTTCTCTATATTTATTTGCTTTATGTGTCAGTGTGATACAGGAATTCCTTGCCATGTATATTTCCTCAGTTATATTTTTTCCTGCCAGAGCTTTTCAGTTTCTTCCAGACATAACCTGTCATGGTTTGGCTTTATTTTTCTGTGATTTTTGTTTGTTTTNGGAACTAGTATCAGACATCTGCTTTGTGGAGAGAGGTTACGATGCTGTCCTGGAAATAACCAGCCTCTGCTGCTGTCATTCTCTCTGGATAAATCGGCTAACTTCTGTGACAAATATGAAGATGCAGTAAAAATGGGCATACTTAGGTATGGCTCAGAGGCAGTCCTGTATGTTGATAACTTTCAAATGACACACAGTAATTTTCTGTGTCTCTGTTTCCTGCCCTTTGGAATGTCTACCACCTTGTTTGATACATCTGTACATTGCTAAGAACAGCTGGAGCATCTTCAGTACTCTGGGTATACAGACAGTATAGTGGGCTTCAGTGCATCTCAGTCAAAGTTTCTCATTACAAATCGATCTTTGAATGTGTGAGTGAAGTCACAAATACTGCTGTTTCACTTGTTTAAGTTAAGGCTTGCAAAACCCTTCTGGATGAATGTCTCTGTTTAAATGAAAGCATTGAAGAATGCAGTGGTAGTCAACAACTGTCAAATGGCACACTCACTGTGAAATCATGAGGCTCATCTTCTTTAGCTCAACAGAATACAAGAAAAAAAAAAAAAAAAAAAAAGAATATTGNAGCAATGCAAAGTCCAAAGGCCAGTAGCTGAGATTGTACAATTTATTTTTGTTGGCTTTTTTCTTAATAAATGCCAAGTTTCTAAGGGTTGATGTGCCAGCCATGTGAAAGCTACTCATGGAAATTGGTAGCCTCAGGTAACAGGAAAAATTGAAGAACTTTGCACTGCTGAGAAGACAAAGTGGTTTTTGGGTAAGGTTTAGAACAGCATCTGCTATGAGCACCTGCATATCAGAACTGTTGCCAAGAAAAACACTTTTAAAAAAGAAGGCTGTTAATGTAATAGTATCCTGCAAAATGCAGAGTTTAATTGGAAAATAACTATGGCAATCAAAGGATAATAATTTACTGTTAAAAATTTATATGTGAACAATTTTTAAAGAAAGATTATCTTAACAGTGATCACAAAATTTGCTTGTTGTCAATCAGCCTTATGTAAATCAGTGATAACCAGGTTGCACATGGTATTTTAAGTACTTTTGTACAGTGGTAGTTGATTGTGGCTACGCATCGGCATGCTTGAGACTGTGTCTCAGTATTCTGAGCAGTTCTACAATTAGGAAGCTCTGCAGCTGCAAAATGTATTTCAGCCTGCCTGTTTGTGAAAGTGTTCTCTGCTTGACAAGTTTTGATGCTTTTCTGAAATCTGAGAAGCTCTTATCAATTAACATGTTCATCTCAGTGCATCTCTGAGCTCAAGATGAGGATGATGGGTATTTCATGGCATTTGGTAAAGTTAATTAAACTGCAGAGGGCAGATCCTAGAAGAATAACTAAGTAGCATTGCTTGTCTTTCCCGGAGTAAAAATAACATAGTTATTATGCAGAACCTAAATCCTATGGCTTACCTTCTTTTTTTCCCCTTCCAATATTTTCTGCTGTAATCCTTGTGATCCATGACAGTTTATGTAGCCTCCTTGCATATCTTTTATGCAGTTGATATGATAAGATGAATCCTATGTCCAGCTACAGCCCCCTAAAATTCAGTGGCAAATCTGTTCTGAACTTATAGTTAGCAGTCATCGCTTATAGTTAGCTATCTCTAGATGGAAAAAAAAAAATAAAAAAATAGAAAGATAGAGGTCAATCTATTGGCAGTCACACTCAGAAAATTAGACTCAGCTGGACAGATCTGTCTGAACTTGAACGCAAGCTATTCCCAAAATCTGTAGTTGAGAATTATCATCAAGTCTGTAGTATTATACTGATATCATAAAGTAAAGTGTAATGTCTGTGTATGTTTTACGTTCTACATGGAATGGAAAAGACAGAAGAATGGTATAGGCTTTACTTCAGAAATCTCTGAAGGGAGTCTGAGAGAAACACAGTGACAGATTTATTAATTTCATAAACATTGGTGAGAACTCTGGAGGGAGAAGGATGTGCTCATATATAAACTATTTAATGCAATTGAGAAAAGAACAGACTCACCTGTTTTATCATATCACTTGTGAAAACAGAGACTGATCTTTATCCCACCTGTCTGGCCCTCTGAAGAGAGAGCCTGCAACCTAAGCAGAGGGCATCACCTCACCACAGAGACTTGAAGGAGCCATTGCCCCCCTTACTGGTTTCTTTGGGTACCTCCTCAAAAAGAGGCAATGCCGGTTTACTTTGTTAATGTGATACATGGTGGCTGTTGCAACTTCTTAGAGGGGAAAATAAAAAGTGTACTATAAACCTTAGAGCTGTGGTTGACAGAAAAACTTCAGGGAACTTTAAAAGAATAGGAAAAATATAAAACTATAATCAAATTTGGAACAAGATAGAGTATTAGCATTTATTCTGTCTACCTGTAGATGTTCTTATGAATTAAGATCTTGACAGCACATTTCTTTCTAGAGTTCATAATTCCAATAAATAGTGCCCTACTACTAGAAATATTTTGTGAAGGTTTCAGTTGTCTTATTGCCATCAGGCTTCAGTGCCATCAAGTAGAAGAAATGCTATCAAACTAATGAGGAAATCTTAACAACTGAACGGCACTAGCCATTTAATAACTTCAGCATATTACTGACATAATGACTAGCATTGAAAGTGTGGTAAATTAAATTGATTATCATCACCGATGCTGTTTTGTCTCATCTTCTCTTTTGTTCATTGGGTTTTACATTTGTTCAAGCTAATCAATGAACAGACTTGTTATCTGAAATTTTATCTGCTGACATTCCATAAAGCTGGAACTAGGGAAATGGGGAAATTCAAGTCAGCCCTGCTTTCACTGAATGTTAAACGAAAAAAACTTCTCTGGTAAAGATTGCTTTTCAAAATAGTTTGTTTTTAAAATCTGTTTCCAAGGCAACCTTTGACCTGACAATATTCAATTTTTCCAGAGGAAAAATTTAAGTTTGGAAAGTTTCAATTGAAATTGAATGCATACTTCTGCATTGTCATTTTTGTCATCAGTTAGAGGCAGATATTGAGGATATATACGCAAACAAAATTGGGTGGGATTAGGAGAGGCTGAGATTCACGTGTTAGGACTTGTCGTTCATGAGGTGTGTTCTAATTGTGGCAACGCATGTGGAAAATGTATGAATAGCTGGGCAAACAGAGAATTTCCAGTCATCAATATTTTGGATTGAATGTAATTCCCAACATAACTGTGTTGAGAGTTGTGGCTGCACATATGTGTTACTCATGGGAATTATCCAGCTAGGTTATTTGGGACTGCTGTATGTGGCAAGAACGCTACAGGCAGCACGCAGGTGAGTACCTGTTGTATGTTGCATTATGATATTGTTAAAGGAATGCGGAAGAAAGACCACTTTAGCTTTTCAGCTTCTGATTCTCTTTAAGACACCTGAGAAGATAGCTGAAAAACAGGTGTATCCTCAGTGCATGCCAGTTTTCTAGAGGAGGGACAGCATCTATACTTAAAAATTTTCCCCACATGCAAAAGAAAAAAAGCATTAAAGCACTGAGCCAGAGGAGCCAGAAAGTGCATTATCTTGTTGTGTCTTTGGATTTCAGCTGAATTCTGTTCTGCAAAGTGAGCAATAGATTTATTTTCAATTATTAGGATAATTTAAGAACCAGTATTCATGTTTGCAAGCAGGAGTTACAATGTACCATATTCAGCTCAGCACTACACAGACATAAAGGTGGTTGATTAATTGCTGTTGCATATTTAGGGAACTTAAGAAAACTGAGCCAGATTGAAGGAGGAGAGGGTAATAGCTGAGATGAACTAGAAAGCAGCTAAATCACTTTGGCAGTTCCTTAAAGAAGGCTCACAGGAAGGTGTCTTTTAACTTGGGAAGCTCTAGTTATATATGGCCCTGAATTAGATCCAAACCCAACTCTGCTAACATGAGATTTCCATTAAAAGTAATATTCCCATAGCCCTACATCAGATTAAATTGTAGATAAGTGACATTGCTAAGTAGTTTGGCTTGTGAATTTAGGTTTCATTAGAGTATGGTAGTAAAACTGCAGTACCAATTCAGGAACAAATGAAGTATGTATGCATACCTATTTATTATAAAACTTAAGAAGAATTTGAAAAAGCTTCTTCTTCAGGTACAAAGCAAAATGATTCTGGAAGCAAAATCTGGTTGTAACCATGCCATAAGCAAGTTGTATGCTCTGTGGAAATAACATTCCCACTCCCGCATTGAGATAGGTAATCCCAAACCCATTTCCATCTGGAATGCACTTTAGTTCATTAGTCAGCACTTTCAAAATTTGGGGACATATTATAGATTATTCTTAAGACAGACCTCCGAAGAAATAAAATTCTGAAACCTCCTTCTATGTGAAGGTGCATTTCCTCCTAACAATCTGGTCAGTTATGCAGCATTTAGAAATTCTGTGTTTTTTTCCTTAGATGTTAAGTACAAAAGGCATTTACCTAACATAATTCTAGGTGTGAACTCAATAAGAAATAGCAAAAAAAAATTGCGTTGAGAGCTCTTCCTCAGTGACAGTCGTAAATGCAAATAACTCTCATTAAGTAATTTCTTTTTCAGGAAAAGGATGTGACTCCAGATAGCAGGCTGCTAAGGAGAGTGAGAGAAGCTGCTCTCCAGACTGAAAATTTCTCTCCCTTTATACATGTGAAGACTGCTACATCTCTCACTGACTTTTTTCTTGCCCTTGCCATCTGCAATACAGTCGTGGTCTCCACAGCTACTGAGCCAAGGCAAAGGGTAACCTAACTTTGATTAAATTAAATATTCACAGGAAAATGATTGTACTTGCATTTAACAACACAGATCAGTGTTCAATGAAACCTGAGGTGATAAAAAATGGTTTGTGAGCTCTTCCCTAGTTCTTTTAACTTCTTTGTAATGTCCACTGTTTCACTGCCTGTGTATACCCCTACCTAACAAGGCTCTGCGTATTTGATGGATAGCTATGGCTACCATGGCATCTGCACTTTTCCTTTTAGATTTAATATTGCATTTACTACAATAAATATGTTTTCTTTTATCTCTAAGGTCATTAACAGAATTACAAGAGCCTTGATTCTGTCTCTGCTTCAGAGGCAGAGCCACAAATCACCATCAAATTTAGATGCCAATACACCAATGACTCCTCTACTGAATTCCCCTAACACAGTTAAATACAAAAAAAAAAACATCGCTGCCTTTTTTATTATTGTCATTTAGATGCAAAGAAATGCATTGAGGTTTTGAAAAGTATCTTGTAGCTCACATTTGTTTATTTTTAGCCACAGTATACCCAAGGTTTTCTTATATTTCTAGGTTACAGTTCCACCACCAATGAAACCTTCAGGAATCACCATGGAAAAGATCCATCAGATATTTCAGCGGCTGAAACTAGCAAGCCTTAGCCAGTCTTTTTCATCATCTCAGTCCAGTTCAGACCTGGGAGCTAGCTTCAGTGCAAAGAACACTGAGGAGCATCTTGCTACGTTGAATTGCTGTGACAATGACAACGACTGCTGTGACAGCAGTAGGGGTGCTGGACTCCAGGACAAGGGCAGCACAGATATTGGCAGTGCTTCCTTGGATGAGGTTTTTAAGTCTGTTACTCCTGGTTCTTTGCCAACAGACTTTTGCTATGAGGCTGAGAGCCCAGATGAGGCAGCCCTTGTCTATGCTGCCCAGGCATACAGTTTTACTTTGGTGTCCCGGACCCCTGAACAGGTGACTGTGCGGTTGCCACAAGGCACATTCCTGACTTTTGATATCCTCTGTACTTTGGGATTTGACTCAGTAAGGAAAAGGATGTCTGTAGTGGTGAGACACCCTCTAACCAAGGAGATTATTGTCTACACAAAAGGAGCTGACTCTGTTGTAATGGATTTACTGGAAAACTCTGGCAAAGGTAATTAGCCAATGAGCTATTTCTGTTGTGTCTTCTACAAAGAGTATAAAAAAAAGAACAAGCTCTCCATAGCGTTATCCTTGCAAATCAGAACTGAGGTATTTATTTAACCTGAGTAGTGCTGAGAATATGGAATGAGCTAATTAAAATTCACTGAGAGCACTAACCCATGTGGATTGTGTACTCTGCAATAATACTGTCATAAGGGCCTGACCATGGTATTTCAGCTTGTCAGCAAGAGTGTTATAAAATTAAAAAACAAACAAGCAAACCAAAAGCAAGTAATGTCATCTGAAAGGAAACAGGGAACTTTACTGAGCTTTTGGCTTGTGCAACACACAGCCACTTTGAAGGTAATTACTATTACAATGGAATCCAGTTTCCACTATTGCCCACCCTTAGGTCATTAGGTCTGAAATGATCTGTGGTTAAGATATGGAATCTTTTCCTTGTATTTCACAGCTGACACTAATGCAGAGAGGAGAATGAAAAGAATAAAAGAAAAAACACAGAAGCATCTGGACTTCTATGCCCGTGATGGCCTACGAACTCTGTGCATAGCTAAGAAGGTAGGAGGCATTAGCCTGATGTTGTTTACAGCTTTGCTCTGTGCAAGTTAATAGGCTTGTTAGAAAAATGTGGTAGTTATAATTCTTTGTGCTTCAGAGAACAAGATAGATATAACCCATTTTCTGTCCCTCTTTGATTGCTCGGTAGTCTCTTTCTCCTCTTTTTCTCCAGGTTTTGGCCAATCTGAGCAGACAATGGATTCTTCATCAGCCCCGACACGTTCATTTCTATTTATCCTACAGTGACTCTAGCTGACCTTCTTTATAGTGATTCCAGGCAAGAAACAGAAAGTCCATAAGGGAGCCAACCTTCTGTTTTGCTTGGCATTCAGCTTTCAAAAATTTTGCCCTCAGATTGGGTTAGCGCATTTTAGCCTGATATGTTAGTACAGAAGGTGTCTGTGCAATAAATAGGTCATATTCAAGTACTGGGAAATATAGAGCAACCTTCAGAAACTGTGTGCTCCAGTTAGACTTCCAGCTAAGGGCTGTGGGAACAAGAGTTTCTCTAGGCCATGTTTTTAATTCTTAGCTTCCACAAACAGGGAGGTAAGTCTATTTTTCTCATTGCTACTAGTTCCTGCAGTCTTCTTTTGGAAAATTTTGTGTTGTTTTAAAGGCAACAGAGTACTGTATCAGCCTGGACAGGAGTTGAGTCTCTGCAGTCCAGAATGTTGGCATTCTTCTCCTCTTATTTAAATTTTAAATGAGCTCTGCTTAAATTGTTTTATGCAGGTCTTGAATGAGGATGACTTTCAAAAATGGGCCAATTTTCGTCGAGAGGCAGAAGC
Source organism: Alectura lathami (assembly GCA_013399715.1). Lineage (NCBI taxonomy): Eukaryota > Metazoa > Chordata > Aves > Galliformes > Megapodiidae > Alectura > Alectura lathami. The sequence goes on from VXAV01010821.1 coordinate 30,000, forward strand.
TGCAATTGACAACAGAGATGAGCTTTTAATGGAGACAGCACAGCATCTGGAGACCAAACTCACCTTGCTGGGTAGCTAAAAATAAGAACTGTCATTGCATGAAGTATCACTTGCTCTCCTGTGATATTCTTGGCAATCAGACAGACAACAGCTTATATTAATTTATATCAAAAAGGCTTCCTCTGAGGTTTGAAAATCTCAGGGCAAGAGTAGACAATCCAGTGATGGTGTTTAAACAAGTTCTTATACATTTTGTGTAGCGGCAACTGTGAAAAAGTGTACTGAAACTTTCATGAGCAAAGAAGGTGTCCATCAGCTGTTACTGCAGTTCAGCTGACTTGGTAGATAATGATGTTCCCATAATTCAATCACATCTGTGTCCTCAGATAAACCTATAAACAGTATATATTAACTTCAATTTTGAGCACAAATTCCAAGGGAATTTCTGTTAGAGAACTCTATTATAAAAAATAGTAACTGCACATAGACATTCTTGCTAGCAAACTCATGCTGTAATTACACTATCATGTTTCCTTTCTGTGCTTTGTAAAAGAGTCGTATTTCCTGTTAAAAATTACCTCTTTGGTACTTGTGCATCATCCATCACTGTAGGATCTTACAACACTATTCTGTTAAATTGCAGAGCATTTCAGTGCTTTCTTTTCTAAGTTGTTTGCCTGTGTTTTAGTCTTTAAGACTCTGGTTTTTAGATTCATTCCATTCTATCTTTCTGTGAATACATTCTGTACTCATACTTTTTATCCTGAAATTTTATGATTGCAGGCTATTAGCATTATGGCTTCTGATACTCTCTGCAATGATTTAAAAAATTAAAGTAATAACACTAACTGCCATAAGCAGAATGACATTAGAAGTGATGTAGATCTGTCAGAATCTGTTACCTTTGCCATCTCTAAAGGCTCTGTGTGCATTCATACTTCATTTCACAAAAGCTGTTATTCTAGCTTAAATCAACATCTATCTCTAATGTACCACATTTACAGCATCTTCAAACTGGCCACTATTGGAAGAGATAAGGAGTATTTTGACATTCAGATGGCAATTTAGGTTCAGGATGAGTGTGGCATCTGTTTAAAGTTTGCATATTTTAAAAAAAAAGAAAACTTCCTGTACCTTTCCTTTTCCCTTTGATGTGTGAAGCGTCTAACTTGGCAACAAGATAGCATTCATTTAAATAGTCAAAGTTCATCTTTTCTGGTTGCTTTGATGGGGCTTGATGCAGTGGTTTAAAAATGCATATGGTGTAATTCCTCTGCCAGTGCATTGTCATTTTGGATTATTAAGAAGAAATGAAATGCATTGTTCTAGCATCAAGTGAAATGAATAGCCAGAATTTGATTGATGACAGATTTAGGTCTTAATCCAAATGCAGATTATGTGCCTGTGTATTTATTTGCTGGACAGTACCTTGGTTCACCTCTTCATAAGCTCAAGACAATGGTTGGATCATTTTTCTTGAAAAAAAAAAAAAAAAAGGAACTAGCAAGTTGATTTCCAAATTAAAGAAAACTAGTTCATGTCTTCTTTCCCTGTTTGCCCAGGAGCAACAGGGATTGAAGATCGGCTGCAAGATGGAGTGCCTGACACTATTGCAGCTCTTCGAGAAGCTGGGATACAGATCTGGGTGTTGACAGGAGACAAACAGGAAACAGCAGTTAACATTGCGTATTCGTGTAAGCTCCTGAACCAAAGGGACACTGTCTTCACCATTAACACAGAAAATAAGGTGAGCACAGAGAGATGCACAGGATTTACTATCTTTTCCTTTCCTCACAGCTTGCAGGTTGACTGTTTTCTTTAGGATACATTCACCACAAGAACACACAGCTAACCAGAAGTCCACGGAATATGGCCATTAGGCCATAAACCCTTTAGACCACATGTAACAGGATGAACTGGAACACAAGACAGTTATGTAGAATTTTATTTGATTAAAATACAAGTTTCCCTCAAAAAAAATCATCTTTTCTAAAAATGACCTCTCTAGTCAGCTTTAGTAAGAAGGTAGTATGCAGATGAAGTTCCTGATTCTTTGATAATATTGATACTTGGCTTTTCACCTTGCAATGGAAATTTCAGCTACAATGGGGTTTTAAATTCAGGTGATATCTGTAGGAAGATATTTGGAAAGTACTGTATGGGTCAGTCTGGAAAGAAATATGCAGGTGTAAATTTAAATTCAGAACTTTTCTAGTTGCGTGTTCCCAAATAAGATTAGGCTTAATCAGAAATGTATTAGTGAACAATTCAATCCAGTATCTTTTTGTGTAAGCAGCATTTCACCTTCTCAGATACCTAAATATAGCTCTTGTGGGCTGGATACAAATGCAGTGACTTTCTTAGCACTCCATGATGGCGCGCTTAGTGGCACAGGTATTCCCTGCATTTCCATGGGCAACAAGAAGGTCAGGTTGTGGGTAAAGCAAACGTTTTGGATAAAATGAAAGTAATCACTTGACAGACATTTCTGTCAGCTCCTGTGACTCATGAAAATGCAGTGAGCAAACAATCTGTAGTGCAATCTATGGCTATTCCTGAAACCACCTGAACAGACAAGAGAAATAGAGAGACTTTCAAAGAAGGTAAATGCCACTAAGGATGGTGAAAGTAAAAGGCTTTAGAAAAGCAACCTTGGCTTTTGCAGATTTTGAAGCAATGCAGGCAGGGTACCAGGGAAACCACTGCTTTCAGAAAGTGGATCATCCACCACAGGGCACAGCTTCACATCTCGTTCCTCCAGGCATCCTGGCAGGGCAGAGGACTTTGTGAGACAGACTTAGGGGAGAGCAGGCATTTTGGCTCAGCCAGAACCATTTGCTAATGTGAAGCCAGTCCTGACCATTCCTAATGTCCAAAAGCAAGGTCCAAACTGCCATCTGTGCTGTCCTCATTTTGATTTTTTTGCGGGTGCCCTCTTACCATACAGCCCCAAGTGCCCTGAGGTGCACCAGGATGCTGCTCTGTCCTCTTTGTGCAGTGTACACTTGTGACCTGCACTCAGCAGTAATGGGAGTTGTCTTGAGAAGAGGCTTTGTGTAGGTAAATGGAGGTTGAAGGGGGAAGACAAGGCTTCTTTCTGGGGCTAGGCAAGTCACTCACCTCAGTTGTCTTCATTTTCCCCCATGGATGGTGGGTTACTCATACAAGCGTGCCTTTCGCTATAAAGCTATTGTGAGGATTAATTAAATATTGTTAAAATACTGACTCTTTTTCTTGTGATAGGCAATTGTATAGAACAGTTAGATGGCCTACTTTCTAGTTTCTTTTGTCTAGCTTCTTTAGTAGCTCTCCAAACAGAAATAAAATCCTATGCAAATGTCTCTCTCTTTTAATGTCACGGAAATAGGGAAACATACAAAGATGATATGGAATTTGGCATGGAATACATTCCTTGCTTCAATGTGTAATTTCATTTGATACGCTTATCTGCTTTAATGGAAGGCAGAAGGAATATATTTAGGATGGAAATTAGAAGATGGTTTCTGTCAGAGAAGTGATGCTGCAAGTGGGATCGCCCCACCTCTAGGATACGCAGGCACAGGTACTTACGCACAGCAAACTGTGTGGCCATTAGCCTGGACTCAGACACACGCTGTATGCACATAGGTGCATGCATGAATGTATGTGGTTCCATGGGCCCTGGCTTTACACTTCAATACTGTTTTGTTCCTTCCCATTCAAAATAGGCCAAGGGCACTGGTTTTGAGACGTCTCCCAACGGCTGCAGTGGGGTAAATTAATAATACATAGAAAAGGTTTTTCCTTTCACAAAAGCACATTAATTTTGTCAAAGTTAACCCTTAAACTAAATACCCATTGAAGGAGAAATCCTTTGATACGGAGTTAATGGAAGGTTATAGCTAATGAAGTGGATCCAGGTGAGAAATACCACAATGCTTCTTTTCACTGTGGTTAATTTTCTATCAGATGTTCATCTTTTTCGGTGGCCTAGTACTGAGCATGGGGCAGTTCTTTCCCCTGCAGGATTCTGAATTCAAGAGGTTGAAATATTTTAGATTTTTTACCTGTTTTTCATTTTGCTTTCCAATTCAATTTTAAGCACTGTATCAAGAAATCCCAATTTTTTCTTCCATCCAAGATATTTTTACCCAACCTCTTCCAGTGCTGAAGAAGATGTGAGACTCAACAACAGGAAGAGACAATTGTAAGGAACTACTGTGTCAGTGGGAAAGGACTGTCTTTCCAACCCTGAGCCCAGCAGCGTATTGAAATGCTGGAAATTAGGTATATTCCAGTAAGACACAGGGCAAATATGTAGTTTGGAGAGATTCATTTAAAAATGAAAGCCAAGACAGTCCTGGAATTGCCCATACAATATTTGGTTTGCTCACAGAAAGGTGATGCTGCTTCAATGTTTTTTAGAGATTTTCAGTGTACAGGATGGATGCAGCTTTTTATTAAGTGTCAGAGGTACATTTGATTCCAGAACCTCCCACTGAAGTGTAATTTAAATCTTGCAAACATCCTACACATGTACCTTATGCAACATAAAGTGAAAATAACATTTCAGAACTGAATCATCACTCAATAAAGCTGACAGAAAAGGTAGAAAAAAGAGTGATTAGCTCCTCAGGTATTCAGTGCCATGCCACAGAAAGAGGACTTTCAGTACTACCAGGCAACAAAATAACTTCTAGATCGTTCTGGTGTTTGTTTGATAGTGGTATGCCAAATCAGGAGGTCTGTATGGGAGACTTAAATTGCCCCCTTAAATCGGTGTGTGATACTAAGTGCACGTGGGCTGTGTGCATCTGAAAAGAGACTTTGGTTCAAAATGAGGCAAATTTGCTAACAGGGAAAGGCTTACCTTGTGTCTGAGACACAGCGCTGGGCAATATGAAGCTTTATTTCTGTCCCTGTGACATACACCTGGTTTGTGACCTAGAAAAGGTCTGACTGACAGAGTTACTGAGTATTTTTGAAAAGCTGAACCTCTTGTTTCTCTACCATAATTTATTCCTAAAGGAAACAAAAGCTTGCATCATTCACATCAGTTGGTTTTAAAAAATCTCCTTTAGCAAAAAGGAATTCTTTTTCTTTCTGCACTTGTAGCACTGCAAATAGAAATATGTCCTCCTGAAGTGAAGTTTATTTTCTTTTTTGAAATAATTTCTTATTGCAGTTAACTGGTTGATAAGATGTGTGAGGTTTTCACTGAAGGGTTTGATGTCGTCATTGAAATAATCTCCAATCTGATGAATTAGTGCCTTTCTCAGTCAGTTTTCCCCAATGTTCATCTGATAGGCTTCAACCCACCGACATGATTATACAAACATACGCTTTGTAAGGTGCTGTGCTGCAAAGGGAGATGGAGATAACTATTTCTGGAAACACTTCTGTTTTCTCACAGGAAACTTGTGAATCGCTCTTGAATTTAACCTTGGAAGAAGTGAGGAAGAATTATGAGGCTGAGAAACCACAGAGGAAATTTTTTAACTTTACCCCAACATCTTTACCAGCCTCTGAGGCACCCAGCCCTGAGTTTGGGCTGGTGATCGACGGGAGGACACTGAACATCATCCTGCAGGGGGGCCTGGAGGAGCAGTTCCTGGAGCTGGCGCGGCACTGCCGCGCGGTGCTCTGCTGCCGGTGCACCCCGCTGCAGAAAAGCATGGTGGTCAAGCTTGTGCGGAGGCAGCTGAAAGCGATGACCCTGTCGATAGGTACCGCTCTTCGGAATCTTACAGGAGAAAGAGGGAAACGGGTTCTTTTGTTGTGGGTTATGAAAATGTGTGGAATATATACGTTTTATGAGCTACTTCCTATGCCACCTCTTGGATAGATACAGTGAAAAACTAGCACTGACAAAACAGTCTGTCCTGACCAATAACCATATGGAAGTCCTCCTTTAGCTTTCAGGGAGCAAATCTGGCCTCCGTTTGGATAAGATGAAGGCACTCTACGTTCCATGTCTCCCAGTGGTCCTTTTCAAGCACACCAGTGCCAACTCATGTACACATTCCCTCTGGAATCTCCTCACCTAGGGAATGAAAGCAGTAGATAATAGTTACTGTTTTGTGTTTTCATAAAGCCCTCTTCCTGTCAGATTTTCCCAACTGGTGAAAACAGCATTATTCCCAGGGTAGCGTTAAACACTGACTCCTTTGCTTTTTACATCCAAATAACGTGAAATGCCTTGAGTTTCCTGCTCAGTCTTGGTAAGTGATCCCACTAAAATCCATGCAGAATTGATTTTTATGACTTAAAAGTAAAAAGTACGTCTCTGTGAACCAAACAAAACATATCAGAAAAGGAAGAGTCTGGTGTGTTAAATTTCATGCTTTGCCTCCGATTTCAGAATATAAACTTTCAGCCTTCCAATTCATTTCTCTTTCTTTAGCAGATATCCTTATTCACAATCTCTATATTGCAGGGAACCGTTGCTGTTTCTTTCCATGGAAATTTGGTTATGTATTCAACATATTGCTGAAAGTTGAAAGGAGCAGAATAACTCCTGAAATTGGCTTGTTATACCATCAATTGCAATAAAATTTATCGTATAATTCAGAGAGTTCGGTGAAATAGGGTGCTTCAAAGCATGTTGTAGAGCATATGGAGAAACGTACAAAGTAGTGCAGATGTAGATGGTGTCGGGGTGTCCATGCCACCAGCCAGCTGGTTCCAGTGCCAGGCTGAGCAGTGGCAGATTCAGGTCTCCTGAGAAGGAGGATGTTCCAACCAAGATCAGAGCCTAGAGGTCGTGATTGCTTGATGCTGACTGTTAGTTACCCTAAGTAACTGTTCACAGTACTACAGTTCACAGTACTACAGTACTGTTCACAATACTACAGAATAGCCTGTGTTTAACAGCACAGCTGTGTTTTTATTTTATTTTTATTTTATTTTTTTCTAGTATAAGCATGTTAAGCACCCTTTCTTGTGCCTTTATTCTTTGCTCTGTCTTCCTCTTTCTAGGTGATGGTGCAAATGACGTAAGTATGATTCAGGCAGCTGACGTTGGAATTGGAATATCTGGCCAAGAAGGCATGCAGGTATCTCTTCAGTTTACTTCCTTCCCTCTTTTGTCAGATGATCTCTTGCTCATTAATAAGTTTCATAGTCTGAATGTCGCCTTAAAGATGCAGGTTGGCATCATTACTGTCATAAAATAATATGCAGTCTGTAATTGTGGGTTCAGACAAAAAAAAAAAAAAAGTGTTTGAGCCAACGAATAGCATGCATGGACAAACGAGTGTTTGCTCATAAGCCTGGAAAATTAGCAGATGCCTGTCCACTATTAGGTTAGCATCTGGTCTCTGAACAATCCCTGCTATAGTATTTACAGGTTTTGCTGACTTTCAGTCTTTTCTGCCTCAGATTCTTTACCACATATCCCCTTCCTTTGTTCTCATAAGACAGAGAGTTCTGCAGAGATAGAAAGTTTCTCAGTTATTTTTCCTACATTATGCAATAGTAGGAAATTGTTTCAAAGCCCATGTTCAGATTCCATCTTATTGGGTGGGAAAAATACATATATATATTGTAACATAACTTCTGTTCTTTTTAATGAAGGCTGTGATGGCGAGTGACTTTGCAATATCCCGATTTAAGCATCTCAAAAAACTGCTTCTTGTCCACGGACATTGGTGTTATGCTCGCTTGGCAAAGATGGTGATTTACTTTTTCTACAAAAATGTGGTAAGATTATAACAATTCTGGAAGCTTTCATCCTAGCAAGCGCTGAAGAGAGGACTGTTTTGTTTTTGTTTTTACAGGCTATGCTCTCTTATTTTTTATGAAACTGCAGTTCCTGTTTCTACACTTTGCAAGTTTAGAATTTGCTATCTCTTTCTCAGTAATGTGCTGCATAAAGAATTGAGAAAAATATGGAATCTAAATATCTTTTGAAATAGCAATATTCCACAGGGAAAAGGGACTCAAGGTTTAGTAATTTTATATGGCAGTTCAAGAAATTTTATTAATAATACCCATGAGTCTCAAAACAAAATTTGCATAAGAAGCAGCAGATTATTAGTGCTAGAATACAGAAGAAATGGTTGCCTGTGAAACCTGATTTTTTGCATTTAATTTGATAGGAGCCACTTGCAAGTAATGATGCAGTCATATCTGGCATTTTTATTAAAAATTTAATGTATATGCAAATGAATGGTGCATTGAAGAATAATGCAAAGTGGATAAAACTGATAGCAGAACAGTTTCTGCAAGACTGTGCAAACAAGTCCGTTTGACATGAAATATACTCTGTGAATGTGAAAGACTATTTACTTAGAATTCAAAGTATCCATATTTTAGTTTTTTTATATAATTTTGAGTAAGGATTATGTCTTATCGCTGTTAACATTTGTAATGGAAATGGAAAATTTTCTTCTTTTTCCTTACCGGGCATCCTTTCAGAGTTCAAAGGATATTTGCTTGCAATATGAAATAGCTCTCCAGACTGGGATGCTGCTGTTCCATTATCTTCTTGGTACCATTAGGGAGCAGGAGGCCTTTGATTCCACACTGACAGCAAGCCTGTAAAAGGATTTTAAAATCTGGTGCTCAGAGCTGTGAACAATTTGTTTAATTATTCTCTGATATTTTCTTAAAGAAACCTAACAGCTTTTATAAAGCTGTATCATAGTGGATCAGTGTGAAAGCAGTCCCTTAAGATATACTGCTTTATAGAACAACATGCACAGATGTCTACTGAAAGTACCTTTAACCAAAATAATGGATTCTTGGGAAACTGTGTTCATAACCAATGTATTGCATAAGCTTCTTAGGTGGAACTATGAGAGGCATAAACTATCTATGCCTTGCAAACTGAAGGGTCCATGTGGGCTTTAATAGCAGGCAATGACATGGTGGGAGAGGGAAGAGGGCATAAAGGAGAGGCCACAGGAAATGTGTGGCTCCATTGCACAACCCAAAGAGCAACCACATCAGCATGATGGATGTGTTTTTGCACATATGAGAAACCACAGTTCAGCCTGTAACTGGATATTGGGTTTGTATTTGCTTCTCCCACAGAGCTATGTCAACCTGCTCTTCTGGTACCAGTTCTTCTGTGGGTTCTCAGGAAACACAATGATAGATTATTGGCAGATGGTTTTTTTCAATCTTTTCTTCACTTCAATGCCCCCTCTGGTCTTTGGAGTTCTGGATAGAGATGTTTCTGCAGAAACACTCCTGGGCTTGCCTGAGTTGTACAAGAACGGGCAAAATTCAGAGGTACGTCTTGATTGAAGTAACTGCTTGGAAGCCAAAAGGCCGCAGGTTTTTTGGTTTTGTGAGGAGGGAGGGAAGAGAAGAGTGTCAGATGATCCTGGAAATGATCAATTTACATTTTCTAGTTTTCTGATAGCCACAAAAAGAAAATTTAAGTGTAGCTGTCAGAGGAATTTCAAAGGAATATACAACTGAAGGTTCATCCTGGGAGTGAGGCTGGGTGCTTGTTCATGGTTGAAAGATGTAAATGAAAAGGTTTATTCCCCCATTAAATATATTGAGCAATCCAGCTTGGTACCAGCATAGTGCATTATAATAAATAAAGTCATTTACTAGTGAATCAGACCTGCATTTGTTGTTTCTGATGTGAAGAAAGATGCTGGAGTAAATATGTTTGTGTGTGTTATATATAAACACACCATATACAGAAAAAAAAATATTTGAATGAAAGCGTCTGAACAAAAAAAAAAAATCTGAATGAGTAATAAATAAAACAGGATGAGAAATATAGCAAATGGGGGTTAAATAGTTTATCTGATCCCTGACTAAACTCTGCTGAGATATGATATTTCAAACAGTATCAACAAAATGAAAAAAATCTTACTAAAAAAATTGCAGCAAACAGTGAAGGAGACCAGAAACCCTTAAATCGGTGAACAACTAGACTTTTTTTTTCTGCTCTTGTGTTCAGAAATAGACCTGTTACATGCATAAGGGTTTATGGCAGACTTTGGTGTTTAGGTTGTTCCGGGCTTGAGCTGTTTCATCTATTTACTTCTTTTACTTTGAACAGTCAGAACAAGTAACCCTCAGAAAATGTAATTGTATGATTATATTGGTTTTTCCTCATATTGGTCGTCAGGTTCAGAAAAATGGTGTAATCTCTGTATGTATACAGGACAGTATCACATATTCCCAAATTGCCTTAACATTTTAAGTAGGAAATGATGGAAAGGTTAATGGGCAAAATTTGATGTGCCCTTAGTTTTGGACCCCAAAACTGCAAGATATTTAGGAACTGTTCTTATCTCTCCCTCTTGTTCTTGTAATAGCTACTTTCCTTATCCTAGACTGTGCTTTTTATCACTGATTAACTCTGATGGGTTCACATCATGTTTAGTCATGTTTTGAAAAATTTGGTCAAGGGAGTGCCCAATTTGAGGACTCTCTGTAGGACTTCCCATCCCTTTTCTTAGGAGCTCTTGAACCTCACATATACATTCTTCATCATTTTGAAGAGGTCATTGTTGCTGCTTTATCATTATGTCTGCAATGAAATGCCAGGACCTCTTCCTTCTGTCACTCCTATAATGCTATCCCCTCCACCAGTGCTGTGGCACCACAGGTCTTTAGATAAGTTTAAAAATATGACTTGCAGTAAAATTAAAACAGCACAAAATAGATGTTTCAAGGGAAAGAGCCTTAAAATAAATGAATTTTTTCCAACTCCATAGCTAGAGGAAGAGCTGTGTTTGGAACAGAATTTGAGGAATGGGATCCTTTGGGGAAGGATGGAAGCATTTGTTACATTCCGTTTTACAACCCCTAGCTGACTGGCTAATCTTCCCAGTAATCTTACTGTCTAGTTAGCACAGAGAAAATGCCTGTCTGGGGATAAGTCTTTGCTCTGAATCAGCTGTTGAAGAGGCATTTGTTCATGAAGAGAGACCAGCTAGCTATAATGAGTAGTCTGAGCAGAAGGAAAACAAACAACAAATATGTCTGCAGGACAGACCAGAAATGTGTGTGCCATCATAATGAGTGTTATCTATAAACTCCTACAGATATACAACCTGTCAACCTTTATTATTACGATGTTGGATGCCTTCTATCAGAGCCTCGTTTGCTTCTTTGTCCCCTATTTGGTAAGTACAGGGGTCACTCACATTCTCATTCTACAATCCTTTTCGA
>VXAV01010821.1:50922-74578 GCA_013399715.1 Alectura lathami
AGAAAAAAAAAGAAAAAGAAAAAGAAAAAGAAAAAGAAAAAGAAAAAGAAAAAGACTGCTAGGAATGAGATTAAAACTACAGTGGGGCTTCTTTGAAGAAAACCTGCTCACTGGGTTTTTGAAGATACATTCAATATCAGTGATCAAAATAGAGCTTTTCTTTATTTCTACTGTATGGAAATTTATCATAGAATAATGGTAGGGATCCAGAGCAACCTCACATGTTATGATAAATGACAAGACTTCCATGGTGTTCAAAGCATTATCACAATCCATTTCATACCTCATCTGTTATTATAAGCATGAAACGTGCAAGTGTTCTCCACTGCTGTAAATGTCAGTGTGCTGGGGGCAAATGCTTTGATTTTCTATCAGCAAATAATGTTAAATTATATAGTATTTAATCATGCTTAGTGAGAGTGATGAACTTTAAAGAATGAATTTCTTTCAAATCACTCCATCTTCAGTTCTCCTGGAAATGGACATCATCATTTATAAAATGCTGAAGATAACTTCCCAGCCTGGAGGTTTCATAATGGTTCAAGGCTGATGACAGAATAATAAAATAAAAAAACATTTAGATATCAAAATTATTTTGACTGAGCCAATCAGGTATTTGAGTACAGAATTTTCAAGTTAACTGTGGAAATCAGAGCTCTCACACAAAATAATTCTGTCATCATTAAGGACAGCAAAATTATTTGCATTTAAATAAGAGTTTATGTTACCTAGTATGACACAGCCTTGAAATCATAATTGCTAAATAAAGCTGTAACATTTACCAGGCCAGATTGTAAGTGGTTGTGAGGTAGGAGTGTTCCACTGGAGTAACTGGATGTCTGTGGCTTTCTGTCAGCAGAGAATCTCACCTACACTCTCCACCTGTTCTTTCTGAAAGGAAAGGTGCAGGTAAAGGTATGGATGCAATCCATGGAGGAGACTGTTACTGGGAATAAGGGAATAAAAATCTTCAAATCCCAAAGACATAGTGAAAGGCAGTGCTGCTAGTAACTTAGCAACAGGAGAAACCAGAAGACAAGCTGTACAGGGAAATCAGCTACAGACCATTTTAAGAGATGTCTCTGGTTTATATTTATTATGTGTTTCTGAAACCTGATCTTTAACTACAGCATCTGGAAATACAGGATTTTTTTGTTGGTGTAGCCCTTTGGTTTTGGTTTCTGCTGATGGGAGCCATGTTTTTAGAGTTGGATCAGTAACCACTAATTTATTAGAGCAATTTTATCAGCAACCAAACTAAAAGCAAATATTTCAAAGCAGTCACTGGCAAACATCAACACTTACATCATGATGCAGAATTAACAGAAGATTGGTTCCTTTTCAAAACATCAGCTTTCCATACAATACTTTCAGTATAAAAACACAAAAATTTTGAAACTAAATGGAATTTGCAGAATTAGTCAAATACTAGAATAATAGATTCACATAAATGTCAATACACTAAAGCTTCAGATTCAATTTGATGCTCATTCATTGTAAAAGTTTCAGTACCTATTACTTGCTTTTATTCCTATCATCATCTTCATGACACCCTTCATGACAATGACCACAAACACTGGAAGTCTGAAAACCATTTCATTGGAAGTATGTCCTTAGATATGCTTTGCTTGTTAGCTATAATAATGTTTTATTCTCATACTGGAAATTTATAGTCAACCTGAGAAAAAGTTGGAAAAGCTCTACTTGGGTTTGATAAAAAGCAGATAGTCAAAGTCAAAGGTTTATCAGCTAACCACTGTTTTGCAGTTTATTTTTTTCATCTATGCTGTTCAGTGGCTAATGAAAATCCCTTTAAATGTTGATAAGGGACAGGAAATCTACTAAATGCCCAGATTTAAGAAGTATTTTGTCTGCTTAATACTGTTTACCCAGCTCTAATCAATTGCCTGTCAGCATCAAAAAGATACTTTCAGCTCACAAAAGGCAAAACATAGAATTTATTATAAAAGTACTGTTATTAGCTTGCACATCGTTCTTTGTTAAGCCAGTAATAATTCAACTTTGCTAAATAATCAGATGTTTGGGAAGAGTAAAGTGAACAATTCCCTTTATTTCTAGAAATAGAAACTGTACAAAAGTGGTTTTAAATAAGTTTCAATAAGACTTAAGTTTCATATATGGAAACTGCTTGCCAGCCACCAACAGTAGGGTCTTACAGGTTTTGTTATTTACTGGACATCCCTCCCTAGACCTTTTGAGGCCATTTGCTTTGTTACCTGACTTCGAGCTGACACAAGGGCGTTTTTTAATCACTATCTTGAGGTTAAGAAGACACATTCAGGCTGCTCAGGCTTTCCTGAGCCAGTCCCTAGGGATGCTTTTCCCTTAGAGCAGAGTTCCCCAGGTCAGAATGTTGCAGGAGCCAGCAGCAAAATGGATAAGGTGCTGCAGAAACAACAACAACAACAACAAAAAAAAAAAAAAAAAAAAGGTAATGCGTCAGTGTACATTTTTCCAGACCTAAGTGTGAAATAGATGGCTTCGTAGCCCTACCACTTGCTTCGGGGCATAAGACATGACAAACAACCTGTCCCTTGGCCTTGTGAGACTGCATGGCACTCAAGAGCAAGGCCTTCCCCATGCTTACTGCCCAGGGAGGGTCCCAATAGCCTTGCCATGCTGCTGATATTAACAGCATTCTTATGCAAAACCAAAATGCACAAATTAACTGCCCAGGTGAGGCTGTCCTGCTACTCCCCAGGTGGGTCTGCCCCTGGGAAACTCTTGCTTCAGAAAATAAACATGTTGCCTTGGGGCAAATTGGCTGCAGGTGCTGCTCAGGATGCTGACAGCTGAATGCCTTGCAGGATGACAGAGCAGGCTCCCTGAGGTTGCATTCCCAGTCTGTAAGTGGAAGTAATCATCCTCTGCCCTACCTTGCACAAGTGACCTGAGAGTAAGCACGCTTCATGTCGTGATGTTGGCAAAAGTGGGGGAGCCAGGGGGCAGGGCATGTTGGTGCCAAATATAGGGAGGACCCAGGTGAGTTTTTTTCAGCAGAAATCCCTGCTGTGATATGGTGGCTCCTTGTGAGAGCTAGCATTGATCATTTGAAAGGGAAGTCTGAACAGATTCACAAAATGAAGTTTTATACATATTTAATTTCAGCAGTTAATACCTCAAAAAGTAACAAGGAATTAGCTTCTTGTAGAAGTACAAATATTTATCATCAGTGCTTCTTGTCCTGCCAGTGTAGCAGCTGACATCTGTGGCATTCAGATTCTTTTAAGTATTGCCAGTCAATATTAATGAAACACTAAATACTCAGATTGCACCTGTCCATTAGTGTAAATTGACTAGTTTATTGTCTTAACAGACTTCTGAAGAGTGACAAGCATACCTTTGAACAACTTCTTGGAGAAGATTTCTTGATTGTAGCCTTTGAGTACGTTCTGGGGAGGTGGATGACAGCTGTCCTCTCTGGTTTGGAAACAATCAAATTAGACTGGCTGCTAAAGGATGGTGCTGTTCAGAGAACAAGCGTATGCTGTGCCATAGCAGGTGATGCCTTGATCCCTTTTTTTTTGAACTGTAAGGCAAAGATTGACAGGAGAAATTAATAGGAGAGAGAAGTGCTGTGTTAATACCTGGAGACCCATTAATAGCAGAGAGTGAGCTGCTCAGTATCACCTGAGATGTTCTTAATATAGAAAACAGTCTTCATTTTAAATAACATTCCTGAGCTTCCACTCAAGGCAGCAGGCAAGCAAACGGGGTGTAATTCAAACTAGCGTGCTGGTTTTGTGTGGTTGGAGTTGTTCCTCTCTCCTTCAGGGAAACCTTAAAGGGCCCAATTCTTCAGGCACTAAGGACCGAGTTTGGGATGAGAATCTCAGCCCTGTCAGCTGCAAAGTGCAACAGTTCATTTTCTTCTGTGACTGGTTATGAAGGGAGATGCCCATTAATTGAGGATTTGAATTGTAAAACATTGGGAAATATTACGCATTTGTTTTATTTCTATCTAGGTGCTATTATTTGCTTTTTTTTTTTTTTTTTTTCATTTCTGACTTTCTGTAGACTTCTGCTGCTCTTACACACCAACAAACACAGACTGTTAGCTGCTCATTTGGAAACAAACCCAGGTTTTCCAGAAAGGGAATTCTCATCAGGCAGCAGGACAGGCAGCAGTGGTGTTTCATCATGCCCAAAAGCTAACGACAAATAAATATGTGTGCTGAATAGACAGAAAAAAAGGCTACATAAGGAGGTTTGATATCCTCAAATAAATGAGACAAACCATTCTGAGCCCACAGTGGTTTCTCTGGACTCACTTCAGCGAGCACTGAGCCCTGCCGCTTCCCAAGCCAGGGCCTGTCAGAGGGCAAGGGGGGGAAAGGTAGGAACTTCACAGATGAGCTTGCAGTGCACTTGAGCAAGAGATCCTTGTGTGTGAATGTAGGTGTGTCTCAGAGGGAAAGGGGATACCAAGTTATGCACTTTGCCCTGAATTTTTACAGATTTCTCTTTCTGGGTCACTGTTCCTCACACAGATGCAGTCTGACTTTATATAAGTTTTGTGAAATGAGGTCTCTCCTCATTAATTTTTCAGTTACAATTCCCATCCTTTTCCTTTTCTTTGCCTTCTGATTCTTCTGCTTGGATGTTTTCCTTCTGCTCCTTATTTCTGAAGGAGGTATCTAGACATGAAAAGCAAGAACAGAACAGAACAGAGCTAATTAGCAGCTGCTGTAAGCTATTGCTTACCCTGCACAGGAACACATCTCTAATCAATGCCAATTTGGATCACAAAATGTTGCTAGAGAGAGCCAGGCCAAAGCCTTGAAAGCCCATTGAGAGTCGTCTTTCAAACTCACAATTTCACTGCAGACAAGCCCCACTGAGAGACATTTCCCAGCTCGGTAGGTTTGTATCTGCAGGGAAATTGCTAGAAACACATTTTTCACCAATCCCTTGTAAATGGAAACACCTTGTTTGCAAACACTCTGAGCCAATGTAGCATCATTACTATCCCAAAGCAGGGAGGAAAGATATCAGGAATTTTTGTTTTTATTTTTGTTTCTTTTTTTTTTTTTTTTAAGAAAGAAATAAAAAGAAGGAAAATTTTATGAAGAAATAAGAGGCTGTTGGCTCTTTTTATCATCTTCCCTGCCATAAAGCTGTAATATTAGCTATTACAGTTCCAGCTTCTGGCAAGGAGCTGGAAAAAAACATGCTCTTTCTGATCAAGGAAACATATTGTCAGAGCTGACTCCCATGTCCTCTGTTCATTAGCACATACACGCACACATATGCCTCTGCTTTGTGTGCAGGACCGCGGCTCCACTGCTCTTCTGACTAGTCTTCCTCAAAGTGAAAGAGCGTTACAAAGATGATTCAGATCAATTGTACTCCATTCCCAGGGCAGGCAGGGAAACAAGGAATTAGCAGTATTGTCAATAAATGCAATTTGGGTTAGATATTGTGAAAATGTTGTAGGTTTGTTCTTTTTCTGGATCAGGCTATGAATATTGTTGCTTATGTAAATATTTGAATTTGCTCTGATTTCCATAAAATCAATATTGAAAGAATTGCATTGACATTATGGACCAGTACAGTTATGGACTAAGCCATAACTGGTGAAAAGGATAATTTGAGCTTGTTTGCAGTTCAAAACAAACCTACAATGATTTGGAAAAAAAAAAAAAAAAACTATCATAATGAAAGCAGAATGTTTGGTTAAAGTCACTGCATCAACATTATGAGCTCTCATTTGTTCATCAGACTGAAGTATGACAGTGTCACCTAGCAACTTTTCAAGGGCATTCAGACTTGATGGTGCTGAACTGTATAGAGAAGGCTATAAATAAATTAATTTACAAATTAGTGCTTTTTACAAGTGTCAAAAGCATCACATTTTACAACAAGAAATTAACACTACATAGGAGAAAAGGAATGAAAGAATATTCCTTATCCTGACAGTTATCTGTTGGGAGGATTTAAACTGAGTAATCATGAAATATAGTAACTCTTGGAAGAAAATATGTGCATTCCAAATATCTCATGTTAACAGCGAATAAAGATTCCCGTGTTACATTTTACCTACACTATTTAATGCTTCCTAGTATGTACAGCTCCCTGTTCTTCAGTAAGTTCTCCACCTCTGAAGAATTCTGCCAGCTCACCTGTGGCTGAGGCACAGAGCCTCATGGCTCAATTCTGGCTGCACTTCTTGCACACAAAAGCTGCAAGATGTTGAAAGTTAAGATAGTTACAAAACAATTAAGATATATCCTTCTAATTGAGCTGCTTTACCATGAAGTTTCTATCCAGCTAGAGGAGTTGGATTCTACTTCTCTTTCCTTTTTTTTTTTTTTTTTTTTTTTTTCCTGCCATCTTTCAACACTGAAACTCCACCAATTCTGCAAATGCTGACCACTGACCACTCTCCCTAACTCCAGCTGTAGTCACAGGCAGCAGTACGCATCTCCCTACTAACAGCTCTGGTTCTGTAGTACAGAAATCCAGTAGCTGTGTGTTGAAATACTGCTGCCAGAACTGCCTGGATGGAGCAGATAATTCTCTGTACATGGAAGAGCTTAACCAGAATTAACAGGCAGGATAGTAGTCAGCAAAGCTTAGGCTGATAGATCAGCAGTGGTCAGCATCATGTTAACCAGCCAGCCTCTTAGATGTATACATTAAAATTAGGAAAAAGCAAAATTAATAAAAGCTAAATTATACCTAATAATTTATAAGGGAGAGTCATGAGCAGTCTAGCATCATAGAAGCAGGGTCTAGGCCCTTCATGCCACAGCTGAAAAGACAAAGTAATTTCCTAGGCTGGATATGATTATTAAAAGCTTTCATGGAATCAAGAATTTTAGTAACTAGCAAGGATTTTCCTGAAGGTAATACATCAGCGCATCTGCTAAAAGTAATGGAAATCAAAGCTGTAAACATTCTAGAAAAACAGATGAGTGAGCACCTATGGCATTGCTCTGTGACTGTTGTATTTGTCTTTACCTACGTGGGTGCGTAGGTCAGGCTCTGCGTGGGTGCTGGCAGCTGCAGGCTCAGGCTGTCAGTTCCAGCTGAGCCCTGCAGGTCACACGAAGGCTTCACAAAAGTGGGGGAAGAGTGGGAGCTAATGGGATCTGCCTGCAGGCTTGTCTGAACCAGCTAATCCACAACCAAGCCAACAGCACTTAAAATCAAATCTAAGCCCGGAGAAGAGGAATCTGTTTGAGTGTTAAAGAAAAAAAAAATGACTTTAATAGCAGCCAGGATGGAAAAAATATTTTACAGAGGTTGGTAACGGCTCTACCCCCAAACTTTTCCTTTCTCCTTTCCTCATTTCCTGTAGTCCTTCGGCTTAACCTGCTTTAAGCCTGAGCATGGCGGGCTGGATGCAGGATGCCAGGGATAGCACCCAGTGGGGCCCAGGCAGTGCCTCGCTGCCTCCTTTTTCACAATATCTCCAGTTCAATACGGGGACAAACCACTCCTGTGTGATCCATTCCCTTGCACGGTGCAGCCATGGAGAGGGGAAGGGTGAGCAGGTCAGTGCCTACATACAGAGCCCAAACCAGGCAAGGGCCAGAGCTTTATTTCTCTTAGGTATAGTTTCTTAATCTTCATGGATACTTTATCTGTATATCTACAAATAAAGGCCTAGGGTGGATGTCTGCTGACTGGTTTGGCACCATTCAACTTATTTTCTATACGTTGATGAAGCTCAGGTCCTGGTTACACTTTTTTTCCCTCCCTGTTTGGGCAGGGAAAGAAAGAATAGATGAAGGAGCTGTTTGTTCTCAGTGGGAGAACAGCACGCTGTGCTTTAGTTGTACAAAGCTGTGTATCAACGCAGCCAGGAGCATGACCCAGGACCTGTTCAGAGGGAGCTGCCCTGAAGAGCAGCCAACGGAGTCCTTCAAACAGCCAGTGCCCCTTCACACCCAGGCTGCAGTGCGGGGAAAACAGGGCTCTGTGCCCCCATCGTGCATCCAGCGGGCTGCCTCAATGTTTCTGCCTCTGGAGGAGGTACAGCAGGTTCACACTTGTAGCAGATCTTACTCTCAAATTCACTCAAGCAAA
The DNA here is from genome assembly GCA_013399715.1 of Alectura lathami. NCBI lineage: Eukaryota > Metazoa > Chordata > Aves > Galliformes > Megapodiidae > Alectura > Alectura lathami. The sequence continues at coordinate 58,978 of VXAV01010821.1, forward strand.
CATAATTGAGAATATTGGTTATTCTTTGAGTGTTATGTTTGCTGTCTAGGTCGCTTTTTCTGACCACAGCAGAGCAGTGGGCAGAGTCAAGGCACCACACCCAGCAGGTCTGATGGCAGCCAGGCATGTGCCAGCTCCGTGTGTCCGGCTGCAGTGGGCAGTGTCAGCATGCATGGAGGGCTAAGGTAAAGGCACTGCTGCTGCTACAGCAGTTAAACAGGAACTGTTTCCCCTTCAAGAACACGTCATGTGCCATGAGGTCTGACACTGTTATTTAGGCTCCACAGCTCCCATACCTTCATGAAAAAAAAAAAAAAAAAAAAAAAAAAAAAAAAAAANAAAAAGAAAGAAAAAATAAAACACCTTTCTGAGTTTTTCTTATGCTGGCTATATAACAAGCATATACAATGGCTGATGATAATTAAAAACTAACAGATTTGGGCTTTGCCACAGCCAGTCAGAACATTTTCTACTCCACAATCTAGGATGAAACCAAACCAGATCACAGAGCAATTCATGCTCATAATGATGTTTTCTCTCTCCCCCTTCTCTCCTCAGCTCCCATCGAGACGCAGATATTTTTAATGAGTGAGAAGGAGTAACTCATTTTGTCCTATCACCACCAAGCAACGCAGACTGCAGTGCAAGAACTGAATGGCAAAAGTCATGCTGCCTGAAAACAGATTGTAATAAAAGGAAAAGCAATCGTGCCCCATAACGATAGCTGTTCCCCCTAGGCAGAGGGGTTTTGTTATCATCTTCTCGTACCCGCAGTATGCAGAAACAGCCTGGGACTGAACAGAGGGCAAGAGAACAAAGTGGCTTGTGACAGTCAGCAGCAGAGGGCTCCCCTTGGGATTGCCAAGAGCATAACATGGGATCCAGCAAAAGAAACAGTGAAAAACACAGTTTATTTGATTTTTTTTTTTTTTCTGACAAACTAATTAATCACTGAGGGAATCTAACTGCATGCAATTTGAGCTGGCTTTCCAGAGTTTTCAGTTCCATCTTCCATCTGTAATAGAAACTACCCCTATCTTTTTTTAAGCTTTTCCTTTCTTGCTTCAATCCTTATTCACTGACACAATAAAATACAATTTTTTACTTCAATGCTGAAGCAAAACTCTAACCCAAATGGAAGTTTGGGCTTCTTCTTTTGGAGCCAAAGGGCATTACTTTGGAGGAAGAGAGACTGATTTGTTGTATTACTACTTTGCAACCCATATGCTGATGAGATGATGAGTCTCAGTTTAATGTTTCTCTAGTGATCATGTCATAGCACCAGGTACTTGTAGTTCATCTCATCTATAGAAGGAAAGTGGCAAGTGTGCTGAGAAAATAGCAGCATTATTAGAATGGTTGCTTGTGGGTGGGAAACACACAGAAACACCCTGCAGTACGCTGAGGTGATTGCACAGTCTCATAACTTCCTGTGATGTGCCGTGCTGCACTGACATCCCAGCCTTGCAGTGGGGATGGAAATGTCTGGCAGACAGAAGAAAGCTTGACATTATTTTGTTTCCAGGTGTTGTGTGCACAACAGCAACAGAAAATCAGTTTTTGTTCTAAATGGATAAAAACTCTTTGTATTAATCAAATCAATGCAAATTATGTAATTTAGATGACTGGCAGCTGTAATGGGCTCTACAAAGATATTCTGCTAGCTTAAGTAGAATTGGGAATGTAATCAACTCTCAAAGCTGAAGAAAAAGCTCACAGCTAAGGTTAAAAGCACAGAGAAAAGGGACAAATTCTACTGAATATCTCCAGGCAAACAGCATTGGAGGAGGGGGGGGGTTAATGGTTCTTTCCAAAAGAGACCTACTATTGATGTGTCTCCACTTCTGCTTGCTAACAGCAGGGCCTTCCTTGTAGCATCTAGTGGCTCAGATCAATTCACAGTCCCTGATAAACTTGGCTGCAGTGGAGAAGGCTGCTCCTTTGTACATGGGCGAAATCAATTGCCTCAAGATTAAACACACATGATCTGAAGGTTCTTGCCCACAAGCTTATTCTCAGCATGCCTGCTAACATGCTGACATTGTGTTATTGATGCCAGGCTGAAGCTGCAGTGAGGTAAAACAACGGCAAAGGAGATCCACCAGACAAGGACCCAGGAAAAGGAATTTCTCCTCGCAGCTATTCCCAGCCTCTTGTTTGATTCATCCCTGTGCAAAATCGCACTGGCTGATTTAAGCTGCCAATGGCAACGATCAAGGTCTTCCTTTGACTTTACCCTGAAAAAGGCTATGTACTCCTCCAGGCTATTTATAATCCATACAGAGATATTCCTCTGCTTAATTAGTCTCCTAACAGTGTGAGTCATATGCTGGGTGGGTTTAGCTCATACCATAACTAGAGGATAAGTAGCTTCTCCCGCTCCCATGTCTTTGTACCTTCCTGCCCACATACGTTGAGGCACAGGACTGCAGGTCTCCTGGAAGTACTGCACCTCCCGGGAGGGTGCAGCCACCCCCGAGATTTAACACCAGGATGAATTGACATGGAGGGTACTGCTTAAGGGTTTAGCTGAGGTGGGAGCTAAGTGGAGAGGGAGAGAGAGGCTGAATGGAACATCAGTGCAGAAGAAAGATGACTACAATTGGACACTTTCGTGGCAGTGAGTGCTCTTTTTTGTCCTTGGAAAGAGGACTCCCACTGTGTTCTGCATTAGGTGGCTGCTGAGATGAAAAGCTGTGATAAAGTATAATGTTATACCAGAAGAGGTACTACTTCTTTAGCCCTATCCTCCCCAGGTTCTGTAAGGTGCAGGACCTCATTCCCTGTGAGACTCAGGGCAGTGGCTATTATACCCTGAAGTCTTGTTTGGCTCAAATCTTGTTGATTCAAGGAACATCCACAGGGCATTTCTCCAATGATTTCAGCTGAAGTTGCAGTCTGTATTTAACATACCATCAAATACGGTGAAAGGACTCCACCAGCTCACCCCAGAAGATAGTTTCCCTGGCATGCTGGAATGGGCTAAGACACAATAAAAACAAGAAATTATGCTGAGTTCTTACTCCAAATAAGATTAGCATTTTAATGTTAATTAGTACACTAGCTTATAATGTTAGGAAAGTATATTTTACAACGTTGCACACACAGATAATAAATTGTGCAACACAGTTGTTGACACCTATTTTAATATTTCAAGTGAAGAAGAAAACACTCTGCCTAGTTTTATTTAGGTTTACTCCATGCAGAGACAAATAAAAATTTACTTGTATTTTAAGTAAATACCATCTGTAATACATTTCTATTATATAATCTAGTGCAAAGCATATCTGCATGGCATTATTTTATTTACAGTGGAAAGCTGGTCAGTACATTGAAGGTGAATTGGCTGCAATAGCCATGTTGCAGCATAGCTCTGACATGAGGACAGCCTGTTTCAATCAATGTCTCAGAAATTTCAGGCCATAGGTGTCCTTGGTCTGATAGCAAGTGTGCATCAACAAGGGTCTGCCTGTAACCCCGTGTCTGTGTGTCACTAGGTGGTTTGAGACAAACAGGAAGATTGGTACACAGAGGGAACTACATGATGACTTGCTGAACCACACACACTCGTGTTTTATCCATTTGAGTGGTGTGACAGTAGTACATGCTGAGGAAGCAAGTCAAAAGCAACCATTGCCTCTGTAAGGTTAGAATCTCTCAACATTCTGCGCAACTGAGAGTTTCTTCCTCTCCTAAAAAAAAATAAAGATAAGTGCATGTGATGACAATACTCCTAATACTGTCTAATTTATTTTCCATTTCCTATTCTGTATTTCCAAAGCACAAAAGGTATCAACATAAATGCCTAATGCCAGAGGAATCAGGTCACATTTGTCACTGTTTGTTGTACAATTTGCATATATGTTTGCTTCCAGCTGCATGGTTACAACACATAAAATAAGAGGCTTATCTCCATGTTAGACCATTGCAGGAATCAGCTGAGCCCTGGGACTAGGAGCTAGCAGACGGGCGTTGCCTCTGGAGGAGCTGAGCCAGCTCCCAGGCACTCACAGCACCAGGGCTTCTCGTTAGCAGGAGCCTCTTAGCTCAGCCCAAGGAGAAGGGCAGAAAAGCACAACACAAGTGCCTGGGACCTTCCACCTTCTGCTGTGACAATTTAAGCCTCAGAAAATTCTAGTGCAAAAGATGTTGTTGTAGTACGTGGAAGCCTTGCAGGCTGTGGCTACATTAATGCAGTTTCCCCTTGCTCTAACCCTCCAGCTAAACAGAAGGCTCTGCTGCCCTCCTTGTTGGGCTAGTGTTAGTTATACTTATCAAAAGCAAAACTGCTGCAAAGGAAGCCTCCTTACAGGTTATGTTTTTCAAGAGGTATGTCCCCCTTTGCAGTGCAACAAGAAACAGAAAATAATAACCTGCTTTTTATGGGGAATTTTACTTCTAAACCCTTGCATCCACTGGTCCTTCCAGACTGATAGTAAAACACATCCAGAGCCCAAATGTTAAAACCATGCCTGAAGGCACCTTCAGCTGGTGACAGACTGATGGGATCTGTGGATGCCTGACCCTGTGGGGAAGGGATACATCGGGGTGTCACCATCTCCTCTTATTGCAGCTGTTGTAGTATTGGTTAATTTCTACATCAAATGGAATAAAAATGTGGAAAGTGAAAAAATAAAAAATCCTGCTTAGTTCATCTTTTGCTTTCTTTTCTCCTTGCTATTGGTTCTTGTAACCAAAGGGGTACATGAGAGGAAACGACTAACTAAAGGGCTTGTTGTGCTCTCACAGGGAGTAAATAATTTTAGTCTGTTTTAATCAGCTGCCTTTGAAACCTTGGGCACTTACCATAGTTTATCGTCTCCCATGGGAGTAACAGCACAAATCTTCAGCAATGTTCTTCAATGCTGTTGCCTATAGTCCTTCTATGAACCTGAATGACCACAGTCACACTCTGGCAAACTTCAATATAAAGATCTAACTTTTTTTTTTTTTTTTTTTTTCCTGGCCTGTTGCCAGCTCCACCATGGGACCTTGGTGCCGTCCCAGGTGTCACTCACCAATATCAGCATCTCCTGCAGGTGAGCCCTCCTGACATACCAGGCAAACCAGCACACAAAATAATTAGCTTAAAGATGCTTTCCTTGTCATTTTAAGAAATCTCATAGTATTCCAGGTAGCCCTACTTTTCTCATCTTATTAATTTTGCTCTGGTTAAACGAAAGCTGATAAAATAGAAACTGCTGTAATACCCAGAGAAAATTAGGTTATGTAACATCTTTTTTATTTATTTAGCATCATATCAAAGTTGTTTCTTATCACTCTTCAGGTACATTGTGCTCAGGAATAAATTAAACTGTCTATGCAACAAAGAGGAGCTGCTTTTTCTCCTGCTAATTTTCTCTCTCTTTCTCAATTCTCACTCTATTATTAGGGGAAAAAATAACAAGCTTAGCTGGAGCCAGAGGAGCCCTTCCAGCTTTGCGCATTACCCACCGTGCAATTACCTCACATAGTCCAAGTGGTCCATCTATCGGTCTCCAACCGATACAACAAGCAACAAAGTCAAAAGTACAATGATGTATTTCTTTACATAATTACTTGCTGATGCTGACAAACTGAGTGACAGCTGTGCCCTTTTTAGGGCAAGATTTTCGCAGAGATCAAAGTCATGTAGATCTTTCCCCTGTGTTTCCACCCTGCTCCCGTTTCTTCTCACACTGGGCCCAGCACCTGGGCCGTGCAGCAGAGGGGTCCATCTCTGGTGTCCTGCTCCGGCCTGCCTCAAGCTGCTGGAGGCTGGGGCAAGGCAGAGGCCTAGTGGGCCAGCGCTGAGCTTGGGGGGGCCCAGAGGTCACTGCACTGCCCTCCCTGGGGCCATGCACATTGGAGATTTGAAGTGAGAGCACGGTCATCCCCCACCAATCATGAACGGCTTCAGCACAAAAAGAGAAATCTATGGAAATCCACCATTCGTGGTGGGCAGGGCAGATCTTCAGAAATCCCCTTGTGTTTCTGGGGACAGCCAGGGCAGAGGCAAGTGTGACTTGCCCAAGGTCACCCACCTGGCTGTTCCTGGTAGTAGTAATGACTGCAAAATTAGTAATAATAGCTACCTCTTCTGGAGTCATTTTATTGCAGCATTTTACTGAGAGGGCAGCGAGGCTGGCAGGCCTCTAGCGTCACTCAGGCAGGCACAAGGAGAAGCATGAGTCACTCTGGTTCCTGACCACACAAGGACACATTGTGCCCACAGTTCTGGCTAACACCAGAGTGTGTCAAAGCATGTAAATCAGGGAGACAGATGGAAAGCCTGTGCATGTGCGTGGGCTTTTCCTCTCTCCCGGGCTCCCTCCCTGTGCACACCATGAAGGGCAGGATGGCATAAGTAGGTCTGTCACGCGACGTTGCACTGCAAATATGGAAGTGTTGAAATAACTAATCAGAACCTGACCCAGCAGAGAGATGAGCAATTCCTGAAAGCCACCAAGGTTCATCTCCTGTGCTAATACTTTAACTGTCTATGTTAATCTCAATTAGGCAGCAAAGTCTATACTTATTAAAATTGCCAGCTTTCTACTTTATGTGTGTAAGGGCAAGAAAGAAGTCAAGTAGATGTGCAGGTAACACTGTTGAGGGAAAGAACAAAGCAAACAGATGAATAAAAAGCCTTATTGCTAGTGAGACATCAGGACTCCTAAGTAAATATGAAAAGAACCTGTCTGTCATTGCATGACGTGGTGCCTTTCCAGACAACAAAGGTAAGAGGTGCCACATAGGTCCCACCGACCTGCCACCTCCTGGGTCTCATTCCAGCATTAAGCTGGAGGAGAGGTGGTGAATAATGGTGGGAGCAGACAAATGAAGAGTTGCTGGGACGCAAGACAGATGGCAAATGGTGTATAAAATAAAGCCAAATTGCTAAGGAATGAAAGGGAGAATGGGAGAAGCCAATCATTTCTCAGCCTAAGATAAATGATCCCTGGAAATTTTACCCAGTGTGTAGCAGTAAGATACAACAGGACAAAAGCATTTTCTGTGTGTATCCATGAGCGTATATGTGCTTCAGTGTACCAGTGTAGCAAGAAATGGCAATAATAGGCAGTGTTTTTTTTTCCTATTATTTTCAATATGAGTTTCCCATCCTGCTTGTTCTGCTTCACACCTGCTGGCCTGAAAATGGCAGTTCACCAGTTCAAGTTTCACCATCGCCTGTGGTAGTTATCATGTTTGTGCTTATACAAAAGGCTATAAAATCTTCAGTTTTCTGTTTAAACCAAAAGCAAAATCAATCCTTTCTTTCTCCTCCTCTTTTTTTTTTTTTTTTTTTTTCAGATGACAGCAAAACTGTGAACACAGGTAGGAAAATAATTGATGCATTCTAAGAAACTGTCAGGTGTGAAAAATGTTGAAGGCTCAACAACGCTATTAATGCTATCAGAAGGTGTTAGACAGCAGATTTATGTAGCAGCACAAACACAGCATAAGAGATATATGAGAGAAGTTAATACAGCACAATTCTGGGCAACCACTCTACCTTTTTTTTTTTTTTTCTTCTAGAAGAAATGCTGCAACATGTGATCTAAAACACAGCAGCTTATAGTGAGAAATAGGACAGGTCCAACAAGACACCAACAGCAGGCAAAGACTCCCTAGGCATTCCTAGAGCTTTCAGGAGCATAGATGTTGGTCACAATAAAAGGGCAAGAGCTCTCCTTTCTCCCCTCCTCTGTGTTTCTGTTGCTGGCTCATTTGCCCAGGTTTAAATCATTTCTCCACTTAAGGACCTTCAGTCCTTCTGCCTTAGGCATCCTGTCCTGCCTATGAACTTGTTTAGGTGCCCACATCGAAGGGACTGTCAGTGCCTTTCTCCCCACTACCATCATCCTCTAAATATCGGAATCCCTGCAGCCATGCTTTTTTGTGAATCTGCACATAAATACCCCCCAAAATTAGGCTCTACTTGCTTTTCAATATTTGCAGCCTAACCTTGGCTAAAAGAGCCAAGGGCTCTTTTCAAAGAATATCATTGCTGACTTCAATGCCCCAGGAGGACCTAGTTGCAGTGATTACCTCTTTTACTCTGTACATCCCTCAACATTCTGTCCTTAATTTTAAACTGCACAGTATCCAGCCCTGACCGGGTTCAGGAAACAGACCCCCTTCTTCCTTCCAGCTGAAGTATATCTGCCTGTATCTGCCATGTTTGTCTAATAGCTAAAGCACCATGATAGAAAAGCAAACTTTTCTACAGTAGCCAAAACAAAACCTCTGAAATGCATAAGTTTCCCACCGGAACTGGAAATTTTCTGGCATCCTATAATATTGCTTTTGCATTTCAGTATTTTGCTGGCATTTTAGATGAAAAATTAGCTTTCAGAAAGTAGGATCTTCCTGATTAGAGAAACTTGTTGAAACAGTAATGGAAAGATCAGAACAACTTCATTAGTCTTCATTACATAAAATAAATGTTATTTCTATTCCCTTCACATACAATCATATATTACAACTATTAATATTGCAGATATATTTATTTTGTCCCAGAATTTAATGTATAAATCTGCAAATCTTATTGCATGAAAAACAACTTACAATCACCAAAATGACCTGCAGTTCATCTTTTTTGCATTCTTTAATTTTCTGTAAATAGAATACAGTCAGTTTGCATTGTGTGCACTAATGGAGAGATCAGAGCAGTTTACCCTGTTACTACCTATCATTTATTTGGGTGATAATTTTAAAAAGCTTTTAAATTAAAATGATAAAAATGGTTAAAGGGAAAGATACAACCTTTCAGACTTTTTCAAATATGATAGATTATCCCTGCAAAAAGATGGTTCTCATTTAAGAGATGTGCCAGGGCTGGCTGCATATCTCAAGCAATTTCTCAAGCCCCCTACATCGTTAGGCATCTTGCCACCTCCATTTTGGCATATAACCGTCGCACATCTCCTGCTCTTCATGAGTCTCCTGAGCCTCATTCAGCCAGTCCTTTGGGGCACCCTGCCACTGCGCAGGGTGGCTTTACCTGGTACATGTGCCGTGACAAGTGACCCACCATGTGCCTGCACCATGGCTGGGGCTAGCTGCAGCCACTGCCACGAGAGGCTGCTGAGCTCCCAACTGCCGCAGCTGAGCCTACCACAGTCTTCATCCACACTGGGTCCCTGGACATTACACAGCCTTGGTAAAGCCCTGGGAGCAGAGACTGGGTGTTAGAGCTGGCACAAAGTACACATCCCAGCACACTCGGTCCTCTACCTGCACGCTGTCAAACAAGCACTCTATCACTATGAAGACAAAATGTGTTTGTGATGGGGGCATTGTAACCAAAGAGCTCGAGGGAAGGAGGGAACCCTGGTCCCTTGGGTACAGCTCTCAGCCAGAGGACATCTCCCAGCTCCTTGGCAAACAGCTCCTTACATAACCCTCATCTGCACCAGCCAATCACCATCCTGGGCACATTAGTTTGGGGGAAACAAGGAAAGCTACAGCAAAGCTGCATGTGAGCAAAGAGCTGACGGGCAGCTGAAAGCACTGCCATAACAGGACACTGCCGGTGAGTGCTGCAGCAATGGGTGACCCTCAGAAATTGTGGGGTTTGCTCCAAGCTGTTAGAGAAGGCAAACGGCTCCACAGCAAGCAGAACTCTTGAGTAGTCAGCCTGGAAGTGCAGTGACTGTCTCTAGTAGCTGAATAATGATAATCCATTATAAGGCACAAGGCATGGTCAGCCCTTCTGTCCCCTCAGCTGCTTTTTAGGCACTCTCTCTTGCTGACATATGGCTAAAATGTAGTAGTGGTAGCTCAACTATTACACTCAAAATACATTTCTTCCCACCAGCAGCCTTTTGCACATTGCTTACCAAGTCTTCCTGGCTCCTGTGGGGCAGTGTCAGCAGAAGAACAACTGATGCTGGTGTCCTGGCTGCGAGTGCTGTTCTGGGGAGCTACTCTGCTGAAGGCTTATCAAAATTTAAAACACTGAGACTGGCAAATGATTTCTGGAATTAATGGTTGATTTTTTGTCCCAGTCTAGGCATTCCTATTATATCAGCCCTGCACTTTTTCAAGAGTGAAGATTGCTTAAAATAGTGAAAGATGAGATGCCATGAATCTCTTCAGCAAACAGCAAGGGTGGTGAATGTGTTTTGCCATGGGCAGAAGCAAAACCATACAGGTTTATCTCACCTGATGAGAAATACCTTTTGTGCATTTGTTAGGAGCTGTGTGCGACAGAAGGCACTGGGTCTGACATGCTAACTCTAGCAAGTGACTCCTTCTGTTACTGGCAGGGCTACAGTTGCCTGCCAGAGAGGTTTGGGGTGGGTAGGAAACCTAGCCAGCTCTGGGGACTGTGTTAATTTCCTCACAGTGATCTGGTCAGGGGCTCTTGAGGCAAATAGGCTGAGGAAAGGCAGGAGCAACCGGAGTAGTTTTTTCACAAGCTGTGGTGCACAGAGCCCAGGAAGACACCTGTTAATCATGAAGTTTATCCTCACCCTTAATGTCTGACACCCACATTTGGTAGCCCAAGCTACCATAGCCCACAGTGTAATTTAGAGCAGGAACCAGCCAGAGTGATCTGAACTGTCCATAGCAGCAGTCTGTCTGCTGGCAATGGAGGGACCATAGGAGCCTGGTCACCTAACTTGGACACAGAATTTGTGGGCCTAATAACAAGAACCCAGCCAATGCTCCCACTCCTCCCACTGACTTGTGCTCCAGCCCTCCATGTGTGTACTCATCAGAAACCAAGCAGCACGTCAGCACATCCGTGCTGTGAGATCAAACCAGTTGCCTCCCATCAAGATGCAGAACTGACCATCTTAACCCTGCCATCTTCACTCCTGTGACCTGCTCACCTCCCTGGGGCTGCCAGCATGGAAAGGAGGAAAGGAGGAAAGGAGGCCCAAAGCACTACTGTATTTAACTTGGCTCGCGTGACTTAATATTCTTTGCATATTTATTTTTCCAGACCTTTCCTGTTCATTAACTGGCACACTTTACTTTTACAAGGCCACTCGCATCACTCATTTAAATTTACACCTGCTATCCATCAGCACTCATTATCTTATTACCATGCTGATTTTATTATTACAGCTTAGCTTGGCAATTAATTACTCACTGGAAAAAAAAATAATAATAACAATTCCAGCAGACTACCCATACAAATCTCATTTAACAAAATATCTTTTGTTTTCCTCTTCTTCTTACTAAGATATGCAAGACTACTATAATTTCCTCTGGGTAATATGCTTGCTTCAGCTAAGCCTCTCAGGCCTATATTTCCCTGCTGAAATTTTTGCAAAATTTAATAACAAACATTTGGAAACATTTTTAAAAATCATAATCCAGTCAATTGCATGTTCCTTTGTCATCTCTCAGTGTTGGGAGTAGAGGTAGGCTTTTGCTAATCTGAAACAACTAACACCAAACACCATGCAGTCAGCTGAGGAAAATCCCTCATACTTACCTTAGGTTTCATAAGCATGGGCCACTCCAGCATCTGGATGCTGAGCATCATTCCATTCCATGCATTATGCAGCCAGCAAGGCATTGCCATAAACTATAAACTTAATGTGAATTTAATATGCAGTAATTATAAAAGCAAGTATTCTGTTGAGCTGGGCAGATACAGGGCTTGGTCACTATTCCTCGTTTTCAAAAATCACCAGGACTGGCCTCAGAGTAAGAGCAGATCAGTGCTTAGTAGCCACACATCTCTAAATCCAAACCTTTTCATTCTTCATTTCAGCAGATTAAATAATGTATTTCCATAGCAAAAATTGAGAAGTTACTTCCCAGCAGTACGAAAGAACTGAATGTTATCTGGTATCAGCAGCAAATCGAGTTCATCATTAAGCACTCAGGAGTGGGTTTTGCTCACAGTATTAGATTTGGGGAATGGCATATGGCATATCAAGTAATTAAGAATCTAAAGTGTACATTTAAGGCCTGCTCATAATGAAGTTCTTGAGGATTTTGCAATTAATGGGCGAATTGGGCCTTTCATAATCTATTTAAGTAGAACATATTATGCACTATGATAAGCGTCACAGCAAACAAGCTGTCCAGGCACTTGCTTTCCCTTGGAGCTCAAGAGCCCTCTGGGATGTGAAGGTTCCCAACTGCTGCTCCTACCTGTGCCCAGCCCTCGGCTGCCCCCAAGCCCCGCCCAGGGCAAAGTGAGGGCTTGGAGGCTGCAGAGGGGCAGGCATCCTGAACAGATGGACAAATCCTCTGAACTAAACAGCAGGATTTTTCCAGTGCCTACCTTCTGCAGCCAGCCAGCCACCTGGCACAATTATTTACTTTGTACAAAGGGCATTTGTCATTCTTCTTTGCATGCTTTTTAAAATTTTGTGCAAATGTCTTCATCCCTGGAGCTCATCTCTTGCACAGTCATATTCTGTTCTTATTCTTTTCACCAACAACTTATAAATTCCTGAAAATAAGGAATTTTAATGAGAGTGCTGATTCAGCCTGAACTTCGCTGTACCAGCACAGAATGTATTGAAAGGATGAAATAAAAGGACTTTAAAAATTCCAGCTCTGTGTGTCTGATGATTTTCTCTAGGGAATAACCTGGCAAGTTATCTGACAATACCCATCCAGAGAAGCTTTCAGTTTGCCTGTGTGCTGTGCATGCCAATGAAGGCGGGGATAAACAATCCATGCAGCAAAGAGGTGTATTATTTATGCATCATCACAACCATCTATATAGAAAACTGGCCCTAAATTAAAAAAGCAGGTATCAATATTGCCTACGTGCCGGCTCCTGGGGAGAAGCTTGAGGGAAGAAGTCAAAATATCAGTAATAAGGACTCTTTTCCTCCTATCCGTGTAAACAAGCAGCCTGTGCCACTGGAGCAATGTTTATGTTCACAAATACCCCGAGGTCCTTCACAGAAATCAATCTGCAGAGAAAAATTACATAAGATAATAAAAATTCTGCAAATCCCAAATTCAAGCCCCAGCCTTACTCCATGTCAGAGGCTGGAGGTGAAGGGTGAGGAGAGAAATGTGGCGGTCAACTCTTCTAATTTTTCAGAGAGTAGCTCACAGTGATATTCTCCGAGCCCTGAATACCACTCCACTAACAACTCGGTTCGATCAAATTCAAGGACAGGAGAAACTGCAGGAGAAAAAGCAAGCAGAATTGGCTACAAGCTGCAGGAATACGTGTTCAGAGGAAACTTCTGCAGTGGAGTGAACTAGGAGGGAACCACTCACACGAAAACCAAATGAGTTGCAGGTAATATTCCACCCTCCGCCGGTGGTGCCTTGCTCCTGTTGCAGTGCAGCAGGGTCAGTGTACAGCAGCCTGCAAGGAAACTTCACCCCGGTTCTGTGACCTCAGGAGCTCCGTGCCCTGCAGTGGCAGTGATGTAGAGAACAGAATTATGGTTTCAGTGTAAAACCAGGCAGAGAGGAAGCTTGCTTCAGGCAGTGAATAAAGTAAGGTATTTCCTGTGATGATGGTAATTGCTATGGCTAGGCTGCACCTCTGCCAGAGGGTCTCGTGAAAGAAGGCAAAGGCATAAGCTAGCCTGCAGGAAAACCCAGGCATTGCTCTAATGTTCACCTAGAGTGCCTGGCATTGCCGCAGCAGTGGGACTGCCTTTACTCATGGCCTTTCCTTTTCTGTTCACCCTTATCTGAGCCCATAGGCTGCAGGCATGCCATCTCCTTCAGGACAGGCCTGGGCTCTGCTACCCAGTACTATGCAAACCTCTGCATTCGAATTTATGTGCTCTGTAACTTTCCTTCCTGCCTCAAAAATCACGGCAAAATTAAATGTCCATTGTGCAGAAAGTTGGGAAATTGATTAGTGGTTATAAATGGCCCTGAGATCACTCTGATTTGTAGATGTTATCAGGTGCCCATGCTTTGTGCTGCTTGCAGTGCCAGAAAGAGCTGTCAAAATGCAGAGCTTCTGTCCCCAGAGTCCAAACACCCCTGAAATCCCACAGACCCTTTAAACATTGGACTTCTCCCTCGCAAAACCTGTGACCTCCACATGGTTTGAACTACAGGCTGTGTTCCCTGGGTCTGATGTAACAAAGCCCTGAGCCAGCCTGCACAACTGGAGCAGAGTGGTATGAAACAGAGGTGGAAACAGTCTCCTCTGAGCAAGAGGTGGCTGTGCTGCTAGAAATCCAGCCCAAACGAACGGTCAAGCTTTTGCTGAGTCATTCAAGTCTTCCAACTCTTTAAGGCTTAGAAGGATTTTCTGCTCACACATGCCCCTGTGAGGTTTTTCAGTTACAACAAAAATGACAGATAATGTTCCATCTCGCTAGGTCAGACACCCCATAAGAGACTGTGCCTTCTTACCAGGCCTCTCTTATTACCAAATATAGTCAGAAACCTGATAGTTGGCAGGGAGAGGGAAAGGACTGAGGTTAAGGAGAAATGATGGAAACACTCTTTTCAAATATCAAACTTGTTTTCTGTACCAATTATGAATGAAGATTGCAGTTGGCTTTTGTTTTATTGATTGGAGAAGGGAATGATGGGTGAAACACAGTGGAAAGGACGTGAGATTTTTACAGAGCTGCTCACATATGATTGATTCATATCACTGAGATTTAGAAGGCTAAAGAAAATCCATACAAAGGATTGGAAGGGTTTTCCAGCTCTCAGGGACCATCAAGGCCATAAATGCCTTACTGCTTTTTGAAAAGGAAAAAAAAAATTAAACAAACATTGTAAGGAGCCCTTGGACTCCAACTACCCTTCCTGTAGATTTTAGATTTCCCCTTGTATTATCTGTCCCTCATTTCATCATGCAGCATATCTAGCATGAGACCAGAGTTTTGTTTGGGCAATCATTCCCCCAGCACCCTGGTAGGCTCTTATACCCACATACACCAGGAACCGGTCCAGCAAAACCCACACTGCAGCATTGCAACTGAGCGCAGGCAAAAGGAGGCTTTCGCCCCCACAATCTGTGAATCAGCTACAGCAGGGCTGCCTTCTCTTTTGACAAATTTTTGCAGTCTACCATGTTTGAGGACCAATTTGATTTTTCTGTAAGTGTGCTGTTTGGCTATTCTTCTTCCCTTCCCTTCCCTTCCCTTCCCTTCCCTTCCCTTCCCTCTCCAACTAAAACCAGTTAACACTGTAGAGCAAAACAGTCAAAAAGTGTTCCATAATAGGTTTCTCTAGGACTGGATTCACAAGCTTTTTACACAGTCCCTTAGCAGTACAAAAGCTATTTGTCCCTAAAAATGCAGTAATTAAACCCAGTTTACAGCATTTTGCATTTCTTGGGAGGGACAAGATGAGCTTCATAGGTCTTGTCCTAGCTGCTAGGCTGTCACCTGAAAACTGTGTCCTGGGTGGTCTGAGAGATGGCATCTGTGTATGCAGGAACATTTTCTAGTGGTGACCTCCAAGTTTGCTGTGGCTGAGACATGCGGGGTCAGGGCTGGCCACGGGGAGGCTGCCAGTTCGACCTTTGAGGCCGATACCTCAAGGTGATTCCATGCCTCCACATCTGAGGGTCCCAGAGCATTTCACTGGACTTGATAAAGGGACAATAATGCTAGAAACCATTCAACACACACCTGAGATGGAATCACAGCAATCTCCAAAATCTTCCTGAGCATCTAGGGAGGGAAGGCGCCCACACAGG
>VXAV01010822.1:0-12717 GCA_013399715.1 Alectura lathami
TCCTGCCTTCTGCCTCCTGCCTCCTGCCTCCTGCCTCCTGCTCCTTTGGGGACCCTGCACCCGAGAAATATGGAGCAAGGTGAACAGACCATGGGGTTATAGGCACCCAGCAGCAGCTACTTCAGATAAGAGCAGGGAAGATGTTCTCACTTGGATTGCTGCAAGTCAGAAATACCTCCACTGGTAAAAATGCAGCGAAGTCTGTCTGGGTGAACAGGGCTGGAATCAAGCTGACAACAATTAGGACTCTTGTTATTTTCCTCCTCCTCTCCAGTTGTTTACCTCTGCCTCCCTGTCTGCTCCCTGCTTTGACAAGTTGAATCAAATGTGTTCGCTCACTGTCTCACAAATCCCTTTTTCAGAGCTTTCCCTGAAATGCTCAGATTTCACACTGTCACGAGGTTTTGCCTTTAGTTTTCAAGCTCCTTGGGGCAGAGGCAATGTCAAATCAGTGTGAAATATCACGTGTAAAAATGAGGCTATAGAAGGAGTGGCTGTACGTGTCCTTAACATCTTTCCTAACCCACATCCTTAAAGCAGCAGCATTCCATAATCCACACTGCCAAGAACCAAGTGCAGAGAGCAGGGATGTCTTACTCCCTCTATTAGATTTTGCAGCTAGTGAAGTACTTTTTCTGGCATGCTACAGCACATCCAGCCTAAGCATGGCTGTGTACTGTGCTCTGTAGCCAAGAGATCTTTCTTCCCCTCTGTGACACATCCTAACTCAGGTTTCAGCTGCTTTTTCCCCAGAAAGAGTTAATAAGAGTCCACAAAAAGGTTGTATTTTAACAACTTCTGGCAGTGGGCCATAAACACCAATCACCTCAATACAGGATATTTGGCAGGTATTTAGGCTTAATTTTCCATTCCAATGGCTGTTCTATTAAGAAGCCACAAGCAGTCGCTTGCCATTTCACTTGAGCATGGATGAGCTCTGCACAGCCACCTCCTCCTCTCACAGTGCAGGCTCCTGCTCCAAAGGA
Source organism: Alectura lathami (assembly GCA_013399715.1). Classification (NCBI taxonomy): domain Eukaryota; kingdom Metazoa; phylum Chordata; class Aves; order Galliformes; family Megapodiidae; genus Alectura; species Alectura lathami. Next base: position 987 of record VXAV01010822.1, read on the forward strand.
CGGAGAGCAAAGGATTACTGGTGGAACTACAGGAAATAATCCCAAGTGGTCCTCGTGGCCTTAGGCAGACATGATGGGGAATATTCCACTGGCTGCTTCAGGACGTAGAGGTGGCAGCCAAACAGCACGCTGTTCAGAAGACCTCCTGCCTCCCTGATGGCAGGCTTTGAGCAAGGTCTCGTGTCACTGAAGTGACCTTTTCTTCTCCTTTGGGTTCACCCTCTCAATTTCAGATGTTAGCTTTTCAATGTCAGAACCTAACACAAGCCAACAGATCAAAGGTGAAAAGCATTTATAACTGAAAGAAAATCATGGCAGTGTTCAGGAAGCTCGAAACGACTCACTTCCCAGGGGGAAATTATTGGTATTCTCTCTGCAGCAACTCTGCTGGTGTCAGCATTATTAAAAAGAGGGAGTGGGAAGACAGATAAATAATAAAGTCTTAAAAAGTAAACATGTTCTAACTAGTGGTTATCGCTGCACCTAATAATTAGGGTACTAATTAAGAGGGTAAGTAACACACTAGCTATTAGCTTCTGGTAATTAGTGTTTTGTTTTTCTCTCTAGATAATAACAGGCTGAAAATAAAAAGACTTGAATCCTTTCTGCCATTCACCCTGTTCACATCACGAAAACCTCTTACACTTTTTGATATTAATCATCAGTACCACAATGCCTTCAGATCTTGCAGCATCTTGTAGCTCTCCATTTCGCACACAGACCGCACCTTGCTGATGTCTAACGGGATTTCCACTCACATCCCTAAGCCAGCTCTTTGATCCACCCAGCCTTAGCTGGCCCCTTGTGCTGGCGTTCACACTGCACGCACTGCTGGTCCCCAGGGCATGCTGTGACCCAGCACAGTGCTCCTGTAGCTGGGGAAAGCACAGTGAAAGTCCTTCTGAGAGCAGGTGGCACTCGGGGATAACATACTCCAGGATTTACAGCCCTTCCACCCTTGTGGCTCCCCGTGCACCTAAAGCCTCAGCAGTGAGTAGACGGCAGCAAAAGGTGGCATGAAGGGATGTTTCCTGGGTGTCCTTTCAAGCTGCGACGGGCTGGGCCATAAGAAGGTGGTATGCAGTGCGTGCATCTACGCCACTGTTTTTGTTGCTGTCAGGAGGGAGCAAACCTCCCCTTTGCCCTCCGCTCACCTTGCACTGCAGAGCAGGAGACGACGGCCACATCCCTTGGGGTTAGGCTAAACCTGAGCCGTGCACCTCCCGTGCTGGCCCTGGGACCTCGCCAGAGCTCGTGGGGAGCAGCCCCACGGCAATGTGCATGGTGTGGGTGCCCTGCAGCTGCAGACTGATCCCCACGGTACCACGCTGCCTGGTGGGGGGATGTAGCCGGGGATGTGTTTGTTCAACAGGGACTGCACCTTGGGTAAGCATTAGCCATACAGTTGTCCCTTACAATTTATGTACAAAAGAAAATGCTTGAATTAGGTGGATTGGGTTAATTGTAATTCAAGAATAAAGATTTTGAAAAATGTCACATTGCTATCTTTTTAATTTCAGCAGAAAATTTTCAAGAGCAAAATTATCAGATGACTACTGGCTTGTATGCATTGCTTCTGCTCATTTCAGGGAGATTATTAAGAATGACAAAAATGCTTAATGCTGATCTTCATTCTATGTGTTGACTTTTAAAACCTTTATAGGGCTTGGGGGAAGACCAATATTCCCAGATTTACCCATGGATAAAAATATCCATACAGCTGTTTTAGTTACCATAAATCAGCACTGTAAATGTAGCATCTTGCTAAAGAACTTATTTTTCTAAAAGAGATGTCAAACGACTTCGTGGCTGGACACAATGTACAGGGGCTGGATGTCATTGGATTAGAGTCCTGTACGGGGTGAACCACAGCAGTCACTCTAATGAGCAAAACTGCAGAACTGCAATGAAAGACAATGAAGAAAATGTTAGTTCTCACCTTGCTTTTAGACTTCCCTCCTACACACAGCTTCCCACACACTTCTGGAAAGCACACGAATGGTTCTCAGGGTGCTTCTCCCTTGAGTGAACTGGACTTTCATTGACTTCTAGAAAAAAAATACCTGAAACAAAGAAATCAAGAGTTATTATCTGCTAAGGCTGCATTCTGTGTTTTCATATATTCCAATACCATTTTATGAGCAGCAGACACACGTGCATGCACATTGGCCCCGCTGGGGAAACAGAGTTATTGAAGAAAATGACAAGAAGACACCAACACATACCTAACAGCAAATACAAGCTTCTTAGAAAATGTGGGTTTTTTTTTTTTTTTTTGTTTTGTTTTGTTTTTAATTTGGGTTACTTAAAATGCATCAGGTGCTAAATTAAAATCGTTGGTAAGCAAACAGTAGATAGCATTATAGAGAGCCGCTGTTCATGAAATTCTAATTATCCCTCTCCTGTTTGTTGCGACATGCCCTTGCGTTGCAGGTGATGGGTTTGGACTGATGCCCAGTCTTCTGCTTTGAAAATGCAAAGTAAGCACGAGAGGTTTGCCCTGACTCTGATTGTTTTCTGTGTACAGTCAGGACATCCTGGGAAGCTGCTGCAAGCAAAGGCAGCTTGGGCTGTCCCACCTGCTTCTTCTCCTCCTTTCCTCGCTCCTGAGGAATGTGTGTTTCTCCCCACTGCACGCCCTGCGAAGCAGAGCTCCTCAGGGACCCTGCTGAGGGGCCACTGCTGGTCCCTACAGGAACACACTCCAAAATTGTTCCTAAAAGCCTTTCTCTCACTACGCATGCCATCAGCCTCCCATCAGCATCATCCCCCTCGCACCAGCCAGATGTCCATGGCCAAGGCTGTTGGGGTGAGGCAGTGCTGCCTGTGGCCGTGCTGTTCTGCGCTACCATGGGAGCAGCTCCTGTCCATGTCCCATCTGTGTCTGGGATGTTGTGGGGTGAAAATGAATGTGAGCTAATAACACCCCTCTTGGGTCTTCCAAGTGGGAGGTAAAGGAGAGAGAGAAGCAGCAGCGGGTGTGGGAGCATCCAGGACACCAGTGCTTTCTTCGAATTAGCATGGCATTTTGTATTCTCCTTGTTTTGTGTCCTAGCACACAGGGTGCCAGACATCCGAGCAGATGCAACTTCCACTCAGCCCTGAGAAGCGGGAAATCCCAACGGGACACACAGGGAGCTGGCCACCCACATGGCTTGGTGATGGGCACGAGGTGATGAGTGGCAATAACCCGCGCATCGGCCCCAACACGCTGCGGTGTGTGCCCAGCCCCAAGGCGACCACCATTATCCAGCTCAGCCGAAGGGACGCAGTAGGAAAACATTTACAGTTGCCAGAGGATTAATCTTCTGAATGATGCATGGGTGTGAGAGAAAATGTCTTTGATTTATATAGTGCTGTACTAGGGGATATAATTTCAATTAGTAATTGCTAATTTTGATTTAGTAGGTTACACACGGGATATTGCGGGTTTATTATGGCTATACTATCTAATTTATTATGATAAATATTTACTGTAATGGCAATGTTTATTAATCAATACACACACTGATTAACCAGGGACTGTTCTCTACACTGCAATACTGGAATGATGCAGTCAAGCCAGTAGCAGGTCGAGATGGCTGTCAGATGCTGTGAACGATAGATCTAATTCTGAATTTTACCCTGGAACAAATAAAAAATAGGCAATGTTTATCAGGTTTGAAAATTAATATATCTGTTCTAACAGATAGAATATAGTAGCTAAGGTCCTTGCCCAGAGAGTCCAATTCTTCTCCGCATGGATGACTTACGCATTTTAATATGAAATGTATCACTCACCAAGCAGTTTCCTTCAGCATGTGACACACACATCCACCTGCCAAGTACATTGTGGTGCTCTAATATATCCTGTTGTCCTGCTTCTTTCAGGGGAATCCATTTCTGATCTTCTCTGTGCCTCCTGCGCCCATCAGCAGCAGTTAGAGAGCAGCTGCAGGAAACCTTTGCTCAGCGCTGTGCATAGAGGCCTGAAAGCAGCTGAGCCGCCCTGCAGCAGTCAGGACCTTGTGAGATCACCCACAAATTCCCACCATACAGGGCCAGGACCAGCACCCCCGGACACTCCCTCCTGTTTCCACCCTGCGGGCTAACTGACACACATAAGTCGTAAGAGTGGGACGTTCCCAGTGCTGGATGGGAGAAAAGCGGCGCACGGCTGCAGCCGCCACCGACAGCCCCAGTCACCCCAGTGAGCGGGGGCCCATCCCCTTCAGCCCTTCCTTCTCCAGTGCCCTCCTGCTGGAGCTGTGTTGCTCAGGCTGCTGCTTGTTCAGGAGGATCTCCAGCCTCCAGAGCACTCTGGATGTTTCCCTGGGCTCTCAGGGCTCAAGCTGCACAGTCCCAAGAGCTGTTTGTCCAGCTGGATCCCAAAACCTTCACCACCTGCAGTCTCTCAGCCTCCGCCAGCCAGTATCCACCTTACACCTCTTTGCTGCAAAATCTACATCCTTACATCTAGTTGTCATGGAGGGAGACAGGGGACATGGGGAAATAGTCCCCTCACCTGTCAGATGGCTTAAGTCACAGCTCAGGCTTTACTTTTCCATTGCAAAACTGCTCTCGAGGCACTTTTTGTGCCGTCTCCTCTTCTTTGCTGTCCTTCAGGATGTCGCAGACTTACACCCCTATGTCCGCATCCTTCTCATCCTGCACTGCCCAGAACTGGAGGCAGCATCAGGCACAGCCCTCACCGCTTTCAACTGGAGCAAAATAACGATGGTTTCCCATGTACACAGGGCACACCCAACAGCACATCCCAGGGTGACACGTGCCACATTGCACCACATTGTTGGTCTATACTCAGTTTGTCAACTTGAGCTGCAGCATTCCTCTATTTTGGGCTCAGGGGATGGTAAATCACTTTCATCTCTCCAGACCGCCAAACTTAGCACCCCACAGCAGCACCAATGCCCCCTGCAATGAGGAGAAGGATGCCAACAAGGCAGTCATGCTGCAGGACAAGGCCCAGGTTGAGGCTCCTGTGCCCCAGTCACTGACTCCATCCCAACAGCATCCCCTCAGCAACCCAAGCGCTGCTCTCCATAACTGGTGCCAGGTTTTTGGCTGGGATGAGAGGGGAAAGCAGGCGCTTGGCTGATGGATGGATGACAGACAAAATGCAGAGGGAAAAGAGAATTGTCACCTCTAGACATCAGTGACAATAAGTCATGCCAATGGCACAGGGAATCTGTCAGCAGAGAACAGAAAAAGCTGCTCAGCTTTGCAAAATAAACAGAGAATTTCTGAGAATCACGAGAGAGGGAAAATGGCTTTTTGATTACCAAAACCAGCCTCCTCTTCCCTAAAGTATATCTAGGGAACACAGACATGTTAATATACAGAATTTCTGAGACCAAGTGCATCAGAAAAGCCACTGTTTGCAGAGTAAGCAGAAGTGCTGCATAGCATATGAGGAGCATATGCAGCAGGGGAAAACACGGTCTAGTTCCAGCAAGGAAATGAAAACAGCCCCAGAGTGTGGATCTGAAAACCATCTGGAGGTTTTACAGTACCCAGCCTGATTTTTCTGATGCGCTGGGGGATGACTGGTTCCCAGTATAAGCAATGGGAGGTGCCAATTGCCTGGCACTTCTGAAAATCAGGCCAGCTCTTCACGAGCGTTCGCAGGGGCCTGCATTGCCTGATTACAGCCCCATTTGAAGCCTGAGCCTCGATACACAGCAACACACCTGCTGCTTGGAAACATGCTCACATCATGCACGTCCTTTGTGAGGATGAAAGGGGAACCCTCCCTGCGACAATCAGACTGGGGACAGAAACCTGCTCTTTCTTCCTGCCTTTAACACAGAATGTACTGTCTTCCATTACGGAAAGGGAGAAACCCTTTCACAGATGCTGCAGCATGTAACCAAACACTGCATGTTACATAGTGTGGATACCAAGTAATGGGAACTTAAATTTGCAGGAAAATAAAAGCTGTGATGTGCACCTGGCTGTGACCTGTCCCAATCTACTCACCAGCAGAGAGTAAGCCAAGAGGCGAGAAAGGATGAGGCAATCAGGGTGTCAAATACAACCCTTACAGAATGTATTTCCTAAATAAGAAATCTTCCAAATATTTGCTGGGAAGCTTTGCCTTTCTGGTGTTGGCTACCAGTGTGCTTCAGGAAGCGCCATGGGTCTGGGGCCTGTCGTGTGCTCAGCCACTGCCTCCTTTGTCACCACACTGGATAACGCGTCCTTGTGCGAGCGCCTTCCCACCCGACGCATGCTCTGGCACCCAGAGCAGTGATTTAGTGCTGAAGCACACAACAAAACTGACTGTATCCGTTATAAATTCATAAATCCCGGGTAGGACAGTTTTCCTATTACGGCTGCAGTATTGTTTCTGTGGTGTAACTGGCATGGCTGAGGGAGAGATAATAAATCGTGACACTCTGAAATCCATTGTGTTTATATATGAGACTGCTTTTGGTCTCCATTTCCTACTCACAAATAAACTGAGATCTTTGGAGTTTGCCACAGGGATATTTATAGATTGAAAAGGTGACACATTAAATCAGTTGGCTCCTCTGTTTCCTTTGGGTTATTTTATTGTTTCCTGCCCAGGTTTATGAGCATTTTCCCATCCTACTGACACTTTACCGTGTGGAGAAAGTCTGGATGAGCTTAAGCTTTCTTCACAGCCTTCATCTACGTGTATGAGGGTGTGATTTATGCATTTACAGCCATGCGCTCCTTGCAGCAGACCAAAGCATCATGTGAAAATGCATTTCTTACATATCATTTTTGTTAGTCATTTTCTGTCTCATATCTACTAATGTGTCTTTCTGGAGTTACTGAAACTACATAACCACAGAAATGCCTATTACAGCACTGATTATACTATTTAAAGTATTTTCTTAGAGTTTTTGTCAGCGCCATTGTGTCTAGACTATAGCCCTGGCCCAGGACGAGATGCATGAGACACAGTGCCATCACAAAGTGGCTATTTTCTGAGATCCAGTGGCCACACAATACAAACCCAAGCGCAGGAACAGCAGCCAGGTGGTCATCTGCTCTCCTCTGGTGGTCCTCTAACTTAAATATCAATAAATATCAACTTAAATATCAGTAGTTTTTGAGAACCACACCAGGGAACATCTCCCTCTACAAATCCACTCAAAATGTTGAGAAGAAAATTAAGCCTGTGAACTCACCTGAGCTGTGTGCCAGCTGAGCGAAGAAAACATTTCTCTTTCTAGAAGAAATCAATGTGTGTGCTGCAGAAAAGAGTCATTCTGTACATTTAAATTCAAAGAAGATAGGAAACAATATAAAGGGTGCCAGTAGATGACTTGATGGAAACAGTAGTAAAGAAATAAATAAAAAATAAAGATATCCATATCCATTCACTTCCTGCCAACTGTCTCAAAGTAGGAAGAAATGTATTGATTCACGCCCTGCATGTGCTTTGGGATAGCTAGAACATTGTCAGATACTGTGTAGGGACTGGTGCTCGCGCTGAAGGTACATGTGTTTATTTTCTCCCCCAGTGTGATGACACTGTCAATGGGATGTAGCAGGTCTTCTTCCAAGTGCAGCTCAATACCAGGCAAGTGTTGCAGCAGCCCTGTCCACAGCACCTATTCCAGCAAGACCAATTCACAGAGAGCAGACGAATAGCTACTGTTAGGAATCTGCTTCTTCAAAAGGAGGTTTTGTGGGTTTTTGTTGGTTTGTTTTTAATCCACACCCTAAAAATGGCAATAAAGATCCAGGATTTTCATTTTGTTCTGCTGAAGTAAATGCATTTATGCTACGTGACTCAAAACAAATTCTGCTTACTGCTGAAGTGGCTTTATGTTCTAATTAGTCAAATCACGCAATAAATGGGTTGTAGAATCCTTCAGCTTGGACTTATTTACTGCTCTTCTGCAGTAGTTAGTAAACCTTACAAATAATTTTGTAACTCTCTGCAATCAAATTCCTGCAGATAAACTTCAGTATTCAGATACTTGCCTTTTTGGAACATAAGCGTGTGTAGGATCTCTAATGAATGCCTACAGCCTCAACATACACACACCTGTCAAAAGGCAGAAGGCACTATAATTTCTTCTGCATCTGCCAAAACCAGAGCTCCACATTCCACAGGATGCCAGTGAAAAGAGCAGGGGGACAAACAGAGAGTGAGGTTCTGAGTCCTAGTTCAGACAGAAGTGATCAACAAACACATTTTTCCAGTCAGACTTTGGCTGGTGTGAAGCTCTAGTAATCTTCTGAATTTGATTAATCCTTTTAGTTCTAGTGTAATGGTTGTAAAAATCCCTATTTAGACAAGACTACAAATGATGCAAGATTAGCAGGCTTCTAACGCATCCTGCAAAGGATAAATTGTTAACACTGAAAGTACTGAACAGGGAGCAGCAGCACCGATGCAGGCTCCAGCAGTGGGGTGCAGAGGGCTCCCCATACCTGTCCTGAGGCCCCCAGCTCCACACGAAGAACTCAGCACCCACCCCACCTTGCCCGGAACTGGAATGAAAGGTTTTCCTGCAACAAGTGCTAATGCCAAGACATGGGACTGGGACAAAAGCCAGCAAAGTTCATGCACAGAACACCCTAAAAGATGCTCAGGAATTAGTAACATCAGGAAGCATCCTCTTGTTGCAACATAACAGTGCAGATTTAGCACCTCCCTGTCTGAGGACTCCTCGGCCCCATCGTTCCCACAGCCCAGTGCTGGGAATGATAAGGTTGAGCCCCTGTGGGTAAGGATCAGGGGGAAGGCCAGCAAGGCAGACACCCTGCTGGGAGTCTGTTACAGACTGTCCAACCAGGAGGAAGAGACGGAAGAAGCGTTCTACCAGCAGCTGGTGAAAGTCATGCAATCACAAGCCCTTCTTCTTTGTGGGGGACTTCAACTTACCTGGCATCCGTCAGAAATACAATACAGCGCAGAGAAAGCAGTCTGGGAGGTTCTTGAAGTGTGTGGAAGTTGGTAAGAGCCTACCAGAGTAGGTGCCCCACTAGACCTGCTGTTTACCAACAGAGAAGGGCTGCTGGGAAACGTGGTGGACAGAAGATGTCTTGGACACAGTGACTGTGAAATGCTGGAGTTCTCTGTTCTTGGTGAAGTCAGGAGGGGTCAGCAAAACTGATGCCTTGGACTTCCAGAGGGCAGACTTTGAACTGTTTAGGACATTGGTTGGGAGAGTGCCTTGGGAGTTGGCTCTGGAGGGCAAAGGAGTCCAGGAAGGCTGGACAATCTTCAAGTAGGAAGTATTAAAGGCACTGGAGCAGGCTGTCCACAAGACAAAAGTGTGTTCCCTGTGCCACAAGATGAGCTGACGAGGAGGAAGACTGGCCTGGCTGAACAAAGAACTTTTGCTGAGACTCCAGGAAAAAAGTTTGCATTCTTTGGAAGAAGGGACAGGCAACTCAGGAAGAGTACAGGGATGTTACTACGGTATGCAGGGAGAAAATTAGGAAGGTGAAAGCCCAGCAAGAACTTCATCTGGCCACCGTTGTTAAAGAAAATAAAAAAATATTTTTACAAATACATCAACAGCCAGAGAAGGATGTCCATCCTTTATTGGATGCAGCGGGAAACATTGCCACCAAGGATGAGGAAAAGGCTGAGGTTCTCAATGCCTTCTTTACTTCTGTCCTTAATAGTCAGACTGGTCATTCTCAGCGTACTCAGCCCCCTGACCTGGAAGACAGGGATGGAGAGCAGAATAATGCCCCCCCCAGTTCACAAGTAGCTTCCAGGAGGATCTGCTCCGGCACAGAGGTGAGGCTGACAGATCAGTAGTTCCCTGGGTCTACCCAGGGTGGAGTAGCAGACCTCTATCTACTTGCTAAGGCAAGTGGAAGACAGGGAGGTGATGCGAGACATCCAGCATGGCTTCACCAAGGCCAAATCCTGCCTGACCAACCTAGGGGCCTTCTACAGTGGCGTAACTGCATCGATGGATGAGGGAAGAGCCACTGATGTCATCTATCTGGACTTCAGTAAGGCCTTTGACACGATCCCCATAACATCCTTCTCTCTAAACCACAAAGATATGGATTTGATGGGTGGACTCTTCAATGGACGAGGAACTGGTTGCAAGATTGCAGCCCAGAGAGCAGTGGTCAGTGGCTCAATGTCCAGATGGAGATCAGTGATGAGTGGTGTCCCTCAGGGATCTGTACTGGGGCCGATACCCTTCAATATCTTAATCATTGACATCGACAGTGGGATCAAGTTCACCCTCACCAAGTCTGTGGATGACACCAAGCCTTGTGGTGTGGTGCAGCACACCTGAGGGGCAGGATGCCATCCAGAGAGACCTAGACAGACTGCAGGAGTGCGCCCAGGCTAATCTCATGAGGTTCAATAAAGTGAAATGCAAGGTCTTACACCTGGGCCGTGGCTCTCCCTGCTATCAATACAAGCTGGGGGATGGAAGGATTGAGCAGAGCCCTGCCAAAAGGGACTTGGGGGTACTGGTGGATGACAGCTGCACATGAGCCAGCAGTGTGCCCTCGCAGCCCAGAAAGCCAACCTCATCCTGGGCTGCATCCAAAGCAGCATGGCAGGGCAAGGGAGGTGATCCTGCCCCTCTGCTCTGCGCTGGTGAGACCCCACCTGGAGCGCTGCGTCCAGATGTGGAGTTCTCAGCACAGGAGGGACGTGGAGCTGTTGGAGCGTGTCCAGAGGAGGGCCACAGAAATGATGCAAGGGCTGGAACACCTCCCCTGTGCGGACAGGCTGAGGGAGGTGGGGCTGTTCAGCCTGGAGANCAATGGTTTCATATTGACAGAGGGGAGATTTAGGCTGGATATAAGGAGAAAGCTTTTTGCCATAAGGGTGATGAAGCATTGGCACAGGTTGCCCAGAGAGGTGGTGGGTGCTCTGTCCCTGGAGACATTCTGTAGAAGCCCCTGTTCATGGCAGGGCAGTTGGACTAGATGGAGTTTAAAGGTCCCTTCCAACTCAAACGATTCAATGATTCAATGATTCTAGACTGTCACAAGTGCATGGGGCCAGATGGGATCCACCCAAGTGTACTGAGGGAGCTGGCGGAAGTGCTTCCCAAGATGCTGGCCATCATTTATCAGCAGAACCAGGCTGGTTCTGATGCCTGGAAGCTTGCCAGTGTGACACCCATCTACAAGAAGGGTTGGAAGGAGGATCCAGGCAACTACAGGCCTCTCAGCCTGACCTTGGTAGCAGGGAAGGTTATGGAGCAGATCATCTTGAGTGCGATCACACGACATGTGAGGGACAACCAGGGGATCAGGCCTAGCCACCATGGGTTCATGAACTGCAGGTCCTGCCTGACCAACCTCATCTCCTTCTATGACCAGGTGACCTGCCTGGTGGATGAGGGAAAGGTTGTGGATGTAGTCTGCCTAGGCTTCAGTAAAGCCTTTGACACTGTTCCCACAGCATTCTCCTGGAGCAGCTGGCAGCTCATGGCTTGGACAAGTGCACCCTTTGGTGGGTGAAAAACTGGCTGGATGGCCGGGCCCAGAGAATGGTGGTGAATGGAGTTGAATCCAGCTGGCGACCAGTCACAAACAGTGTTCCCCAGGGGTCAGAACTGGGGCTGGTCCTGTTTAACATCTTTACTGATGATCTGGATGAAGAGATTGAGGGCACCCTTAGTAAGTTTGCAGACAACACCAAGCTGGGAGGAAGCGTTCATCTGCCTGAGGGTAGGAAGGCCCTACATAAGGGGCCCGGACAGGCTGGATCCGTGGGCTGAGGCCAACTGCATGAGGTTCAACAAGACCAAGT
>VXAV01010831.1:0-27829 GCA_013399715.1 Alectura lathami
TTTTTTTTTTTTTTTTTTTAAACTCGGACTCAAAAATCCAAAGTAATGAATGTTTGGATGATGTCTGGGGCTCTGCATGTGTCTGATGAAACAGATGCAGGTGTCAGAGCCATTTATGGTTGCAGAGTTGGTCAAAATCTCCCATCTCTGGGAAAAAAAAAAAAAAAAAACAACTGTGATATTTCACCAGCTGCTCATGTTGGAAGGTGGCTTTATCCCTTATTTACTCTGTCCTCATTGACATGCAGAGCTGGACTCGCACGTCTCCTGTTTGACCCTTGGTGTCCTTTCCTTCCTCAAAGGTGTCCCCACCTCAGCCCCTCACACCTCGTCCCCATCTGGCTGTCACTGCTTCCTCCTCCAGAGGAGAATCCAGCTGCAGAGACAGGTTGCCTTCAGCCTTCCCATCCCCACCCATCTGCTCCGTGTCTCCTCACTTTGCACGTAAGCCACCGACTGCCTTCCAACATGACTGCTGCCTGGGAAGAGCCAACACCGCTCGCTGCCAGCTGAAGAACCCTTACTTTAGGCATGATTTTTAATATACTGATGATTAAGGCACGTTTGGCATTCCAGCAGATGCCGCAGCATCCAGACAGCTAAGCCTAGTCCTCGGGCTTCTGCCGTTCTTCCACCTCTGAGAGCTAAACCCAAGGGTACTGCACGTTCGCCTTGCAAAGGTGCCGCATGCAACAAAGAGCAAATTCTGCTCACAGAGGGCTTCCTGCATTGCTATTCCACGCACAGCGTGTCAACCGTTTGCATCTTGTAGCAAGACTAAAACGCTGTCTCCCAACCTGATCCACAGTCCGTTACGGTTAGGATAAAGGCTTGTGGTGGCGTTACCGAGCCCTGGATCAGCCCCTTTGTCGGCATAAATCTCTCCGTTGCACTGGGGGGACTGCATTTTCCCATTTGCTTGTTTGTTTGGCTCTGTATTCTCATTACGATTTCTATTAGCCAGTTCTCCCACTGATGTGGTCGTAGATTAATTCCGTCCTATTTTCCCCCTTTCCTTCTGAAGGAAAACAAGCGTGTCTGAGCTCAAATCCAATAAACAGGCAGGTTTGGGAGGGTCTGGAAGGAGTGAAGAACAGCTCTGCTGGACCAAGAGGATTCTTCCAGCAGTGTAAGCTGGAGTCATTCCACTGAAGCCAACTGAAGAGACAGTAATTTAGGTTCCATCTCTCGGACATTCAGCTCACAGTCACGGTGAGGGCAGGGCACTGGCATCACTGACCCCAGCTGTTGATTTTATTTCTCCTACCTAATACCACCCACCCACTGGGAAGCTCTGCAACACCCTACACCACAATGACAACTTCCTAGCACCTACCTCTGAAAAATGCTCACAGCAGCCCCTTCGAGCTCCAAGCAAGAGCAGGATGCTGCTGAGGTGCCCTCCAGCAGGACACACTTAGCATTTTCCTTACAGAGGGGCATGTCCTGCCACAAAAAGACTGCAATGCAAGCAGATGACTCATGGAGCCTCAGAAAGGAAACGCTGCAAGTGCTGCACACAAAATAAACACATTTATAGGACCTAGGAGGGCACCTAACATCACATGAGGTGTTGACGGCTAAGAACTGAGCCTCCATTTCATAACCCTGGCTTAGAAATGCCACCCCAGCAGTTCCCACTGGCCAGCTCTGTACACATAAGCCTGCTCTGAACTCCCATCTTCACCCCAACAGCTCTTCCCATCCCAGAGCGCAATCTGCTGGATTTGAACCTCCCCAGAGCTCACACTCAGCATTACAATGGAGACAACAACTCTAGAAATGCACTAGGAGACCCCAGCCCCAAAAGCTCCACCGAACTCTAGGCAGCACAGCTATAAAGGGAAACCCTCCCCTGGCACAGCAATCAGGAGCTTGTCTCATCTCAGATGGAAATTGCACTCAGGGAAAAAAAAAAAATAATCCATGCATATGACAATTTTTTTTCCACTTTAAGCTGATTCTATCTCGGAGATGGGGGAGAGGTGGCTGAGATTTGCTGACATGTCACTTTAGCAATAAACTCCTCTCTCAGAAACGCCGTCGCAAGCAAAGCCAGCGGCTCGCCAGCCGCTGACAGCATGCGGGGTGCCTGGGCTGCTGCAGCCCCTCTGCTGTAGGTCCGCGTGCTCAGAGGGGAGCCCGTATGGGAAGGGGCAGCCAGCAGCCACGGGAGGAGACGAGGGGCAGGGTGAAGTGGCACTGGTGCAGCAGCTCGAGCCCTAACTCTCTGCACTGTTTGCATTTGCACTGATTTCCCCAGCTGCACAGATGCAGAACGCACTCTCCCATGCACGCATTTACCCTAACACAGGAGGGGTCAGCACCGCCCTGAATTTATTCCCTAACCCTCAGGAACTAAAGCAGAGAGGTGTGCAGGAGGAGGTGATCTCGCTGGACACCAAAGGACAAGGAAGAAGAAACTTGTGCTGTTAATGAATGAGTCAGCAGCTCTGCTCATCCTCACCCATGCGCTGGGGCTGGTCCCAGCCAAGCCCGTGCTCTCCCAAGCCCCTCCCTGCTCAGCAACCAGCAACAGCAAAGTGATTGCACCTCGACCCCTGCAGCCTGAGGGCAGGCCATGCCCCTCCCTCATCTGGGAAGCGACCAGGCTTTGGTCTTATGCAACAGGTAAAGCAGGGCAAGATGGAGCAGCACTGAGTCACATAAAGCAGACTCATTGCTGAGATTCCTTTCTGCGTAGCAAACAGGCAGTTCCTGTTTGCATCCGTCAAAGGCAAACAAACACGCTTGATTTTGTCTTGTTTTGCGGCCAAGTTATCATTCCTCCAAAATTACTTCAAGAACACAACGGGGGGAAAATACATTTGCAAAACAGGCCGAGGTAAAACACTGCGGAGATCAGTGGCGAAGTGCTTGGAAACCACAGGAAACATCAGGGTTAAAAAGCTTTGACTCCTGCTAAGCTCAGATTTGACTTTTCATGGTAGAATCAAAGGGGGAACAAAGAAAGGCATTGCGTCTCCCTGCCAGGAAAACCAGGGGTGATGTGCAGAGGAGCTGGGGGAATAAGTTGCTCCAGATTTGCACCTGCACCTGCTCAGGGCATCAGGAGATTTGGGGGGATGCCTGCAAAGCGCCTGTGCATGCTGATGGCATCAGAAGAGCCTCACCGTGGGAGGTGCTGACCGATGCCCATCAGAGTGAAATCATGATCACACCGCTTGTTCTGGAGCTAGTAGAACCCCTGCGGAGGCCTGAGAAAGGCCTGGGTTCGGCTCCAGCGCTGGAGGGAGTGCAGGACGGGAGCTCTGGGGTGTGAGTCGCTTGTTTCTGGTGCGGGCAGACACCAGCCGGGTGTGTGGGATTGGATGGACCAGCCTCATCCCCACAACGCGAGGAGGAAAGGCAGCAAGACAGGCAGCTCTGTCCCACCCTCGGGCCCTAAGCATAACCCCAAGATCAGGAACAGCTCCAGCTCAGAGTCCAACACAGGCATTGATAAAAACACCGAGCTGTCGGACCCAATGTCCACAAACCCACTTCTTATACCTGCAACTTTTGTTGCAATCCCGGAGTAAATCCAGCCACAACAATCCCAGGCACTAGCTCTATCCCAAGGTCTAACCATAAATTTACACTTAACGGTGACCTACAGTGGTGCCACCAAAGCAAGACACGCGTCTGTGTGCTCCGGCAAACATCCCAAGACAGAAGGAAATACTGAACACCCCCGGTGCACCCGGTCCTACCCTGACTCCTCATTGTGGTATTACTGCAGCTGGGCCATCCACCTTTACACGGAGAGGAGCACGGGGCTGTATGCCTTCCTGCTGCCCTCCTGCAGACCTGCAGGACCCCACAGCAGGGGGATTGCTGAGCCTCGCTGGCAGAGCACTGACCCCAAACTCCACCGTCCCCCAGCACCTGCAGCCACATGCCCAAGCCGCTGTGAAACACAAATATGTCACAACCACAGAGCCCTTGAAAACGAACATTGGGGCTGGGCATCAGAGCACAAAGTAATTAACCAGCCATCACCAGCCCTCGGGGCACAGCCTGCGGCGTGGTCCTTATCTAGCGCAGCCACGCAGCGCTGTGCTCTGCCCCAGCACGAGGGAGCTGCTCCCTGCAGCCATGCGCTCCGCTTCCACCAGCACGCCGGGCACGGAGCTGGGAGGCAGCACAGGGCACCGCAGGGACGCTGGCACCCAGCACCACAAAGTAACCTAATTCCAGCCTTTTGGAGAGGCAGCGAAGTTTTTCAGCTTGCTTTCCCTTTTGTCAGCTGGGAGAAAAAAAAAAAAATCCACAAGAAGGGACCTCCAGAGACATATGCTTCCTTCCAAGTCCTTGGCTGCGCCCCGCCATCCTCCCACCGCTCATGGAAATGAGTGGGAAGAGAGGAAAAAAAGAGAGGAAAACCATTTTTCCCCCTCCTCATGCACGCTTCCAGCATCAGGCTGGGTTCTGGGCGGGAGGTGGCTGCGGTGGCAGCAGGAGCCTCTCGGAGCAGCATTGCTATTCCGAACAAGTGAACTCCCAAACAACAGATCGATCGTTGCGCCGGGAGCCGGGCTGGGGCTGGCAGGGCTCGGGCAGGAAGATTCACGCTTCCCTGGTTTCCTGCTCTGGCAATGTGTGTTCTTCACGTGCTCTGCTGCTCTCGGCTCCTGCCACGAGCACAGCGTGGCTGCAGGGCAGGGACCCAACGGGTTCGCAGCAATGCACGCTTGCCTGCTGGACTCATCGCTCCCACCTTAGATCAGGATAAAAACATCAAACTGCCATTGCACAATGCAATCCTGCCCCTCTCCAGGTGCCAAACAAATGCCATGAGATGGATGATTTCCAAGAGCAATGCCTGCTCCAAGGGGCAGGAGAAGGGGAATATCATCCCCAAGTCTGCCTCCTAAAGGAGGTGCAGGGCTTGCCACCCGTTTGTCGCCCAAAAGGCCTCGCTGAGCACGAAAGCATCCCTCGTGCTGACTCACCCCAGTGTCCCTTTGTTTGCTCTGGGCACCAGGCAATGCCTGGTGTGTCCGCACGCTGCACATGCGTGTGCACTTGGAGCACACTGAGAGGGGCTGAGCGCCAGGACTGGCACAGCCAGGAACCATGCAGGGCAGTTCTCCTCCTCCCAGTGAGTTTGCAAAGTGCCCATACCCGTGCCTCTCTCTTCCAGCTTTTGCTGCCCAGACCTCCCTTAACACAAAACCCTCCCTCCGTGACACCCCACGGCCATACCTATAGGATTTTCAGTGCTTGGGAGAGCCCAAGTATTCAGGAGAGAAAAAGAGCTACTTCATTTTAGCCAGAAACAGTGGTGTGAACTCCAACCCAAGACACCCTCACCTCCATGCACCCATTTCCAAGCTTTTTGGCCCAGCCATACCATGCCACAGGACACAATCATAGGGATGGCACCCAGCTGCTCCATCCCTTCCTCCCAGTAGGGTGCAAGGGCTGTGGGGCCGACAGGCTCAGCTGCAAGCTGCTGGCACTCAGTGGTGTAAAGCAGCTCTTGCGCACACACCCAGCCGGCCCCCGGCGGATACCAAAGTCCCTCCCGAGCAAACCGGACTTGCAAGCGCCGCTCCCGAGCACTACAATTAAACCCCAGCTTGTTATTTTTCACATTGCTATCAAGCATCCCAGCCTGAATGACTGCACCCATCTGCTGTGAGGACACAGATGAGTAGCAGGGCACAGCGTGTCCCAGGGGCTGCGCTGGGCAAAACCCCCACTCCCTCGGCACTGCTGCAGGCAGCACCTCGGCGCACAGTGCAACCCCCAGCACCACATTCCCCCGAACCCCACAGAGTGACTGCTGGCAGGGAGCAGCACTCAGAGCAAGGGGGTTTTTAAGGTGGGCAGCACCCGCCCGTGGAGCACTCCTGCATCCCAGCGGGTCCGGATGCAGAGAACAGGCACAAAACCCCGTGGGGATTTCGCAGAGTCCAGCGGGCAACGTGCACCGGTGCCGCACCCCTGCGGAGCCCCCCTGGGTTTCTCCCACATGCACCAGCACCAGAGCACCAGGACCACGAGCATCCGTACAGCATGGGGATCAGGAGGGAACCCACTTCCCTTTTCCCCCCTCCCACAGTAACTTTCCCAGAGATGACCACGGGGTGCTGAGACAATGTCAGGTGCCCTGGCTGGCACCTGATTTCCATTCGGGCTTGCTACCAGCCCTGCATCAACAACCGACTGGGGAAACTGAGTCACGTCCCACATGGCACCTGCAGCCCCCGCGCAGCATAGCCCCCCCGAGCCTCCCCCCGAGGCAGCTGCTCCTACCTGAGCGTGGCACTCTCCCCTTGCCGCACAGTCACGTTGTCCATAGCTTTGGGGAAGGTGGCATCTCCGCTGCGCACGGGCACTCCTGCGGGCACAAGGAAGAGCAGCCTGAGACAGAGGACGACTAGGCACCTCCAGGGCAGGGCTAAGCACCCACCGACCCCCATCCTGGGCAGCAGGGACTTTTCCAACAGGCAAAAAACACACCCGACAAGGCCACCGGGAGCGAAAAGGGGGGAGAGGAGGGAGGGGGTGCGTGTGTGTGGGGACGGGGGGGAGCAAAACCACCGGGGCGGGCGCGGAGGCGAGCGATGCGGAGCTCCACGGAGATCAGGAGAGCCCCTGGAAAGGCAGCCTGCGAGCACTGAGCCTGCCGAGCGGCATCCGGAGGNGAGAAGTGGCAAAGGTGCTGGACGCTGGGCGAGCCGGCTCTTCCCGGGAGCAGTCCGAGGCTCACTTGGGCAAGGAGGCGCCGGGAACCGCCCGGCTGCGCCGCGCTCCCGCCCCGCACACGCACACTTGTCCCGAGTTCGCGGCTCCCCAAGCGGGGGCAGTCCATAAAAAGGAAAAAAAAAAAAATCCAAACGAAAAAAAGCCACCAACAACAAAAGCCAGAAAAAACACCACCCCCGGAGCAAGCTAGCAAATGGGTCCAGATGCAAAAAAGGCACAGTGGGCAAAGGCCTCCGAGGTGCCCAGCAGTTCCCCTCCTCCAGCCCCAACGCAGGGTCCCAAACGTGCGCTGGTCCAGGCGGGATGCAGGATATTGGGACGCAGGATGCCGGGATGTCAGGCTGCAGGATGCCGGGTTGCAGGATGCCGGGATGTCGGATGTCGGGATGCCGGAGCACTGGGCTGCCCTCAGCAGCAAGAGGACGGGGCGCGGGCGAGCGGCAGCATCCCAGCCCCGGCAGCGCGGCTGGCCGGGAGCATCCCTGCGTGGCACGCAGGCTGACTTCCCGGGGTTGTCATGGCAGCGGCTCCATCACTGACCGGCACTTTGGCTCCCGCAAGCCACCGGCACCCGCAAACCCGCGCGCAGGCTCGGCGGGTGAGGGACGCCCGCTTTAACCCCCGCCGCACCGCGCTCCTTGGGGATGGGATGTCAGGACCCCCCCACCCCGCCCCCAGCTTCCCAGCGTGCTTACCTGCACCCGGCAGCCAAGCTACCTCTGACATTTGCCCTCCTCTGCCTCCACACCATCCCCTCCCCAGACAGCAAAGCCACTATGCAGGAGGGGAAACTGAGGCACGGGACAATTCCTCTCACCCCTCCCCAGTGCTCTCCCCCCACCCAAACCAGGCAGACAGGCAGTGACAAGGAGAGGCAGGAGTGTGCCCTCCTGGTCCCCTCCACCTCACAGGCACATAGCATAAATGTAGGTGGCAAATTCCTCCCCAGCTGCAAGCACAGTCCCCAAGTACTTTTTATCAGCTCATAATTTAACAAATATTGCATTTGCTTATGCCTAGCAATTCCTCCTCCCCTCCACTAGCGGCTAAACACGTTGATAATATTTCCAGGCACAGCTTCGTGCTGGCTAAAGGTGCCGGGGAGCCATCCTAAGAGCACAAAGTCCCAAAGCCACAGACAAGTGCCGAGCAACACACGGCTTTGCTGCCAGCATCCTAAAACCCCACAGCCCCACTGCTCCTTTGGTACACAGGGTGCTGCACCCCGGGAAGCGTCCTCACGCAGGACCCGATCCCAAAGTCCTCCCTCCCTCCCTCCGTGCATCACTGCACGCTCCACAACCCTCACACGGCACCAATAATTTCTGTGGTTTGCTTTTTTTTTTTTTTTCCCTTTTTAAATGGTTGCCAACCTGAGCTGGATTCAAACGGGTGACCTAGATGTGAAAGGATCCATAGCCCGTTACTAATCCCTGGAGTCTCCGAATCCCCTGTAAACTACTGCTTAATTCACTAACTGTGCTATTTAATCTCTAAAACATTATGAGCTGTGCCAGGCAGAGGAAACACTCAATCAAATAAAGCTTTATTATTATTGTGCGTGCTGATAGGTCATATGAGAAGGGGATTGCTTTGCATGTCTCTCTCGACTCCTTCCTCTTCCGAAGGCTCCACTTTATGAATTCAGCACTGCTGGGACGTGCTGCTCGAGCCCTGCATTCCCCCCCTCTGCTTCCTGGCTCCCCAGAGAAGGGAGCAGCTCTCAGCAGGAGGAGCAAACTCTGCAGCTCGCCCTGCTCATGGCAGGGGAAGGCGAGTGCCTGCCTTCAGCGCAGGAGGGGTTTGCACCCTTGCAAACCTAGCTGAAAAAAGCAAGATTGTCCATGATAGAATGAAACCCCTTATGCAGGACTGTGTTTCCCTTAGACAGGGAATTTTCAGGGATGCACAAGGCAAGGAAGAACAAAGGGTGCTGCTTTTCCCAGCTGCTGCTCCCCTTGCTGGGACTCCCTGTGCTACCTGTTGGCTGCTGGGCGATGCCCATATGCACGGGACCCTGCAAAGCCATCGCCCCGCTCATCACACAGCTTTGCAAGGCTGCTCCTTTGTCAGCAAAACCACGGGGACTGCAATAATTGCAGCCAGTTAACCTCCGAAGCCAGCACTCAGGCTCGGACTGCTGAAGCACCTTAAATCAGGACAGAAAGCACCAGTCTGTGCTGAAAGCATGCGGGGCTGGGGCAGGACCTCGCTCGTCACAGTCTGTCTCGGTGGGTTCGGGATGACTTTCAGACATCCCAACCCCAAGTAACTCCCTGGTCCATTGCTGGCAGACACTCAGCGTTATTTGAAAGTCCCAAGGAATTTAAACCCGACATCGCTGGCTTCTGCACACGAAAGCCCAGCAGAAGAAAGCCCAGCCCTGCCTCCTCATCCCCAGCTCTCCCTCTCTTGCATACATACAATGTACACAGAAATCAGCCTGTCACAGCTCGTCTCTTTTCTGACAGCTGTAATTGCTTCAGACTTTAAAAATATCTATAGACAATAAACACAACGCATGAAAACAGCAAAGAGAAAACAAAATCAAGATTCCTTTAAATAATTCAGTTGCTCCAGCAGCAGAGGAGCCAGCAACTGAGTCCAGCTGTGAAGGTTCAGAAGCAAGAGAAAGAGAGCTTTGTAGCCTCCTCTGGGGATGAGAGAGTCTTTTTTTCCTTCACTGCTTTTTGACCACAGCAGCAGAGCCTGCCATACACGGGCTAAGATGCTTGCAAAGCAGCACCTAGCCGAGCACGGAAAGCAGCCTCTTGCTTTCAGCTTCTTAGCTTTCTTCCTGCTCAGATAAAAGTCTTTTTCCTTTGCAAGCAACAGGCAGGAAACAAGCGGAACGAGCCAGGCGCACACACACCTGCTCTGCACACATATTTATCTCCTATCTCAGCCTCCTCCTTCCCAGCAAGGCTAAAGGCCCCCCTCTCCTGGCAGAGACCATAAACAGGGCGGCACAGCAGCGCGGGATGGGAAGCAGCGCGCAGATGGATGCAAGGGGCAGGAATTCCCCCGGGGAGCAGCGTGCAGCGGGGAGGATGCTGAAAGCACCTCTGAGGAAAGGGATGGGGTCAGAAGGAGCAAGAGCTGGCGGGTTTTGCTTTGCAGAGGTCTCGGAGGGTGGGGAGGTGGTATCTGGGGAGGGTGGGGGGTCCCGCAGGCAGCTCGAAGCGCCTGACACGTGGGGAAGCAGCTGAAATCCCAGCGGTGCGTCAGCCAGGCAGAGCCGTTTCCAGCAGATATTTACCCAATTTTCCAGTAAGAGATTGGACAGGGTGAAACTCAGCAGCGCCAGTTTGCAGCTCCTGTTAGCGTCTTTCTGTCCTTCACCCTCAAGGCCCCTCCCGAGGCCTGGCTGGAGCTTTCACACCAGCACCATTTTAAGCAAAATCCATTACAATTTTAAGAAAAAACCCAGCATCTCCCACAGCCTGCTACAAGGACCCTGCTCCTCGGGTACTGAGCCTTCCAGCAAACCCTGCCCAAACCTCCAGCTTTTAGGCAAAACTTCAGAAACAAGCCCAAAAGCCCAGTCTGCAGGTCTGAGCTGCCCCAACAGCCCACACCCAGATGCAAAACCGCATTTAAGGCTCCTCTATCAATTGAAACAACACAACTTCCACATTTTTTCAGCTTTCCCACAAATGCCTAGCGCTGCTCCAGCATCTATTTTACGTGTAGCTGCTTACAGGGCTGCTTGATTGATCCCCTCACACCACCCATGCCTATATACCTGTCAGCAAACCTATATACATACACTCCCACACCTCCCCATGCTGAAAGATTTCAATCCTGGAAGAAAAAAAAATGACTTTCAATAAGTAGGTCATAGCAAGGCAATTTGTACAGCCAGATTTTTCTTTTAATTCCTTTTTTTTTTTTTTCCCTTTTCATGAAGCTGATAGATGGCAATCTATAACCCCAAAGTAGAAATTTATTTTTAATCTGAAATTGCCAAATATGATCAGAAACATAATTCATGCTCACGCCATCCTCGTTCCTTCAAAATAAAAACACGATCTCACAGCCCCCTTCATGCCACCGCATTATTCTTCAAGAAGCCCAGAGTTGGAAAAAGTGCTTAATTTTCTTGGCATTAGTCAGGTGAGTGACACACAGCTCCGGGGGAGCTGCTCCTGAATAACCACTGAGCCCTGCACGGCGGTGACCATTCGCAAGACACAAAGGACATGGGCTCCGGCTCCGCTCACGGCACTGACTCATTTATCCCCTTGTTAACACTGGTCCCAATTAAGAAACAATGATGAAGAGCCTTACTTGGCTGGAGACATTCTGGGCCCTTCTTGCCCCAGAGCCATTCCTCCACGGAGCAGAGAAATTGCCCATTCAGGGCCATTTTGAGCCCATTTTTCTGAATGCAGGAAGCGTCCCCGCGGGCACCTCATTCCCCACCATCGGTGAAGAACAGCGGGCACAGCCAGCATACAAAGTGCTTAAAGCTATCCCCAGCACCTCCTCCCTGCTCCGCTTTTTGCTTTGCCCAACCTGTTGCAGCTCATGCGGTGACAACAGGTGCCTGAAGACCAGCAGCGACCTCCAGCACCCGATTTTGAAATAAAGCAGGAAGCTCCGTCCACCCTCCCTAACAATGCAGTTAATATTCAACTGGCATTTACCTAAGCTTAGCGTAACCATCCCTCGGTGCTGGTTCAACGCTGAAGCCAGCAAAGGATCCAGCTCCCTGCAGCGCAGCACCAGCTGGCCCACGGCAGCACTGCTGCTGTGCACGGGGACAACCGCGGTCACCTCGAGGATGCTCTGATTCACGCTACGGAGGGGCCAAGCAGCTCTGCAGCGCGGACACGAGCCTGCCGAGGGGTGCAGAGGCCTGGCATTCCTTCAGGATCGCTCCCTTCTCACATCTCAGCCTTTGGAAACAGCCCACCCAATGCAATATACGTATTTACGGAGTGACACCTCCATCCTTGCAGCCGAAATATTAAATAGCTACACAGGGAGTTAAAGAATTATCAAAGATACTGAGCCACACTGGCACAGGGCAAGTTATTAACTGGGATTGATCCCAGCTGCCCGTGGCACGAATCAATACTGGTTTCATACAAATCTGTTTCCTGTAGCATTGTCGTGAGGCTGCGTTGCTGTGTTAGCGCTCAGGCATCCTTTCGGCTCGCGCTGCACCACGGCGGCGTTTGATGGGAGTGAATCAGGTGCCAGAGACAGCTGACGACATCAGATAAAATCATGCCATTAGCCATCTAATAGCATTTTATAAGCGTATGACATTAACCCAGTGCTCTACAACTCAATCCTCTCTGCATTTTAACAGGAGTAAGTGTGCACGGGAAGACCGAGAAAGCTGAACAGGCTGGGAGCAAAGCAACCCGTGCCTCAGTTCTCACCTGGGCTATATGGGAGCTCCACCTTGGACATGTGGAGTGCACAGAAAAGAGCTTTTTACCCTGAATTTCTCAGTTTGCCTCCTGCAATGCACTGACAAGGCACGTCGCAAGGGCTGACACTTCTTTTCTCATTAGGCACCCCGCGAGAGTGAGCTCGGGGAGCTGGCAGCAAGGCAAACACCCCCAAGCAAGGAGCCCCAAGCTAAGCATCACCCAGCCCAGCTGGGTACCACTGCACGCAGTCTGAACCCCAAAAATCAGACTCCTGGAGCCCCTGATTTTCCCTGCAGCTGCGTTTGGAGCTGGATCAGCCACCATCAAAACAAGGGTGTTGAGATGCAAATGTTTCCATCCGGGCTCCCAACCAGCCACAGCCAAAGAGGGGCTGCCTCTGACGGACCTCAAGACTGCACCTTTGCAGGGCCTGGCTCCTGCCAGCACAAAGTGAAATTCTCACCGCAGAAAGGACCGAAGCTGCCAAATTGCTCGCTCCTCAGGAACAAAAGCTGGGTGTGTCACTCCCTGCGTGCATCAATTTTAGGTTTGCCACTGGTCCTCTGACCCTCGCAGCGCAATACATCCAAGAATAATATTAATAATAGTCGTGCCATTAAGCATGATGCTTGGTTTGAATCTGAAGATTTTGAGAAATGATCTCATAAATTTAATTCCCGGGGTACCATCTTGGAGCGTTAACAGGCACAGTTGCCTCTGAATTCTGGGAAATGAGCATAATTACATGGAGATCGACAAGGCACAAATGCCAAGAATTCTGTTAACCTTTAATACTGCAAAAAAATTCTCCCCTTGTAATTATCTCTTTCCTTTGTCTTAAATGTTACTGATGAATATTTAGTGGGATAAGCAAATAAAAGGAGGCTGAGGGGTGCAAGGCAGTGCAGCCCTGTGCAGAATCACTCTGCAGACCCCGCAGCTGCGAGCCTGCAGCGCGGCATCGCCGCGTGCCGGGGCAGGCTGGGACCCTGGGCAGACCCCCAAACTGTCACATGGGGCAGTGACACCCCCAGGCACACATGCACCCACTGCTAATGCACTGTGGGGGGCTCTGGGTGGGCAGCTTGGGTCGCACCAAAATGCCAATGACTTTCCAGCACTGCTGTAAATCCGCTTCTGCTTGGGCCCACGGCACAGAGCAGTCCTGTGGCCCCGGGTGCGATGGCTGCAGGTGCCCTTTCTCCACTCGGAACTTCATCTCGGAATAAAACTTCCTCGGGAAAAAACACATCACCTTTCAAACACATCCTCCCTAGGGTTGCAAATGGCACTGCCCTCTTGCTGAACATTGAGTCTGATGGAAAGAAGATTTTCTCCCGGTGTGAACTGCATTAATATCTGTCACCACTCTGGCATTTCTGCCTATAATGATGAAAAATATGTGCAGAGAATGCGGGGTGCTCTCAGCATCGCCTCCCTCCCCACGAAGCAAAATTAGAAGCAGCTGCTCCCGCTCCCGTCCTCTCCGTGGCCATGCAGCATCATCTCTGGAAGCTTATTATTTGGGAGCTGGCGTGGGGAGAGCTGATAATCACGACCTCTCCACATGCAGTGTGCTGTGCTGCGGGCAGGGGCTCAGCCCTCCCCTCGGGAGGCCGGTGGAAAGGTCACTCTGCTTTTAATGTCGCGTCAGACCGACCGCCACGCGAACACAGAAGGCAAAAAAGGCAGATCTGCCCCGATGGAGATCCCGCCCTGTGCGTGCACCAAAGTCTGCAGGTGATGACAGCACGTGGCAGCCCGCATCTTCAGGAGGTCCCACGGCAGGTCCTAGCTGCATCGCATCTGCAAATGACATCACCACGGTGCTGCTGCCTTGCAGAACACCAGGAGCAGGCTTGAACCACACCGGAGAGTTTGCACACAGCCTTCCCTCCCAGACCCAGGCCTTTAACAGCTCTTGTCCTCCTTGTTCCAAAGCCAAAGCAGTACTTATTCACAGTGGACAGAGGAGAAAAATGAAATAAAAGAGGTTAGCTCGTTAAGTGTGACATCCACCCCTCCACACAGTGGTCTGAGGGCTTTGCAGCTGCTGAGAGGGGGAACACAAGCCCAGAGACAGGGCTGGAGGGCTCCAGACCTGCTGGAGCTGGGTGACACCGCAAGACCTAAGCCACCATCCTGCAGCATCCCCACCCGAGGCAATTCTGACCTCAGGACATGGCAGATCCTTGCCCTCCTCCCTTCCCGCTCTCTTTGTCTGTCTTAAATTGGAGTGAGCTTTCGAGTCTCCAAAGCTGCTTTTATGTCCCTTTAAAAGGTTATAAAAGCTGTCTTTATATTCCAATAAAGGGATATAAAAACAACCTTTTTTGCAGTTCAATAAATGTGGTTAACTTTTCCCCCCCATTAATACTTTTTGCCACGGCGCTGCGTGCATGCACAAGCTGCTGCCAGTGAGGGCTTTGGGCTTCACACCCCAAAGCAGGACAGCTCCATGTCCTGAGCACGTTACTCCAAAGAAAACACACCCTGAAAGCTGCCTTTGGGAAAGGAAGGGCAGTGCTGGGATATGCCAAAGCTGCTGGAGGACCAAGTGATGGGCCACAGGCACCACGTGTTGACCAGCTGTCCAGCTGAATTTTGCATTTGCTGGATGCAGCTAATGGTGAAGAGCAGCCTTCCTGTGCAGCAGGATAGCTGGCAACTGCAGCGCCCAGGGCTGTGCCGCCTTTCCCCCTGGGTGACAAGGGACAGGTTGTTTTGCCACTCCCTAGCAGCCCCCCGCTCCTTGTAGCATCCCTTTAGACCTTAGGGACCATTAGGGTGAAGGGACCCTGCTCCCCACCTGCAGCCTCCGGGCTCAGCTCTAATTATTAATTACCACGGCAAAGAGGATCTAAACCAGTCCCTATGACCATCCAACAGCCCCTCTGGGCACTAAATCAAGGAGGTTTCTTATTTTTGTGACATCCTGCTCCGCAAGGTGAACCCCTCGGATTTCATACATCATTCACCAGCAGCAGCAGCATGAAGGGCAGGAGGGGCTGGGCCGCAGAAGGCAGGCAGAGGAGCGGGTTGGCAGGAAGCTGCAGGAGTGGGAGAGGTCTGAGTCCATAAATAAGGGGTGCCCAGCTGTCGGGAGCAGAGATCAGAGCCCAGCACAAGGCCTCTGAGAACCATCCCAGCCTGTGCCCCCATTTATCTCACTCCCTCCAGAGCACACACAGCATGGGGTGGGGGCTAAATGCTGCTAGGAGCAGAGCAGAATTTGCAGGAGCAGGCTAATTAATCTAGCTAATTGCCATTACTGGGCTCTTTAAGGATGCAGGAGAACGATGAGGGCAAAGGGAGAGGGTGAGCATCCAGGGCTCCCCAGGGAGCTCAGGACTGTTTACAGCCCCTGGCATGAGAAAATCCATACTCATCTCGGCTCCGGGAGGCAGGGCTGCCCTCCCACGCTCCTATTAGCAGTTTCCAATCATCTTGTATTAGGGCTGCATTGATTTGCAGCTCATTTCTGTGTGGATGGAGGCCTAAGAGCCTCGACTCCGGCTCGGCTGAGGAACCCAGGAGGGGAGCCAGGACGCTGACACAGAAGCAGGCTCCCAGCACCACGGCAACATTCCAAAATAGCTCGCGAAGCACAAACTGTTGGGAGCCATCTGAATATTTCGTTCCGATATCGCCACTGCGCTATCGTACACATTAGCACATGCACCACACGAGAAGGAGTATCTGAATATCAAAACAAAGTGAATTTACAGGTTTTTCTTTTTTTCTTCTTTTCCTTTTTTTTTTTTTTTTTTCCTCCTGGCAAAGGCATCACTGCAAGTTATCAGCTTGCAAGCATTTGTACTACAGCACTTCCACGCTGTTCCCCGCAAACTGCTGCTCCCTGCACCCCACGTCCTCAGATAACCCAGGAGGGCACAGAAGGAGGGGTGACAGCAGAGAGCAGCGGGTGACAGCTCTGTGGGTCCTTCGGGAAGCCCCCGTGTCCTCATGTCCCCCTGCACCTGCGCCCATCGCTCCCATCCCACCCCACCACATGCTGCTGTTCTCAGCAGAGGGAGGGGAACATGTGAAAAGCCACAACTTTGTTGCTTTTTGACTTAACTACACATATATCTATATAAAATAGCCATGAGTGAGCTCTCTAAAGCACCGCAGGGAATATTAAAATGGGAGAGCAGATTTAGAGCAGAAGGGTTCACAATTGCCTGCGGTGAGGAGGATGAAAGCCAAGGGCTGGCTGTGCCCGTTAAATCCTGCCCCAGATCCGCCAGCACAGAGCCTTCACCCCCGCCCGAGAAGCGTTATCCCCCGGGGAAGCTCTTTGAGATGGTTTTAGGATGGGGGTGCAGCGGTGGGCAGCACTGTGAGGTCCGGAGGACACCCAGGCTGCTAATTGAACAACCCTGCCATTAGGAGAAAAGGTGTTTTGGGGAGCCCAGTGATGTCACTGCGTAACTTTACCACCAGGAAACAAGGCTTTGTTCTACGCACACATCTCCAGATGTCAATTATAACCCATAACGAGCAAACTGGGTTGGAGCACAGCAGCTTGGAGTCAGTCCTCACTGTATTTCAGGATCCGCTGCCCATTTTTCCCCTCCGCAAGGCTTTTTTTTCCCTCTCTACCTCCAGGCCATAGAGGAAGACAACAAGGAGCTAAACGTGGCAGAGCAGGGGACATGAAGCCCTGCAGGGAGTGCCCCAACCCAAACTCTGACTCAGGGACCTGTCCCACGCCGAGCTGTGCCCAACTGGTGCCAGCACAGCGAGCCAAACCTCTCCCTGGCGGAGCCCAATTAAAGTCAACGACGGTGCACCAGGGAGGACCCTGGCCCACGGTCCTGCAGCCTGCACCCAGGCCAGCTGGCACCGGTGGTGGTGGCAGAGGGATAGCGGCAACCGGCAGCGCTCTGCTCCTTCCAAATGGAACAACTGGACCAAATTGTCCTCCCAGCTCCGGGAGCTGTAGGTGCATTTCATTAGCCTGATTACACTGACAGGGAAAGAGGCACTGGGAGCTTAATAAAAATAAAAATGCATTATGTTACAACGCTCGTCGTCTGTAGGTCTCGACTAGCTCCAAAAGGCAGGAAAAAAGACAGGTTTTCTTCTTTTAATGGAGCTGGGGGAGAGCGAGACGTGTGACGGGCTTGGAGATTAGCTTC
Organism: Alectura lathami; assembly: GCA_013399715.1. Taxonomy (NCBI): domain Eukaryota; kingdom Metazoa; phylum Chordata; class Aves; order Galliformes; family Megapodiidae; genus Alectura; species Alectura lathami. Next base: position 17,249 of record VXAV01010831.1, read on the forward strand.
TGGTTGCCCACGTTGGCTGAGTGGGACCCCTCTCAACAGGGAGAGACAGCAGAACTGTCACGCATGGAAAACCACGCAACACCACGCATGGTGCTGCTGAACACCACAAATTCACCAGATTCTATTTTTCGACAAAGATGGAAAAATCCCACTGTTGCAAACTCAGCCCCAGAGGACGGGTCCATGGCTTCTCTCGGCAGCAGAAGCAGCGGCACCGTCACTCCAGGTATTCCCCCACCCGTGCCAAGAAACGCAGGCAAAGTCCCACCAAAGCTCCACCGCGGTGACGTGCTGACAGCACAACCGGTGCAATCACGCAGCAATCACGGGCTGATTACACAGCAGCTGCACTTCCCACGCCTGTAATTTCCACTGCACACATATAACTTGAAGGCTTGCCCCATGGCTGTAAGTTAATTAGGGTGTAAGTGCAATATCAGTGGTGCCACTGAATGCTAAAGCCACACAGACGCGGTGACCACGAAGCCAAAGACACAACTGTGCAGAAGTGGGCAACCTTAACACTGAAACACAGGGAAATTCCAGCTATAAGGGTTTTAGCGGGCGGTGGTGAGGGTTTTCAAAAGCGTTTCCACGGTGTAATTACACTCTGTTTGTATGGTAATTACAGCCCCACTATTATACACCACAACCCTCCATTTTGTGCCTAATCCTATAAGCTAGATTCAAAAAGAGAAAAGGCAGCAGCAAAAGGCTCGACAGAAGGAAGGAAGGACACAGATTGATAGGGGCAGCGAGAGGAGAGGGCCTGAGGATGGGAATGCTGTAGGTAGAGGAACACAGGCTGCACCTCCAGACCCACCGGCAATGCCAAGATCAGCCCACGGGGTGCCGAGCTGCCAGCACCGAGTGGGACAGGCAAGGGGAGACCTGGGCTCGGCAGACAGGGACCTATCCAGGTGGTAGGAGCATCCATCAAAAGCCAATCTGCTTTTGAAAAGCAGCAGAAGAGGTTACTTCGGATTAATTTCTCACTTCAGAAGCTTTATGGGCGAGTTCTGAGACTGTCAGATGGAGACACCTCAATATTTTCTGAGCGAGAAGCTCGAGCGCTGGTTCGAGATGCTTCTCTGGGTTGTCAGGTAATTTGTACCCAAGCATTTAAATGAGAAACTTGTTGTCTCACCTTTCTTTTTTTTTTTTTTTTTTCTTTTTTTTTGGTGAGGGAGGATTTGGAGCTTTTATTTATTTCTCATTCCCTCAAACGTGAGCACGCTGTGGTCCTCCAGCCATGCTTCTGCACACTTCCAGGGCGTGCCTGCACCCAGAGCAGCTCCGTTTCATTGCTGCAAACCCATCCTTGCAAATATTCCCATCGTTAGCCGCCACCCAGCTTGCCCAGGTCACGTTTGGACCCGCGGTGCTGCACCAGCTCATTAAAGCCAGCCCAGGCTCCGTCCTCAGCATGGCACCGGCACCTGCTGGGCTCAGGGCTCCTGCTGCTATCGCCGCCTGCTCTCACCCAGCTGCTGCTGTTTGCATTTGTATTCCTGCTTGCTCACGAGGCAGTGATGAGGAGATCTGGGCAGAGGAGGGGACGTAGGTGCAGTATCCGTGGTGTAATTTAGCGAGGTCTAGGAGCAAACCAAGCCCTTTCTGCTGCACAGCGTGTTAATGCAACGAGAGACTGTTCTCTCCTCGCGCTCCAGCGTTTACGCAGAGCAGATATGTGGGCAGGAAAATACAACCAGACGGGACACAAATGGTGCTGTCTGGGTTCTTCTTCCTTCTCGTTCATTCTACAGAAAGAAAACAAAAGCTTGGCCAAACCACTGCCTGCAGAAGTTGGACAGCCCCAGCTGTGCAGCAAAGCAAGGTGCTGTGTGCCCGGCGGCCCCAAAGCACTGTGGGCTGGAGTGCAATGCCCCCAGACCCTTGTTTGGGGCTGGAGGGGGCAAACCCTGCAGGCTGCCAGGCCACCCACACCTACACAGCCTTGCACAAGCTTCAGCCTCTGGGTGCAGTCTCGCCCAGTGCAACCAATTGCACGGCGTGAGCACGTGTGCTGTGGAATATGGGCTAAGCCACTGCAGGAATGGCTTCTCCATCTCCATTAGAGGCACAGCTAAGCCATGAAGCCTGAAAGTTGATTATATCTTTCATTAGGAATGACTGAATGATGTTTTTAAACTGGAAAATGAACTCGCGGCTAAGAGGAAACACTTCCTCAGCGCGAGCGCAGCACACGTTCCCTGTGGAATAGATGCAGTTCTGAGAGTCAAAATTAAATTGATATTAGAAAATTTCCTGAGGGGAAAAAAAGTCATATGCTACTGCAGAAACGGCGTCGCAGAGAGCTGACTAGAAAATGGAAATCCACTGGAACTCAAATATATATATATATGCTTTTAATGAAAGAAATTCCCCTAACTTACCCATCTCGGTATGAAATTCCCAAAAAGCAAAATTTCCACAGAATGGATTTTTTGCTCCCCTTGGAAATGGCATTTCATCAGAACCAAGAAGAACATTTCAGCTTGCTCCTGGAAGAGCCACTCTTCAGGTGGGATGTGACACCACGAGCTGCCCTCGAGGTGGGATAAGCTGGGCTCCCCTCACCCGTAGGCTTCCCCGACCAGCAGGGAGAGCTCCTGGCTGAGCTGCGCCCTGCCGCCAGGCAGCCCAGACTGAGGTTTTCCTAAATGGAATTGCTCTGGAAAAATTGAAGTCGTCCCAGGAAACCACATGGTTTTTGCAATAAAGGTGTTTTCTGAAGGGAAAATTCCTCGAGTCATGGCTTTCTCCATCCTGACTCGCCGTGCACCAACACTCGTGCATTCAGGAATCAGCAAAGGGTGCAAAGCCAAAGGATGCTGGTGAAAAAGCATGCACGGAGAGCACACCTCCTGCTGGATGTGCAGAGCTTGGGTGGGGAAACCTCGAGTGCATCGGCCTCTCTTTCCTTCCTCAAACCCAACAAAAGCAGCGGGCACTCACACATCGCAATTTGCAGTCGCAGAGGGAGGAAGGGACCGCTCCAGATGCGATCACAAGGGGACCCTTCAGATCAGATTAACAAAAAGCAGCTGACAGCGACAGTTCCTGTGTCGCACCTCGCCTGCTAACAATTTGCTGTAACAGCCTCTGAAAAGCAACACGGATTCCCGTGGCATTCATGCACTGCTCAGTGGAGGGAAGGGGGAGCCTGGGGCTGGCTGAAAATGCTGCTGCCAGCACCCACTTGCCCCTGTGCTGCCTGTGCAACTCCGGGGGGCACGCAGCCATCCAGCCTTGGCATTGCTTCCAGTGCCGTTCCTCCCTTGCCTAGAACTCATTTTCTCAAATAAAAGAGTCCCACCTGGCTTAGTCCCCTCCAGGGATGAGCCGCAGAGCTCTGAAGCTCATCTCCAGCATTGCAGCACAGCCCAGCTCCGTACCCTTGCACACCCCACAGCCCCACCACTCCAAGCCTGACCCCCTAACCCTCCTTTTTGAGATCTTAAACAAAACCAATCGTAATAAAGATGGGTTGGTTTTATTAGCCTACAGCTTCCAGCCGTATCATCACACTTTTTTTTTCTGCTGCTGTGACATGTCAAAGCTGCTCCTGAACGAAAGCCAAGATTCCTGTGCCATCACACGACTCCAGGAGCATTAAGAAAAAACACCAGCTCTGACGAGACCTCCGAGACCTGCAGTAAAACCAGGAGGGCTGGAGGCACATCTGCTGCGAGCAGCGTCCTCGGCACCCTCAGCAGCGCTCCTGGGGAAGAGATGTCCCAGCCATTACGCTCAGCTATCAAGTGCCCTGGGTGAAGCAGCAGAAGAGGAATTTCTCCTGGCACCGTGCAGACCGCGGGGCCGGCTGGGGTTGGTGGGCTGACCTCTTGCATTTTCTAAAGATCCTTCCCCCTTCCTGCCCCATCGATGCCTCGTGCTCGGCGCTGCCGCTGGCGCCGGGGCTGCGTCCCCAGGGAGCCGCTTGCTGCCCAGCGCTCAATGCGGGAACTTCCTAATGGCCATGCAGAAAACCCTCCCTTAGTCCCCGGAGCTCCCTGTCCTACCACCTTCCGAGACCATGAGTAATTCCCTTTCTTCATTTCCAGCCTTGCCTGGAAGGTATTTATAGGCTGCGACCACTCCCCACCTCCTCAGGTGGCCTCTCCTTTGCTAGGCTTTAATTCAGAGCTGGACCCAGGCAGCCCAGCACCGCAGTGCCCAGGAAGGCACCTCACCTTCTCTAAACCATCACAAAAGGAGTTTTACCCTGCTGATGATGTTTTTTGCTCACATCTGTGCAGGCAGCAGCACAGCTCTGCTTTAGGTTCCTCGTGGGCCAGTCATGGCTGGCACAAAACAGCACATGCAGGCAAGAAGGGAAGGTTGTGGAGATGGTTTCGCAGTCAGGGGTGACAACAATTCCTCCAAAATGCTGCTGTAAGGTGTGGTTTTGTTTGGGATTGACCAGAGGCATCCAGACCCAGCAGGATCTGCAGGGCAGGGGTGTTCCCATCGGCTGCTCTTTAGAGTTATTCTCATCTCTGCCATCTCCTAGCAGAGCCAAGGTAGGAGCAAAAGCAGAAGCTGAATCATCGAGGGGCAGACAATTCTCAGAACGATTCCTGAGGAGCTGAAATGTGCGGATGAAAACACTGCAAACGTTTTGCAAGAGAGCAGGAGCCCTTTTGGAGGCGGCTGATTTCCCAGTGCAAACATTTCAGCCAGCTCCACAATGAAAAAAACTGTCCAAACATGGCAAAAATGGCTTAAATTTTCTAGCTATCCCCAAAACAAACCAACACGGCTCCAACAGGACAGCACAGCCATGGCTTGCTCACCAGTCCCTACCAGGGTGACATCACCCTGAGCAGCGGTCCCCCCTCTACATCCAACCCTACCTGCTCCCCATTCTCCTCCCGTCCCTGCCGCCCCCCCTTCCCTCTCCATTTCCAGCGGCGCGGGGAGGAAAGCAGCGGGTTATAGAAGCCAGCTGGGAGGCAGCGAGCTGCTGCTCTTCCACAAAGCCAAAACGTGGCTTACGAGCTCCCCTCTGCATGCGAGCACCTCGGGTGCAGCAGGCTGATAGGATGCATCAGCTAATTTGCTCTAATGATCCTAGAAAGGGCGGGGAGCGCTCTGCAGAGGAGAACGCACTTGAGCTGGGGAAGCAATAACCTAAATAGACGTTGGTTTCCAAGCAGAAAGTCCTTGAGGAGGGAAGAGAGGCCCTCCAGTTGAATTTCTCCTCCACCTGCACTGAAACTTGGCTGGGGATGTTGGAAGGGAGGAAAAGCATCAGATCTGCAATCCAGGGAGCAGCTCTTGGAAGAAGTCAGACCCATCTGGGCAGCCAGCTCTACTTTCAGAGCCCGCTTGGAGGGACCCAGGCAGCCCTGGGCAGAGCCCAGCCTGGCCCTGTCCTCAGCCCAAGGCAAAAAGTCAGCCCATCTGTGCTGCGACAGGTTGATATAGAGGGCGAGATGCCTAAGTAAAATTCCACAACAGGGCATTAAAAAGACGTAATAAAATATACACGAGTTATTAAATATTGTCATCAAGATGAGCCATAAATCAGAGATTTTATGGTTTCTGATTATAAATTCCATTTATTCTGTAAGCGTTTAAAGAAAGAAAAATGGAGACTCGGTAAAGATTTAAGCCTAGCCATGATGCTGATGATATTTCACTGTTGCTTGCGGATGTCACGTCCGTGGCAGCCCGGCGTTGGGTGCACGGAGCTGCCTGGAAGGAGCCTTTCGCCATGCAGCCCATCGTGCTGCAAAGCTTCTGGCATCCCTATGGACATGCCTGCACCCCAGCAGGCATCGCTCCTCGCTCCCACCTCCCTGCACGCACAGTTTATGGCTTGCAAGGCGCAGCCACCTCTTGCAGAGCAAGAAATCCAAATCATTTCAGGGAAGGGATGGAAATGGTGAGCGTAATTGGGAAATACTACCTTCTTTCCCCTTTCAAATGCCAGAAGAAAATGTCAAAGAAATTGCTTTCCTGAAAAGACTCACAGGTTCTAAATAAATCGCCAAGTGTCACAGGCTGCTCGTTTCCCTTGCCACCCTGTAGCATGGTGAGGCCTCTCCTGGAGCTGGCATTTTCCCTTCCCATTTAGCCCCAGCCCTGCTAGGCAAAGGGAAGCACAGAGGCACCCTCCTGCAACGTCGGGAGAAGCAAACCTGCAAAAGTCTCCCGCAGAAAAGCAAGCAAAAGGACACCCCATGCTCATACCACTGCTGTGGCCAAGGAGCTCCAGACAGCCCAAGAGTGCCAAAAACATATTGTGCCCTGGTATCTTATGGGCAGGAGGACTCAGGAGCAGCCTGGCCACATCCTGGAGGTGCTCACACCAATAGGAAAAATTTGTGGAGCCGCCTTCCCTTCCCGTTAGAGTCATGAGACAGTGTTAGGCAACTTCCTTCGCCAACTCCAAAATGGCTCACTCTGTCCTCAGCGTGCATTCCCCAGCTACAACTCAAGCAGACAGACACACACGACGCATGGCTTGGCACGGGCTGCTTCCAGCCAACACACAGCTGCCCCGGCTTCAACCCAGACCAGCAAAAACCCCAGCCTGCCCCCGACCCTACTGCAGCTCCTCGGCGCAGGGAGCAAAGCCCTCGAGCACAGAGCCATAACCCCCCCACGCTGCAGTGAAATCCCACCCCTCGGATGGGCTGGGTGGGAGGCAGAGCACAGGGCAGATCCCGGTTAATTAGCGCTCATAAAAAGCAGCTCGGCGCTGCACCAGAGTGCAGGGCTGATTTGCAGCTGCCTTTAAAACCGAGCGGGGTTACTGCTTCAGCAGTTTTCCCAGCCGATTTTATGGAGGCAACAATAAAGGCAAAAAAAAAAAAAAAAGTTGGTGCGCAGTGAGTTTTAGTGCTGAAGCATCTGATAAGGCCCAGCGTATCGCAGCATCGGGGAAGGGGAACGCCGGGGCGGGAGGGAGGGAAGTGCAGCCGTGCTCAGCCATGGAAGCTGCTCAACAGGGAGATAAGAGGCGCTTAAAATGAGCTTTGCTGTATTTCCAAACAGCCTGCAAGAAGGTTTATAACATTCCAGATGAATGCAGTGATGGGCTGCCAGGCCTGGGAGCTGACGGCCTGTAGTTATCTGTCCATCGGGGAGCAGCTACACGCAGCACCGAGGCTGTTTACCAGGTGCACCGTGGCTTTGCAGGGCTCCATGCCTCTGTGCCAGGAGCTGCACCTTGCCCTGACCTGTGAAATGTTGGTGATTATTGGGTAGAAATGCTGCTTCCCCCTCCCAGATCCCTACCGAGCATCGCAGGCTGCACCAGGACTACTGTGCTTGATGCACACAAGCGCTCTGCCGTGCGCTTGTGCTCTTTGCAGAGGGCAAAGCCACGCAGGAGCCGGGCTGGGGACGTGATGCTGAGCCCCCAGGATGCAGCCTCGGCCCTGGCTGATCACGAGTCCCTGTGGCAGCATCAGGCACGGGCGAGGCGATGCAGGTGGGCACTTGGGCAAGCTGCATGGGCAGATCAAGTGGATGAGGGGAGAAAAATATAGGAAAAAGGTAGTGCGTGAGGTTTGTGGGGGGAGCAAAATGATTTGGGAGTTAAAAGCCTCTCCGAATGCCTGCACTCAGCAGCCAGCACAAATCAGCGCTTCCCTCCCTGCTTGGCAGCCAAGCGTGCCCGACGTGGCTTTGGGTAAAAATCTGATGAAGCAAGCTTTATGCATGAGGGAGGCCAATCTGTGGCAGAGCAGCCCTTCAGAAAAAAAACAGGGCAAGTGTAAGGAAAAAGAAGAACAGAGCGAGACTGATGGGGTCAGGGCACTGCTAAGGATGTCAATACCCATCACTCACCAATAACCTTTCTGTAACTCCTGACCTAGCAGTGGCTGTCGCGAAACCGCAGCAAAATTAAAACAGAAATGAAGCAACATTAGGTCCTGGGGAGAGGAGGCAGCAGCTGACAGGGGGAGGTAAGGGCTGGATGTGGAGACAGGCGGGGGCACGGCGCTGGGCCAGGTGTGCCCCGTGCCCCCACAAACAGCGAAGGGATGCAGGACGCGGTGGGGACGCAGGCTTGGAAGCAAAGAGAAGCAGGTTGGGCACCGAGGAGGAGGGGATGCTGATGGCAGCAGGGTGCTGGAGGTGAGCATCCACCCTGGGAGGGAGGAAGGACAGAGCCCTAGCAGCTGGGGTAGGTGGAGGGATGGCAGAACATGACAGCAAGCAGGGTTACAGCGTGCTCGCTCTGTGCTTTGGGGGATTTCTGCTGAGAAAAAGCTATTTCCTCAGCTGCCGGGTGGTCCTGTGTCCCCTGAGTGGGTGGAGGCGTCAGAGAAAGAGGCAAATGGTCCCCCCCGAGGAGCTGCTGCAGCAGTGCCCTCCCCTCGCCTCCTGCCCCCTGCTCTCTGTGCAAATTTAAAGCATGTTCCCGATATGGGCTGACCTTTACAGTGCACACGGAAAGGCAGAAGGAGAGCTGGAAATGCACAGAAGGGAAAATACACCTTGCAATGGAAAATGAGCCACGCACAGCCCAGCTCGCAGATAAGGGTCATACCGGAATGAGGCAGGGTCCCCGGCACAACATCACCCCCAACAACCCCAAATCTCCGTTCCAACGCCCTCCTGACCCACAAGGGGAAGCCTCAAAGGGGGCACCCCGAGTGCTTGCAGCCCCAAAGCAAGCGGGAGTTGCTCTCATACCCCACCACAGCTCCGAAACGAGCTCAGCAAGGGGCACAGCATCGAGCCCCATCGCAGGGCCCTTTGGGCTTTAACCCGGGCCAGCACGGCGCGCGGTGGGCGAGGAGCAGCTCCAGCTCCCTCCCTGCGAGGCGCCCAGCAGCTCAGGCAGAGCCGATCCATGCTCCCCGCTGAACGAGCGTAAACAACTCAGCTGCAGGCACGGAGTGCAAGAGAGGACACGCAGTTGGAAATTTTAAGGGCCAATTTACTAGGTAATTTACTAAACACGCTAATAATTGACATTGCAAGCACCGCGCTGCTGTCCCCAGCTCCTGCCTAATACCCATAGCAAGAGGCAGGGAACAGCTTTCCCCGTCCTGCCCGTGCCATCCCCCCGTGCCATCTGGGTTTCTCTGCCCAGCCCTGGCACCAACGCTCTCCTGATCAGCATGCATATTTCCAAGCCCTGATTTCACCTGAGGATCTCGGCAAGGGGAGGGTGTGTTGTAATTACCACCTCTTCCCTAGCTGTAATTAAAGACAAACTGAAGGGAGTTGTGCCCAGTTTCTCAGTTTTCCTGAAGCTTCTCCATGTGCCAAAAAAAAAAAAAAAACTCTCTGCAAGACAACTCCCAGCAGATTCTTGGAAGAAGGCAGAAGCTCAGGCTGGAGCTGCAACCTGTTTCAGATTACAGGAGCTATACCAGGCTTCCCGTCCAGCCAAGAGGAGAGAGATGTGCCCAGCATCCCATACAGCTCAGCCACCTGCTCCAGGAGGGGACAAATTGTCGTCCAGGGAGGAGCACAGATGCCGGCTTACCCCTGACGCCCACCCCTCGGGCAGTTAAGGGTGGGTGACGTGAGCTCCAGCCACGTATTTAGCAGTGGTGGCATCTCTACATCAGTGGAGAATGAGCACTCAGTCCAGAAGATGCTCAGCGAATGGTCCTGGAATTCCTGCACAAATAGGCGGGCTGTGGGCATTTGGTTAACAATGCTGTTTTGTTGAGATTTAAACGTTCTGTGGGAATGCGTTGATTTTCAGAAAAAATTATGCTTAGGATTTCATTGGCAGTGATTCACCTCATTCCCAGGCACCTTTTCAGGCTCCTTGTGCTTTACATCCCCACCCAGCAAACCTCTGGGAGATGTGACCTGAGCTGCGCCTCCTCCCCACAGCAAAGTGCTATAACCAGGGCAGGAAATAAAACCCAACGTTCAAAACCCAATTCAAAAATTAACACAATATTGATATCAGTTCAAAATTAACACCAGCCTGGGCACTCCTGATAGTGCGTTCTAATGCCACCATAGCCGGGTGCTCAAAGGACAAGGAGCACGTTTGCATTAATGCAGCCCTGCACCTGGCTGGATCGACGCGTTAGCAAAAGAGGATGAAAGCCTGATAAGCAGCAGGGTGCTCAAAGGCATGGAGGGCTTACAGAGCCCTCTAAACCACTCTCTAAAGAAAAACCCAAACCAAAGCAAAAACCGCTCGCGCTCCTTAAAGGTATTTTATGTTGAGCGCCTTCAGCCTGAAAAATCCCACAAAACTCCTCATCACTCGCAGAAAGCTGGGTTGCAATTTGAAATTAATCATTCACTCGATTAATCCTGCCACCCCTGGTGCGTCCCTGCGGGCACGGCACGCCGCAGGGGTGGGCTGCGAGCACGGCGCTGGCCTGGGAAGCTGCAGAGCAAGAAATCAGCGTCTGGACGGGAGCAGTTGGGAGGTGAAACCAAGCCACCCACAGCAGCCTGCAGCCAGGGATGGGTGCAGACACATGGTCAGGGCTCTGAGCAAACGCTTGGGCAAGAGTTGGCTTTAATGAGTTCCTGTGCTGGGCGTCAGTGACCTCGCAGCACCGCGCACTCCGTCAGGAGATGCTCTCCAGTGGGACCAGCAAACCCTTTTGTCTAAAGGGCTTTTTTTTTTTTTTC
>VXAV01010838.1:0-17279 GCA_013399715.1 Alectura lathami
CTTGAGCATAAATGTATTAGGTTAGACAAAAGCTTTGCGTTGCTTCAAATCCTACTTTAGACAATGACTAGCAAGCGTGCAGTGATTCCTTCACCGAGGACATCCTCCCTCCTTCCAGCTGTCTGAAGCTTAGAGCTTTCCCATGCTGAAGGTTCCGTCTGCCTTGCCTTTCTTTTCTCTTCAGTGAACTTGTCTGTTTTTTATAATCTGTTTATTAACTTCATCCTTTTGTGACAAACTCTGAGTATGTAGTGAACAGCACTCCTTTCAGTTTTTTTCCTCAAATTTAAAGGATGCCTTTCATAGCCACCGCTTCTTGCAGGGTCTGCTGTTAGCCTGAGCCTAATGGGACTATGCCTATTGCTTCCCAGTGTGTATCTGCCTCCAAAGATGGGAAGAACAACTGTCGTTTGATGTTTGCTCATTTCTCCCACTCTCTTTTAAGGTTGTTTCACTCTGTTGGTCAGGTTAAAGCCCTGAATAAAAATGATATTTGATTTTTTGATATTGTATAGTATGCATAATTTGCAAGACACTGTTGTTGTGCCTCACGGCAAAATATCTTCACTAAACGCAGCTATAATTGTGTGCGCTCGTTGCCAAATGACCTGGCAGTTCATACCTTTTGATAGTGCACTTCCCTCTCTGCAGGAATGCTGCTCCCTTTCTCTGGCATTACTGGGCGAATGCAACTCTGACAGCACTGTGCAGGTGTGCAGAGACCAGCTTACCCTCATGCGATGCACAGCTGGTCGAAGTGGCTGCATGCTTTATTCTGTCAAAGCCAGAAGGAAAGTTCTTCCGGACAGGGCTGGTATTTGTATTGCAGAGCGGTGGCATTTTGGCTTTCTGTACCAATGGAGGTGGAGGAGGGAAGAGCTTGTCCTTTTGGCGCATTCACAGCTGGTACTACCCTGCCCCTTCCTTCGTCTGCACCCTGTCCCCTGCTGTGCCTTTCCAAGGGAGCTAGTTACCTGCGGAGGCTCTGAATCAAGCAAGCATGTGAGCACACGCTTGAATCCCATTGACGTCAGTGAGACTTCGGCATGTTATTAAAGCTAAACATATGCTTAAGGGGCTTGCTGAAGTGTGGCTTGGATGCAGACACCGTCTGCCAGATGTGCTCTTGGGAGACTTGGAAATGTCCCTGGTGTTGTCATGCTGACAAGCTAAGGGGACATGCAATATGCCCCTCTTCATTCAGAGGCCATGCACTGCATGGAGGAGTGATGTGAAATACCCAACTGCTGTGCGGATGCAGTCAGATGCTTGCTAGAAATGAGCAGTATTTTCTGGAAGAAGGACTTGCACATGCATAAATAATCTTGCACCTTTACAGTTTTTCTTGCTGACCTTATGATGTGCAAAATGCATACAACCCTCATTGCACTTTGAGTCCTGCCTCGTATTTTTTTGAAGAACTGCAGCTGTATTTTAATCCTTGGTGCTAGGAAATGGTAATAGGCTTTTAAAGTAAAGGTTTTGTCTCATATACTGGCCTCGTACCTGCAACTTAATGTGTGTGGTAAACTATGCAAACCATACGTGGAGCTGAAACTCAGAATTAGTCGTTGAACTTCCTACCTATTCCAGCTTTACAGTACTGTATTTTAGATCAGTCTGTATCCAGGGGCATACTAAAATATTGTTGCCTTCTTAACAAGAAAGATACCATGAGGATTTAAAAAAAAAAAAAAAAAAGTTTATTTAGTAATTTGTGATAGTACATGTCCAAGAGTTTCTTTCTCAGAGTGTCTGAAAACATTTACTAAAAGTATTTGGAGTTGCCAAAAAGTGAAATCCTAAGTGGCCTGTGTCTAAACAGTTATAAGGCCTTTTTAAAAAATATATAGATAAATATTTAGCTAAAATGACTTGTGATCAGCTTAACAACATTCACTTGCAAGATACCTATGCCCTCTGTAATTCCACTGTGTTGTGGAGAGCTCGATGGTAGCAATGTTTCAGCACTAGGAGAGACGATGTCAAACGCTGCAGTGCCAAGCATCGAATTCCTTTACAAGAAACCATCTCAGATTCAACAGACACCTCCTGGTGGGAGCTCCTGGCTTCATCCATTCCAGCAATTCAGTGCCATGGTACCAAACCATGGCATTAGGTTGCCTTGAGTACTTGGATGCTTCTCTCCTTTCCCCGCCCCCCCCCAAAAAATAGTAGTACTTCCTCCTAAGTTGGCTAACATGGAGAAATGTTAACTTTCATGGTTCTCATGTGTGAAATTGGAAAGGAATAAGCAAATAAATAGCTGGAAGAGCTGGACAAGCATTCAGTTCTGCTTGGTTACTCATTCACAGATCTTTCAGGATTAAATCTCTTGAACACTGGCCACGTTGTAGATTGCCGTTCTTTTTGGAATATGTTTTAACACTATATTTAACCACTGAGAAAGGCCTGAGGTAGATGGAGCGGTTGGACGGCTTTCTTCAGCAAGCAAGGTCTCAGGTCAGCTTCAAAATGCTGCCTGTGCCCTGCCGAAGTACAACGTGTGTACCACGTGAAGTACGTGAGATTGCTTTCATTGTTGGGTACTTCAGGGGTCTACAAGTAACTTTTGGCTGCTCCTGTTCAGGGAGGCACCTGTCTACGTGAGTGGAGGATAGTGACAGTGTTGTAGCCATGAGGAGCGAAGGCTGTGAGTGAAGCAGGTTCTGTAGGCAGGGATCATCTGTTCTGTTAAATCTGTGTTCTGTCTGAGCTGGTCGCTTCACTGCTTCTATCTTAAAATCAATTAGTCCTTTCTGGAAAATGTTTCCTAGCCCAAGCAGGGAGATATTCTTGTCCTAGTGAGGACAGGAGTAAACGTCCAAATACTGCTACGTACATTATCCACATTAGTTCCTTTCAAAAGCTCATCTTCTACTGAGGCTTTGGTAGAGCTGTACTGTCCATGGGTTGCCTTAGTTGAAATTAATCCCCGAGTTTGATACCATGATAGTGTGTGGAAGAGCATCTCTGTCCACTGAGGATTTATCCTCGCTTAAAGGTAAACAGTGAAAAGAGGGGAATGGGAAGCGGTGGGCAAAAGCATCCTCCATTTTTCGCACTGAAATACAATGTGGGGAGTAAGGAATGTGTGATTTGAGGCCAGGAAGAGTGCAGCCAAGGAGGAACTTCAGTTTGTTGCCTGGCAATTAGCACATGCACTTGACAAAAGAAAAACCTGCTTCCCATCCTGTTTTTTTTTTTTTTTTTTTTTATCCAGTGACTGCAGAGTGTAAAACGAGTAAACTCTCATGGGAGGAGAGAATCAGGTCTTTTCTCTTTCAGCTGGCTGTCCTACCCACTGGGAAAAAGCGTGAAAAATGTGGATTTGCCTTTCCTCAGGTGAACAGTAGAACTGAGTTAGCATCTCCCTTATGCTGTGCCACTGCTTCACAGTGTGGGCTTGTTACAAAAGATGGGTGCTACCACTGTTTCCCCTTGTTCTTCCTCCCATGTTTTATAGTGTGCCAGTGCTGCTTTAATGTACTCAGAGCACTGTTGCCTGATTGTGGATTATCCTAAAGCTTCCTTGACTCTACAGCCTGGATTTGATTACAGCAGTGCTTAGCTGTAACATGGCAGGACACACTTTTGCAGGCATGGCTATCTCAGCTTGGGCAACCAGGCACTAAGCAGGTCAGATGCACATGAAAATCATGACAGTGTCATTCATTATAATGTTTAAGGAGCTATATTTAGTATGAAGTCTAAGCTGGTGGTTGATTTAGGTTCCCTGACAGTGACTGCAGAGATGCCTTCCTCTTGCTTCTCCTAGGAGAGCAGTACCTGTCTTTCTTAGGTGACGAATGACTTCCAAACTAGCCACATCTTTGACACAGTTGCCTCAGGCAGGAAGAACTGTGTACCACTGTCTGGCTGGAACAAACATGTCACTGGAGGTGAAGAGTGGGAATTCTCACAGTCAGTCGCCTCTCAGAAGAGCCTCCTGCAGATCTGTTAACAAACATCCCCAAGTATTTCCTGGGATTCATTCCTAATACACGCAGGTGGTTTTGGCTGTGATGTGTGACCTCATTAATGTAAGGTTTTCCTCTACTTTCATTTCAGGTCATCAGAGCTGCTGAGGAAGCTGCTTCTACCCTGGCAAGCTCCATCCACCCTGAGCAATGCATCAAGGTGCTTTGCCCCATCATTCAAACTGCAGATTATCCAATTAATTTAGCTGCCATCAAAATGCAGACGAAGGTCATTGAGAGGATTTCCAAGGAATCATTGCATCAACTCCTTCCTGATATCATTCCTGGATTGTTACAGGTACAGAATCCTATGTCACAAATGCTCCTGAGCACAAACCATCACTGAGATGTTTTGTGCTTAGAGTGTACTTTGCACTTGAATTTGAAGCCCAGCAGGCTGGATAGTCCTTCCTATTTTTTCTCTGAAATCAGGAGCAAACAACTCACTGACTTCATTCAGCCTCTTTCATAACCCTCTCAAGCTGGGTGGGAAGCTGTGTTTGTGCCAGTGCTAAGATTTGGTCTTACATCATGAATTTATCTTTCATTGCTGACTGTAATGGGGTGGTATTTTAGTTCCCTTGCACAAGCAGCTCTCAGGGCTAAGCTACTGGAATGAGACTGAAAGCCTGATGGAAATAAGGAGAGGTGGCAACAGTGGAGGAGAGAATGTGTGCGCTCACTAGAGAGGGATTGTGGCAGGAACAAATCAGTCAGTGTGAAAGGAAAGGACTGATAAGTTTGGGTGGGTAAGACTTCAGTGGAGAACTGGGATAAAGCAGCCGTACATTGTGAGCATAAACAGCAGAAGGACAAGAGCAAAGTCAGATGTTTCCCCTGTTCATGCTAGCATTTGTCCTAACTTTGTCATGCCAGCTTTTGCAATTCTTTCCTTAAATCTCAACCTCTGGGAATCAGGCAATTCTGTACTGATGTAAACTTCTGTTGTAAGAAGTTTTTAGCCATCATTGTTGCTAACAACAATCTGGACAGTGTAGCTTCAATACACTGCAAAAGTTTGGGAGCAGCATGCCTTTAAAAACACATATTTGTTTTATTAAATTTCTTCCATGTCTTAAATCTTGTTTTGGAGCCTACTTTGTGATTTTTCATCTTGGAGCTGAGTGATACTTCCTCACGTTAGAAACTCGTAATGATCAAAGGAAGCTACTCCTCATGTTGGAAAGTGTGTGGCGACCCTTCTGGCTGAAGGGCTTTGCGCAGGGAGAATCGCCCTTGTGGTTGTTTGTCTTGGTGAGGGCAATGGCAGTGTTGGAAAAGTGGGGAGCGTCCAGCGGCATTAGTATCAGTGCAAGCGTGCAGCTTGGCAGCCCAGAGCAGGATGCCCATGGCCCAAGTGAGCAGACAGGGATCTCTACAAGGAAAGGTCTTGGCTGTGCTTCTGCGTAGCGCCTGGGTTTGAGGTGTCGGCAAACTGCAGAGCAGAGCTGCAGGAGTTGGTGGGGAGCGCTTGTGTGTCCCTCAGTCTCAGTTCTGGCTCTCCCGGGTCCCGCTCAGCACGGGCAGCAGCCACAGCTGCATGAGCATCTAGTTCTGGTGAGAGACAAAGCCCAGCCTGTGCACCCCTGGTGGTCGTGGAGCTGGGTGTAATTGTCACAGTTCTCTGAGGCTGGCGGAGTCGGAGCCCTCCTGCTCCTTCCCCAGAGATATGCCCCGGCCACGTACCAGGCTGCTGTGGGATGAGGCACTGGCCACGTCTCCTGTTGAAGCAGGCCCTGCTCCTTTGGGGAGAGGAATGCGCCATTAACAGAGGAGAGCGAGAAGAGGCTCGGCTTTGTTACTGGTGGTCAAATCGCCTGCGAAGGTGGAGGTGGAGCACTGATGTGCCTGCACCAAAGGCTTTGCTGTGTTGCAGAAAATGAGGCATCCCAACCCAGCTCTGCTGTGTTGACAGAGATGCTTTGTGTGTGAGTGTGGCCTTTGACTTCACAGCTGCCACCAGATCAACTCCTGCTCTTTGGGATTTAGTGCTCTTTGGGTTTGCAGACTGTAATTTCAGACAGCATTTGGGCCCTGTAGCTAGAACATCAGCCCTGTTAGTGGGCAGTCCCAGCCATGCAGCATCCCTCCTTGTGGCTTTTCCGGCAGAGGTCACCCTGCCTGCGGAGCTGCCAGTGGCCTACACGCTGAAGGGATGTGTGTGGTTTCTCATGGGATTGCTGCTTAGTGATAAATCGCTGCCTGAGTACAGGACTGATGTCACAAGCTGCTGAGTGATCTGCTGGTTTGTTTGGGCTCTGCTGAAGCTGCCAGAGATCAGCACAACCACAGGGGTCTTTCAACATGTTCTATTTCATGGTGCTTCCTACCTGGTAGCCAATAACAACAACAAGAAAAAAAAACTCCTGGTTACAGGAGGCAGTTCATCTAACAGACTAGCATGTGCTTAGCTTTCTAATGCTTGGGTACAGCTGTTCTTTCCAAATACTTATTTGGACAGAATATCCATTCACCAAACAGAATTTGGGGTTTCATATTCTGAGTGATACAGCCATTAGGCCACTTTACTGAAAAATTCATCTCCATCTGTAACTTTTTTTTTGCTTGGAAGTAGATTTTATTTCCTTTGGGTTAAGTTTTGGTCAGGAAAGACTTACCTAAAGGCAAACTGGGAGCACTGGGGCTCTGCTCCAGGAAGTCCTGATGATCACATACAGCATATGGTCATCTGAACTGGACATGGGAACATGTGTATTTGATCCTTGGGTCATGCTGGGAAACTGTTCTTGCTTAATGACATAAAACCTAAGATATTAATAGCTTATAAAATGGTAGTAATAGCATAATACAATAATATTGTATAAAAGATGTTTTATAGCATAAATAGGATGTGTTGTGATTGTATATTCTCTTGCTCTTTGAGTATTCAAGTTGCAGACTTTTACATTAAGCAGAACCTGTGATGTTTGTAGCTTAATCAGCTCTTTAGCATAGTGATCTGTAAGGATGTTGGTGGGTGCTGTTTGATTTATGACCATTTTTTCTCGTCTCCTAGGGTTACGATAATACAGAGAGCAGCGTCCGTAAAGCTAGCGTGTTTTGCCTGGTGGCAATTTATTCAGTAATTGGCGAAGAACTGAAACCTCATCTTGCACAACTCACAGGAAGCAAGGTATGGGAGTGATGTCTCTCGTGTTTTGACAACAGCCAGCTACTAACAGCAGTAAGAGCAATGCCTTCCTAGTAGCTCTGGGTCAAGTTCCCTGTGCTCTTAAGCCTTAGTGAGTTAGGCTAACGGACCCTGAGTGAGTTGGATCAGCTGGCTTCTCTGGCTGAAAAACAAATCTGAAATGCAAAGTACTTTGTTTTTAGTCCGCTCCGTGGCTGAACAGCTAGTCTATCGCAGAGAGTGGTGAGAAGGCATGGTTGGGACGGGTGGGAGAGCAGGACCTCTCCTTTCAGCAGCAGGTCATGATTAGGCCTGGTAGAGATGCAGGTAGAGCTTCACTCTGAATAGCGTAGCAGATGCGTCCCTTTCTTTCTGGGACACCAGCCAGTTCGAGTGACCTTTCAAAGGCTTTTGTACCAGGGCTTATGTTAGAAGCAAAACTCAAATTCTGACCTGGCATTCAGGAAGCTGCCACAAGGCTTCTCCTGTTTGAAGTCATAATATCTTAACATCACAGAGAAATCTCAGGTGAATTCTGCATTGTTGTCTCTGAAGTAAGTCTCTGAATGCAAATAGCTACGTAGTTCAGAGGGCTTCATGTGGATGTTTTGAAGCAATAGTTTCTTTCACAGGTGGGAGTGTGGTGTAGGCCAAAACAGAATCTGAGACTTAGTATACTTGGATTTTGTTTCTGCATCGAGTTGATTTGTCCTTAAATTACTTGCAGCTCCCATTTGCTCTGGAAAAAGACCTATGGGTGCTGAGATTTACCTCCTTTATATTTGGGCGGCTGGGAAATTCCCCTGTTAAATGTCGTAGAGACTTTATTATTCCAGTATCCTAGGTGCCATGGACTTACTCCACCACATAGCTAACTATAAACATGTGAGTAATTCTTCCGAGTTTACGCAGGCTGCCTGCGTGTTTAAAGTTAAGCGTGTGCATGAGTCACTGCAGGATCTGGACCTGAGGTGGTAAGGCAGAATAAGAAAACAAACCCATGCAAAGGAAGTGCATAGTCATAACAGCTGCAGTTTCACTATATGGACTGAGATGAAAATACTTGAATGTCATTGAAAATGAACATTTTGTAAGGAACAAAACCCATCCCACCTTGACTCCCTAAGCATAGGGAATTCAGGGTGTTTCCTAGAAGGGACCATGGCTCTTAGGGTTACTGGTGTGTGAGTGAGTTTGGTTCCTTACTTGCAGCCTCACCGACCTCTGTGGGAATGCTGTTTGCCTAGAGCAATCTGCTCTAGATCTGTGACCTGATGGCTGCTGAAGTGTAACACAGAGTAACAATTTTTTTTTAAATCCTACAGAGTTCAGTACAGTACAGAATCCATGTTTAAGATTTGCAGTCAGCTTCTGTTCATCTGTTTTTCCTCGCATCTTCTCCTGATATTGATTGTCTCTTTCAGATGAAGCTACTCAACTTGTACATAAAGAGGGCCCAGACTACCAACAGCAACAGCAGCTCCTCTTCAGATGTTTCAACGCACAGTTAATGGAGAGGTGTGGACATGTGTAGACTTAGAAGCAATCAACGGTGCCTCTCAGAGACCTTTCTGCTACTCTTCACTGGCGCACTCCATCAGCTAAAGGAGGCCATGCAGATATTTATTGCAATCAGTATTTTAGTCCCTTACAGCTTTTATGTAGAATCTTACTGGTATTGAATGTAAAGGAAGCAAGGTCTGTGTTGCAGTCTTCATTAAAAGTGAGCAACAGAAAGCCATACTTAAACATATTTGTACAGCCTGCTGAAATCTTGGAAATATGTTTAGGTTAGCGTTCCAAAACAGAGCCCGAAGACCTGGACATGCATAATGGTCAAACAAATCTTGTTTTAGTTCATACCCAGTTTTGGTTTCTGTGTGCTAATTACCTGCTCTCCCCGTGGCCGTAGCCGTTCTGGCTAGGTTCTCCCCCTACAAGTCCTGTGGTCCTGTTTTGTACTTCCTATTGCAGCTTGCCTAACACACAGGGTTCTCCATGAACCATCTTTGCTGATGTGGCTGTAGTTCCAGCCTCTGATGCTTTAATACTGAGATATCAAGTGAGTAATGAAAAAGTAGGTTCTTTTTAAATATCTGAGTTTTTGTATATAGTTCTTCTGATAGACCTCTGATGGCTCATCTCTCTCACTGCTCTCCAGCCAGCTGTGCTGTGTAGAGCAGCTGGGCTCTCGCTACCCTCATTGACTATGTAAATATTTCCCCTCTCCCAACCCATTTGGCTCTTTCATGTGCTCAAAAGACTCTTTGGGTTACATGTCACTCCCCAAAGGGAACCTGAAACACAATTCTGGGACTGATGCCTGCATTTGGACACTGGAGCTTGGTGGGTGTTGGGTTAGGCTCGAGTGCATCCTCGGCAGGCAGGCAGGCTGGCAGGACTGTATCTTGCACTGCCTCGTGAGGCCAGCTGTATTTGTCCTGAAGTCGGTAGCGTCAAAGGGCCGATCTGCCGCTCTGACCAGATGCAGCGATGTTGGGTGCTAAAAGGCTTTGTTTGTCCCCACAAATCCAGTGTGCTTTGGGCAAACCGCTCATCCCAGATGACAAAGGGAATCTGAAACCAGACAAAACGACCCTGTGGAAGCTGAGGGTTGGCTGGGATAGTGCTGGTCACCTGCTGCAGTTCCCCTCCTGTGCCTGAAGAGCCTGCAGTGCTGCTCGCTGCCTTTAGAAACCTCCTTCTTCCCAGCCAGCCCAGGCACAGCCCTGCTGGGTGCTTTGCATTTTGGAGGGATGTGCCATGCTATCGTACAGACCAGAGCCAAACCAGCAGCACCAGATCCCCACAGCACCATCCTCTGCTCCAAAGGGAGACCCTTCTCTTGGCAGAGGGTCAGCTCCCGCCCCCTCCCCCTATAACCGGGGGGAACAGGAGGATGCTTGTGCTGTTTGGCCCTGGGCTGGATCCTGGCTGACAGACAGGCCCACCCCACACCTACCATGGATTGGAACTGGGATTTTTTCCCTCAGTGCCAGTGATGCAGGAGAGTGGTGGCCCTGCAGCATGTGCCTCCTGGCTGCTCTCAGTGCCTTGGTCTCTCTGCAGCCCCCTTCATTTCCCCTTTGAGGAGCTGAAGGGACACCTTGGTAGCAGACTGGGAATGTGAGCATTGCCAGAACTGCAGCAGGGGAGCACAGAAGGGAGGATAAAGCCTTGTTATCCTCCCTTCCCATCAGTCCATGCTCCTGTGGCTCAGCCCCAGCCCCAGGGAGCTGTGCTGGGAGGCGATGCTTGGTGCCAGCTTTCCTCTGGGTCCCCCGCTCCTGAGGGGTTGAGGTTTGTGAGGGCTGTACAGGGTTGGGCTGCAAAGAATTTCCAGCCCCTTTCCCTGCTGCCATGGGAGCAGAGGAGGTGGCCTGCTCCTGAGGTTGTTGGGATGAGTCCGGGCTTTGGCTGGCTGCAGGGCTGATTCCCTCATGTTCTCCAGTGCTGTGGCAGAAGGAGCCCTGCAGTCCTGGCGGTGGGATCCTTCCAGGCGCAGAAGGGGGAGGGTTGGCTGCTCCGTGGTTGGTCTCCACCTTCCCGTGGACCATTCCTTCTCAACATCTTTCAGTATGCTTGTTAGAGTATTTTTTTTTTTAATTTTTTTTGAATGATTCAAATTATTTTAGTTTAATGTGAATTTATTTTCCCTTTTGAGGAAATACTCAGCCGACTTGTTGTCAGACAGCAGGTAGCTGTCTTGTTTGAATTTTTAGTATTGGGTTTGCATTTTTTTTTGTTTTGTTTTTGAATTTTTACTCTAACTGCTTACTATTTATGCCTCTTTTTCTCCCCATCTCAGTTCAGCATCTTCTGTTCCAGCTCTGGGGTTCAGAGGTCAGCATAGCTGACCGGGTGGTGTTTACTTCCTCTCAGCTGTGATGGAGCTTGATCCATCACTGTTTGATTTTTTTTTTTTTTCTTTTTTGAATGGCACACTGTAGCAAACCTCCAGGAATCGAATTCCTTCTTTAATGATTTTGTATGTTTTATGAAATTCTGTTAGTATGCACTGAGTGAACGCACTGTAATGTCCCTGAACTGACCCTGGCGCGTGCGCTGACACTACAGAAGGTGTTGACGGCTCGTCCTTTGAAGACAGGTGTGAAATCTGCTGTGCTCTGAGGCTGCAGCGAGGAGCACCCATTTTTCAGATACTATTGACACACGTGGGGCTGCAAAATAGTAGAACCAGGCCTTACTTTCTTAATCAGATTCTGTTCTGTTTGTCAACAGATGCTCATTGTGTTACTTTATTTCGTTATGTGAGTCAGTCGAGGACTGTTCATCCTTTGAGTACTCTAGAAGTATGTTATACCTGTATACAGTAGAGAGCATTCTGCTTAGGTATTTATAAAACATTGCGTATAATGTACATAGTAGGGTTGTTTAGTATGTTGAACATGACCTGATCTTTGTTTTTTCCTTTGAAGTACTCAAAGGGCTAGCTCTGAATGTCACCTCTCTGATCTCCAGCATCCTGACTTCAAAAAGCTGTACAATCATTTTGTTTCTCTTCAGCAAGCATAAAGGTCTCTCTGGCTACAAACCACAGTGTCCAAGCATGTTTGCAGAGAAAGATCTGCATGCTGGCAGTGCCTCACCGCACCGGTGAAGCTTGTGTTCACGTTCTCCCAGCAGTAGCCATCTACTGCAGCTGCCTTTTTTTTTTTTTTTTCCTTGCTGCCCATTATGCAGGGCTTCAATTTTTCCTACCTTTAAAACAAAAAGAAAAAAAAAAAATTTTTTTTTGCCTACCATGCTTTAAAAGTCTGGATGGGAGAAAACTCTCAGCAGACAGTGGCTCCTAGCTGCGAGGTTGCCGAAATCTCAGATGTGGATGTGTTCTTCTGCCATTGGCTGCACCAGTGCTCCGTGGGCATGGGCAAGTACGGGATCCATCTGCCCCCAGGTCTACGTACCGTAGTTCTCATGTAGTGCAGAATTATCGAGGCATGTGGCTTTCTTAAGGTACACTATGTGTGCTTGCCTGGATTACAATACAATACGAGACTGTCTTTTTTTATTGCTTACTACTAGCTTACCGATAACCTGTATAAGTAACCTAACTCACATCTTTGTCATCAAACCTCTTCTCCCCACCCCTTTATTTATCAAGCATAATATTGCATATTAAGGGACAGGAAATTAGACCTTTGTAGAATACAGCAGAACGTTGCTAACAATGTTTTAAGTGGGAAGTAAAAGCCGCTCTGGAAAATGCCAGCCGTGAGAAATGACTTTGTTGGCACCGTGTTCATGCGCATGTATTTTTTTCTATTTTTTCCGCTTTTGTCATGTTACATCCATATCTGTATTTATATCTTATTTGTTTCACTTTTGAGTGTATCATGGCAATTGTACAGATGTTTTTTGTTAACATTTACGTGATAGAATTTGCTAAAAAAAAAAATTAAAATAAAACCTTTTGAGTTTGCCCTAGAACAAGTGGAAGTTGGATTTGTTTTCACGGGAGGAATATTTATGTAGATGCATCGTCTAACACATCTCCTCACCCCAGCAGCCTTTGCTTGTAAAGGATTTGCTCCCTGTGCTTAAAAAAAAAAAAAAAAAAAAAAAAAAAAAAACACTGAACCTTTTGGTGCAAGGCCTGCTGCTGCCTCATAGATGCACAGATGGACCCACCTGTGGTGTGCACCAGGAACAAGGGGAAAAAAGGATCTTGCAAGGCGCTTGCACAAAAAAAGCTGTGGAAGCAGGGACTCAGCACATCTTGGAGAAGGAGCTCTGTCCTGAGGAAGGAGCGATGGGGTTGCAGGGCAGGCTGGCTGCCGTGGAGCTGAGGATTGCCCTAGGTGACTGGATGTCAAGATGACAGCAAGCTCAACCTGCTTTCACCCTCTGGACTGGGTTTAAAAGAATTTGAGACCCATCTGGGATTCTGGGATGATCAGCAGTGGCAGGGGCTTTTTTTTTTTTTTTTTTTTTTTTTTGACTTCACTACATATCAGCAATATGGGGGAAGGTCCAGCCATGCCTTGTGACCCCAGTTTTCTCCTATGTGTGTTTTTTCTTAAGCAGTGCCAGGTATCTGTGGTTATGAGAAAGGAAAGACAATAGAGCGCTATCTTGTCTGTGTCATGTAAAACTCCAGATGCTGGCTGAAATTAGTCTTAGAGCCTTGGGGGCTTTGGAAAAGCTCTCAAGTCTGAGGCATTGCAAATGTGGTGTTAGACAAGCTGGGCTGGGCGGCTGGATTTTCAGTCCTTGCAAAAGGCGCTGAGGAGCGGGACATCCTGCAGATGCAGAAAGAAGTCCTTTGGGCGGTTTGTGCCAGAGCCAGGTGGGGGGCTGCTGGCAAGGCTGGAGGTCTCCTCTTCCTTCAGAGCACCAGGCAGCAGAGGTTGGGCTGCGGGTGGCTGGGTGTTTGCCTCCTCCATCAGCAGAAAGCATCTCTGTGTTCTGTGACTAGCTTTCACCCAGCCCTTACTCCATCACTGTTACAAGGAGTGAATGCGAAGATGGAGCTATGGTTTTGCGTGATGCAGCAACAGCAAGTGAAAAGCCCAGCGGGGGAGCATCCTGGAGCAGTTTCTCCAAACGAAATACAGGAGCAGAAGAAAATAATCTCACGTGTTCTCTTGGCTCCTGTCCCTGATTCCTGCATGTGCTGAAGCACGTCCAGGAGGGGGACTGCAGGGTGTCGACAAGGGGATGTTTGTTCATTGAACTCAGAGTATCTGTCCTCGCAGCTCTTTTGTCATGAAGTCACCTGTAGTTCTAAACTACTCAGCTGCTTCACAGATGGGAGTGAGGGGTGGCTGTAATTGCTGGTTTGGATGCTCTTGCTGGGCTCTCCCCTACTGCAGAGGAACAGAGTTGCTGCCAGCAATTAAAGGCAGTTGGCACTTCCCTGGCAAGTGTTGCTCTGCACACTCACAGCTCCTTTCAGTCCTGGAGGCTCTGGTGTGCTGCTGGTCTCTCCGTAGCCTGGCACTCTGCGGCCATGTCCCTGCCACCAAGTGGTGTGTGAGGAGCAGCTTAGCACATGTCCAAAGTCACATGTCTGGACCTGGTGCCTTATCTTCTTTTCCTCCAGGTAAAGAATAAGAGGTTTTTGGCTTAAAACTCCTGGGAAAGTGCAGCTCAGCTGATCACTGGTAACTTGTAAAGTTAAAGTCATTCCGCTGCTTTTGATTGTGCAACCCAATGCTGCGCTTGTGCAACCCCTCACCTGGGCAAATACTGCACTGCCCTCTCTTCCCAGCCCAATGCATTTTGCCTGTCTTGCCTCTTCACGTGCATCGATGGAGTTGGGAAAGGGCCCTGCAAGGCTTTGGGCAGCTGCAGGGGCAACGTGGGCAGGGAAGTTAGCAACAGGCACAATGAAAAGGAAGAACCTTGCTGAGGGAAAGTGAGGGCAGCAGGAACCAGAACGAGCTACCACGGGGCCGGGGGGATTACAGGGTGCGGGGAGGCTGCTCGCGAGCACACAGGGGTAATGAGTAATTAACGAGGAGAGAGATGAAGCTAATAATGGCTCAAAAATGGCTGAGATAATGAACTCCTCTTTAAATCCACCTTTAACAAGAAAGCCAAGGGAAAGGATTTAGATCAATTAAAATGTAAAGAAAATAAATCTTGTAAAAACTGCTGTTGACACAAACCAGCGAGGGAATAGCTGGAAAATCTTGCTGTGGAAGAGGCAGCAGCTGGTTGAGACCTCCAGCTGGGGAGGGGGTCCTGGGGGTGAACTCCTCATGGTGAGAGCTGCAGCGTGACCTGCCCAGCCCCTGCTCTTTGGTGCGGGCACGCAGCAGCTTTGTGCTGAGATCTGGGGTGCGGGCAGCAAGCCCCACCCCTCAGCTGTGCTGCCTCTTGCAGCCCTTTCTCTTCTCACTCAGGTAAACTGGGCTGTGCCAAAGGCTAACATGATGTGGCAGAGCTCAGCAGCTCTTCCCTCGTTCTGCCTGGAGTGCCCCAGGGGCTCGCAATGGGGTTTTGCATGATCAAGCTGACCTGGGGGAGCTGCTTCTTCCCAAGCTGTGTCTCTACTTGCCACCACTTTGAGTGACATCCAGGCCTGGGAAAGCAAGAGGCTGAGTGAGCTGGCTCCGTCCGTATGTTTAACGATGGCTCCCGCGGCCTTCAACCCTGTCAGTGCTGAGGGAGTCACAAAAGAGGCTGGCGACAGCGTTGCCCCCCAAAACCTCATTGCCTGCCTCTTAGAGGGAGTAGTTGAGGCGTGCTGCAGCCGCCAGTCGGGTGGTCCCTTCCAGCAGTGGTGCCTTGTCCCAGTGACCCGGTCACATCCCTGACCCCTCCGCTGGCCTGGAGGAATGCAGCCCTTGGTCCTGGTGGTCCCTGCTGGGGAGAGAGCCCAGTAAGGTCCCTCCTGCCGCTGTCCTGCGGGGTCTCCATGGCGCCCAGATGTGGCACAGGCTGGGTTGGTGCTCAGGGCTGGAAGGGTTACAGCAGCAGCCCCACCATGGGGGCAGTTTCTTGCTGCTGGTCTATAAATAGGAGCTGGCTCTAATCTGCTTGCCACTACTTTCCACTCTCCGCCAGTTTTTTCCTGCTTTTTCCTGCAGGGAGGTGCCTGCAGCCCCAGGCAGCTGTCAGCCCTGCCGCTCCCCAAACGCAGCCAGAGAGGCCCATGCATGGGACGCGCAGCTTGTCAGCCCCTCCATAACCAATTCTTACTTTGAAAAAATAGCTAAAAATAGAGGAGAGAGCCCAAACTGCACTTGCAGGGCTGCAAGCACCAACATTCAGCCCCACTGGGTGCTGGGTGGCAGTCAGGCTGTAAACCCTAGCATGTGTTTTGGGGCAACAATCATGTCTCCTGCAAGAAGTCTCATGGTTTAGCAAGAAAAAATTAGATGAGGAAAAGTTGCTAATGGAGTCATAAAGTGCTGGCACAAACTGTCTGGAAGGGGGAGATCTTTGTTCCTGCAGGGCTTTGAGCTCCTGGAGGTGATGGAGGCTTTGTTGCCTCGTCTCTGGGGCTGATTTTGACAAGCCTATGGTTTGATCAAGCATGCTAAAAGGCAGGTAGCTCTTAAACAGTGAATTAGCCCATGAGTGAATCCTGAAGTCACCGCACATTTGACGCATTTTTCACTTAACTGAAAACAGCTCGGATGAGGTCTTCTGGGTTGCATCCCCTGCAAGGATGCAGCATTGATGGACAAGGAAAGACTCGAGAGCTGTGAGCTGAGCCCTGGGGCTGCTCATTGTGTGGCTTTCCTGAGCCTTGCAGCCAGGCCAGGTGTGCATCACCTGGCTCAAGCTTTGCCACAGCTGACAGCAGCCTTCTGAGGCTGCTGACTCACCCAAATGGAAATGTTCTGCCAAAAAGTGTTGAGTTTGATAAAATTGCTAGCGGGATCCTGCTGGCTTCCCTGACAGCCTGGCACCATGCCCTGCATTTGGAGTAGCTGCTGGAGGGAGCTCAGCAGCCAAAGGAGTGCGATACGCGTGGCTGTGAGCAGGCTGTGCCGAGCCAGGGCATCCCACCTCACAGCCCCCCTGTGCAGGTTGTGCCGTGGGTCGTCTTGCAGGGAACGTGTCTAATTTCAGACACTGATGAAACCACTTTTCTTCAAAATCTTGCTTGTTTGTTTTTTTTTTGCGTGAAAGTTCAGTCTCCTGGCCTGCACTCCCCAGAGCTGTTGTACCCTCAGCTCACTGATGCAAAGAATTCTCCAAAAAATCCCCTCTGCTATTTTCAGTTTCTGATACGATGGGATCCACCTTGCATTAGGAGCATCTTTCTACTCGGGTGGGTGCTGCTGCTGCACTGAGTTAAGGCTATGAGGTTCTGCCCCATCTCCTCCTAGCACTTTGGTAAGTGCTTCACTCAGCCTCATCGACGCTTGCTGACAGGCTTTGCCTGCCATCACCGTGCTGCCATGTTGAATACCCACTTCATGCCTAAGGAGTGTTTGGAAGACCTTTGCTGTTTTCCAGGGCTCCCTGTTGACCTGTTCCCACCACTTTTTGTTGCAGGTCTCTGTTTTATACCTGGTTGCAGAGGTTCCCCACAAAAGGACTCTGCTGGGCTCTGTTTCTTGAAGTTTATTGCAGCTTCAGAACTTTTTGGAAGTTTCCCTTTCCCACAAGATTTTTCTTGGTGCTGGTGACAAAGCTGATTCATCACCTCAGGCCTGGAGATGGCTTCCTTTTCCATTTTTTTTTTT
>VXAV01010840.1:0-15313 GCA_013399715.1 Alectura lathami
CTCCGCAGAAAGCAAGGCTGCTCTCAGCTACCCACGAGCAGTAGAAGCAGCATGCTTCACCTGCAGCAATCACTCTGCAGCATTGCAGCCTTTTGTTGTGGCCAAGCACAGCACATCCTCTGCCAGCAGCAGTGTTTGATAATGCTGAATTCCAAACACCCAGCAGACCAGTCCTCAGGCTGTGCAGGCATTGCTTTCCCCCTGCCATGAGCAGGGCAGGAGCCAAGCGAAGCCCCGCCACCTCCCAGAGTGCCCACACCCACGGGCCGTGTCCAGGGAAGTTGGGCAATGTCTCAGAGCCACCCCTTGCAGCGGGGTTGGAGCCACACGCCACAAGGCTGCAGCCTGCCCTCAGCTCCAGTGGATCACTGCTGGGGTCCTGTCGTACTAATTGCATTTTGTTGACAATCGTGATCCTCTCCCTCCCTGTGCAGACTCTGCAGCTGGAATGCCAAGAAGCCAGCCCCACAGAGCAGAGGAGCCCGAGTCACAGCACGCAGCCGGCCCAGGTGCTGGCTATGCAGCCAGCAGTTACAGTGGCTTTGGGGTTGCTCGGTGGCTCTTTGCTCCCCGGGCCAGGCTGCCTAACACCCCTTGGAGGGCTGAGGACGCAGGACCCCTCACAGCTGCCTCCCTGCCTTCCCCAGTGGGGACTGACCCATCGCTGCTGCTGCGGGTGTGTGCATCAGATCACACCCACCATATTGGCTTCCTGTCCCCAGAACATCAGGGTTTTGCAGCTGGTGTGCGTGGGGGGTGTCTCCTCCCGACAATCCCCACCCCCAGCAGCATCAGGCCTGTGCTGTTCAGGGTTTTGTTAAGCCGTTTAGTATTAATTGATTTTTTTTCCATTTTTTCTTTCTTTCCCTGGGCGGGTCAATAGCTGGATGCTCAAGAGCAGAGGATCTATCAACTGCAGACCAGGCAGAGGCAGAGGCAGGCAGAACCGGAGCAGAAACGCAGCCGGATCCAGGAGCTCAGCCAGGAGCTGGAGGCCAGCTGCCAGCTGCAGGTAGGAGAGGACACCCCCACGGTCTAACTCGGCAGGCCAGGATGGGAACTTTACGTAATGCATTCAGAGCGGTGGTGATAATCTGCTGTTCTTGTTTAAATGACAGCATAAGGAAGGGCTACAGATGCCTAAGTGGAGACTGTCAACAGACAGCGAGGAGGGGAAAGTCCAGGGAACGGGGGAGATGGCTGTGGCTCTGCTGACTGTAAATGGGTGCTCAGATTGCACTTGATGTGAGGGTGTGACTGCTGTAACGCACAGATATCCTGGATGTTGACACTGCTGCTGGCCTCCTAAGAGAAGGGAGGAGGGCGGCTGATGGAGAACCACAGGGAGTCCATGCCTCCCAGGACAGCGCTGTCCTAGCCGGCGTGACAGTGACGTGTAGTGAGCCAGGAGACGAGGCTTGGTCAGATCGGTTCAGCTACGCTGATGTGGATGAAATCTTGAATTTGCTCCAGGACATGCAGACATTGGCAGTGGGAGTGGCAGTTTGTGCCAGCCATCTCTGTTTGGGCCCCTGCCCTCTCCTCTGATCCATGTATTTCAGAAGCTGCCAGGAGTCAGACTGTTTGCTCAGACAGCATATTCCTTCTGCATGCGAATCTGGCGTGGGAGTGCACTGCCCGCACGACTCCTCAGCTGTGGGTTTGTCTGCCTGACATCCACTCGGGCACCTATAGTCATGGATGGATTTTGACACAAGCTGTGATTCAGATCTAGACGGCAAACAGATTCCTGGACATGAAGAGAATGGATCCTGAAAATCTGTGCAGGATTACATGCTTAATCTGTGTCAGTCCTCCATGGCACCTGCTTCTAATCTCTTTCAGCACCCCTTAAACCCGAAGAATTATGCCTATTTTAAACACATGACAATGAAATGGTCTCGGTGTACTGGAAGACTAAGTAAGCCAGGCACTCCTGATACTGGAGTATCAGGTCTCTGCATGCTGGATAGCAGGAATGAGCTCAGCACAGCTGCCTCCTCCAGCAGCATTTTAAAAACTGGGTGTTTTTTTTTTTCCTTCTCATTATTCTAAGTGGAAGTGCTTTGTTTCACGTAATTTGGTGATAATGAGGTATGTTCACTTCATCCCAAGGAACACAAGAAGATATTGTTCCTTTCACTGCCACGTCATCCTTTGTTCTCCCTGTGTGTGCGTGTGTGTGAAGAGACAGCACAGCGTGTGGGCAGAGCTGCATGTTGCAAGCCAGTTTTCAGATTGCCCGCTAGAGAAGGCTGGGTGCTGGCAGTTTGCAAGCTTTTGTCTGCTCGTGTGCCTGAATGGTGGAGGACAAATGCATCTGCGAATGTGTCAGTGTGTGCCTGCATTTTGTGCGGGGTATGGGTGTCTGTGTATTGATTTGTCCAGGGAGAGCACTGCAGGGCAGGAATCATGCTTCTGTTTCTTCTTATAGTTACTCTGTCTTACTCCCTTCCCACCCCATCCCACCATCTGCTGATGCTGAGTTCAGATGAGTCATACTGCTTGCTTTGGGTGTGACAGTGACAGAACAACCCAGCTCTAAGCTTTCTCCTACTAAATTCCCAATTAAAGCACACAAAGTTACATAAAAATTAAACATTATTCTGGGTCAGAACAGTGCTCCACCTAGCTCTGTGTGACAGCAGCTTATGCCCATGCCTGGGAAAGAGGAAGAAAAAGGGAAGCTGTGATCTTGCCCCAAGATGCTCTCCCACCTCTGTGGTTAAGGGGACTCCCAAGTCCAAGCTGAAGTCTTTGTGTTTAGCAGTCCTTGAGTTTTCATCCATAATTTGTCAAACTATTTTTGTAACACAGATATTATCTGCCTTCTGCAACGTCTCATAGCAGCAAGTTCCACTGTTTAACCACACACAGGATGCAGTCACTTCTTTTTGTTTATTTTGAACCAGTCATCTGACGTTTCCTGTTGTTTTATTGGAAGAGACTGTGAGCAATCGTTCCTTAGTCACCTTCTCTGTGACACTTGCAAGTTTATGTTTTCTTTCCATTGTCCTCGTCCCAGACAGAAGGGCCTCAGTTTTTTTTCTTATTTTTTTTTACTAGGGCAACCATCCCAACATTAAATCATCTCTGTCAACCTTCACCATACTTTTGTTTGTCCTCTTGCTTTCAGTTCTGTTATTTATGTAGTTTCAGGGAGTGCCAGATTTTGACTGAAAACAGAGCATCCCTTCCCATGCCCGCTTACACTTTCCTCTGTCTCTGTCCAGCTCTGCTTGAAGCTTTCATCACGTCTCCATCTCCAGCTGGCTGTACTGGAAGCACTGCCAAACCCAGCCCCAACCTGCTGTGGAGGAACTGTCTTGCAATCCTTTCTGGTTCTCCCAGGGCCTCCAATCCCATCTTCATCCCCATGCAGCAGTTGCAAGCTTCTCTCCAGCCTCCAACTCTGGTCTCTGGTCTCTGTAGCCGCCTGGCGAGCTCCCCATCCCTTCCCATCCCATTTCATCCCAGTCTGTCACATCCCACCTCCTCCCTTGTCTGGCTGTGCTAGGGGTCTGCCACGTCTCCAGGCACCCCTGGCTGTTCGTGACCTCTTCTCTCATTTCCTCCCGTGGTGCCAGAATTTTTCCCTTTTCACTTCCCCTACAACTTGTGCCAAGAGCTACCGTCCCATTCCAGGAGCACTTTTCTACATCCACATTCCTGGTGGTAGTTCAGTGATGAACTCCTGTGGTCCACGAGCATCTTTCTGCTTGTGTATGAATCGATTTCCTGTCCTCTCAAGTTGTATTTCTTACTACTCACTCTTCAGTGTTTTCTCCCCACCACCAGCACTTCATTCTCTGCTGTTGTGCCAGCTGACAAACACATCCCTGGTGCAATGGCATCATCAATGCAAAACTGATGACAGCCACAAGAGGTTGCAGATGGGAAGACAGCCGCATGGCACAAGCCATTAAGCAGTCTATGGGACTGCTTCTGTCCTCTGCAACAGCAGTTCAAAGCCCGTGGTGTTTTCTCCTTACACCTTTGGCTTCGTGTGGCTGCACAGCAGTCCTAGGCTGCAGAACATTTCACAACCCTTTCCTCCTGCTGCTTCTCCAGTGTGGTCTTCACACATTTTGCTCCCATCTCCTCTGGTGCTCTGGAGTGCTTCCTCATGGACCCTGGAAAAGAATAGCAGAGCAAACCAGCCCGAAGGTGAGAGGAGGGGAGGAGGGTCCGCAGTATGTTGTCCTGTAGAGAAGGAGCCTGTGGAGGGTCACTGCCACCCCCGAGTCCAGGCTGCTGCATAGGTATGGCTGCAGCACGCTGCAGAGCTGGAGGGAACACATTAAACGGGTTTAAATCCAAACACTAGAAGAGAGAAGGAAAGGAAGGGGAAAGGTGAGTGAAAACTATTTCATACAATTTCCTACATGCTTTTGAAAGCACACAGTCCCTTCAACCTGACCCAGTTTACACTGCCAGACAGGAAAAGGAAGAATAGCATGCATCTGAGCAGCACAGTGCTATGTACAGAGGAAGTGAAACTGCCAGCACCATTCCTGTTAGGTTACAGAATGATCTCCTGACTTCCATTGGGATTCATGTACCAAGGTGAACAGTACCTGAACAGCTGGGCAGAAAGTGACAGAACAGAAAGACAAAGGCATGCAGTGTGCTGCGCTGTCCTTACTTCCACAGTCCTTACATCCACCCTGTGTCAGCTGTTAAGCACCTTTGGTCAAGAATGCTCTCCTGGAGCCAGGAACATACCTGAGACCAACCTAGGCTTAGTGTGCACCTGCAGGCCAGTAAGCACAGCTGACACTGTCACTGATACCTCCACCGCTCTATCAGAAGAGCAGGCCTTTGGGGAACTGTGAAGAGCGGGAACAGGAACAGGGCTGCTGGCACAGGCTAGCAGTGAGAGAATAGAGCAGGAGGCAGTCGGCACACGGGGACGGAGACCAGAAGTGGAAGCTCAGACGCCTCTGGATGCAGTGGTTCGAGGGACAGGAGTGGATGCCACGGGGCAGCACAGAGACTGGGTGCCTCTCCCAAACAGGGCCATGCAGAGGGCACGGGGACTGCCAGGCCTGCCCTTCTGCACGTGCTGATGAGGTGAGGTTTTGAGCCAGACACCTCTGCTGACAAATCTGTTGGTCTGGGGGCTTTGTGCTCCCAAGGCTGGCAGTCCCTGGATGCCTGTAGCAGGCTGAACACACCAGGAGTCCGCAGCCTGGAGTGTCAGGTGCAATTTAGCACTGGGAACATGAGTTATGGTCCTGCCCTTTAAGGAAAGGCTAGCAGCACAGCCCTGCCTGTCAGCTGAGACCCCCACCTGATCACGAGCTCTCCTGGTGAATGAATCAGGATTTGGCATATCGCTATTTAATACAGCCCCCATGCTAATGTCTTTCTGAAATGAAACCGAGAAAGCTGTTAACCTCAGTTAGCCAGCTGTCCTCACCGTGACCTGGATAAATCATCATAGCAGGAGCTCCAGAGAACACCGCTCTCACTGCTCTGGAAAATGGAGCTGCAGGGGAAGGACTTGTGCCGGGAAAGCTTCCCTGCACCAGGGCTGTGCAGCAAAAGACATGGGTATTGTCACGCCAGGAGTCCTGCTGGTGCTGGGCGTCAGGTCCTGCAGAGCTGCAAGGCTGAGAGTTCACTGGCACCCTGAGAACCACGGGAGTCGTGGATTATGCTGCAGGTGGTAGACGGGCAGTGTGCTGTATCTGGGAGAGGACAAATTTCCACAGAGCCCCTAGGGAGCCACTGGGCATGCCTCATCACCCAGCCCCAGCTCATGACCATGTGGGCACTGAGGCAGGGCCAGGCTTCCGTGTTCGTTCTTTTCAGCTGGAGGCTAGACTTTCTCCAGAGCAGCCTCTACCCTTGAGCTGCCTGTCTCTTTGGTGGGAAAGGATATAAAAAGGACAACTTGATGGCTGCAGGATCAGGAACAGAAAGGGGAAATGCTTTTCTGGTACCTTGTCTTCTTCTTTCTCCCAGGTCTGGTGTGGCTAGGATGGATTTTCCTAGCACAAGCTCTGCATGCAAACTGCAGCAGGATGTTCCTCAGCCAAGGTATGAAAGTCCTCTTGTGAGTCTGGAGCAAGGCTTTGCCCAGACAGAGGCTAGAATAATGGTGGGAGAATTCAGTTTAATTTCCACAGTCCCCCTGGTCTGGCCTACATTCAGCATTTTTGGGTCAGAGCTGGGGAAATGA
Organism: Alectura lathami; assembly: GCA_013399715.1. Taxonomy (NCBI): domain Eukaryota; kingdom Metazoa; phylum Chordata; class Aves; order Galliformes; family Megapodiidae; genus Alectura; species Alectura lathami. Next base: position 6,188 of record VXAV01010840.1, read on the forward strand.
CATTGCAGTGAAGCTGATCTGGGTGGTTATTTCACACAACCCCGGTCAGTTACAGCACAGCTTAGCACATAACTGTTATGTGCAGACATACTGCTGGGCAGGGCTCATGCCTGCTTTGTCATCATCTGATTTTCAGAAGACTGAGAGGCTGACCTCCGTCCTGAGGAGCATCTCTCAGGAGTCAGAAAGGTATGAACAGGTGGAGCAGATCGGGCTGCAACACATAGCTGCTGTCCTTCAGTACGAACTGTGGAAGAGAGCTGCAGTGATGTGCCATCTCCAGGCTGAGCTGCGGGGCACTGACCTGCTGGTAAGACATTTAGGAGAGCACCCAAACTCCTGGCAGGCAGGGAAATCTCAGCAGCCAAAGGTCTGCCCCAGTCCTCCTGTATGGAGTTGAAGCGTCTGCTTTGGGTCATCCCGTGCTGTGGGGTATTTGGTGCAGAAGGAGCATCACATACCGCTCTGCAGGAGAACGTCCTACTTTCACATGCCAGACCAAGAGATCAAAGTATGTTCTAAGTTTCTCCCTGCCAAAGCATCCCGGGCACCTCTGACGGGTAGAGGAGATCTGCTGCAGTGTTTGTCTAGGCCAATGAGTCTTTATCGGAGCCAACAACAGCAGCTGTAGAGAAAGGTGCAGGAAATTTACAGCAGGTGGCTTGGAGCAGCTTGCTCCAAAGGCTGATTTAGAGATTGGCTCATGCTCAGGACAAGGCACTTCTCTCTGCAAAGCTGTTTTGACTCTGGGAGCTGTTATCTGTACAAAGGCCTCATTACTTTATCTGTTCTCACAGGGCACTCATAGCTGCTGTCTCTTTGTGTGGCAGTGAGTTTCACCAGACACGTTTTCTTTTGTTGTTTCTGATCTGGCTGATTTTTTTTTTTCTCTCCAGCAAGACTGAGGAAAATCACAACACCAGCTGCATGTAAGAAACTCCTGGAAAGAAGAACAAAGCCATCTGTTCTCCATGTCCATGAAGGCACGCACAAGAACTGATGGGCGTATCCTGCACCAAGAAAGATTCAGGTTAGGAACAGCTTCTAATGGGGAGGAGAACAAAGCAAATGAGCAGACTGCCAAGGGCTTGAGGATTCTGCGTCACAGGAGATCTTTAAGGACAGATAAACAAAAGACGGGGCACTTGTAGGTTCCCGTCACAGAAATGGAGAGTGGGCTATCAGCCTCTCCAGGTTCATGCCAGCCTTGCTCATTTCCTAAATTTAACTTTATTCATACCTTGAAACCCAACTCTGTCTTCTCAAGAGCCCCACCATAAAGTCTCCTTTAGTGTTCATGTTACATCAACACATCATTTCCCAGGATGATTCTCTCTCTGGAAAAGTGGCTGCACTTGAGCTTTGGATGGGTCCTTCCTTCCTACGGTCGTTCACCTGATCTCCACGAGACTCAGACCCTGCTTTGTGCTTTAGATGGCGTCACATCCTAGCTGTGCTGCCCGTGATCCTGTGCTGGATGGCAGTGTTGATTTCTGGGAGCATTCTTCCCTCTTTCTTGGCACCTCAGTTCTTACGCTTCCTGTAGGTTTGTTCACAGGATCACTTGGTACTCCTCCACATGTTCCCAAATTGCCCACTGCCTGGGACCCTCCTGGGTAAGGATATGCTCCACAGCGTGAGCAGAGCCCTCAGTGCAGCTGGCTGAGAACTGAAGCAGGCCAGGATCAGGCAGCCGTGCTGCCTGACAGAACTGCATAGCTGGCACTCCCTGAGCTGCTCTCATCAGCAATACATCCAGCAGTCTGCAGTGCCCCAGCTGGAACTGGCGGGCGCCTTGTGTGCTGAGCCGCACTCAGGAGCCTGCCCGTGGAAAGAAGGCTGGATTTTGCCCCTTTTACTACCTACTTCTCTGGTCATAGGTTACCCAGTAGTCCTAACACATGCTGAAGAGAGCAAGCAGAGCCTGGAGAATGTCAGTGGGTGATGAAGGCTCTGATACCATCATCTGCATGACATGTGCTGCTGTGCCTCAGGCTTTGGCCTGAGCATTGCGGTTCCACAAAGAGTCGATGAGGCAGAGATGGGAGTGTAGATTTGCTGTCAGAACTTTTGGATTCAATTTCCATTCTCAGAAAAATAGCTTTGTGCATTTTCCTACATGTGCTGCCTTGCAAATGAGTTGCACAGGACACAGCTCTCGGTCAGAGACCACCTGGAGAGCAAGGTCAGTTGATGCTATTTAGTTCTGCTGTGCAGTGGTTGGTCCAGGCAACGAGAAGGGGTGGGTTTGACTGATGGAGAGGTCTCACCTCTGCTCCTGCATGGCTGCAGGAGTCTACTGCCCTTGGCCTACGCAGTGTTTGAATGCAGCGATGGTGCGTTAGTAGCCAGAGAAGTAGAATTGCCCAGATACCAACGGCTGACCTACCCGTTTTCTTCTCAGTAACCAACAGCGGCGCAATCCTTAGCGAGATGCTGCCTGCCCACCGAGCCTCACACCTGTCTGAGGAGTAGCTGCCGTGTTAGCACTAAGCAGCACCCACCTGGATCACGGGTCCCCAGTGGGAGGGTGCACACATGTACCAGGACACAGAGCAGCTCACACAGCCATGCCAGCACCGCCAGCAGCTTTTATGGGGGTAGAAACACAGCCACAGCAGGAGCTGCGAGTGGCATGGGAAGGTGAACTGTGAGACCTGCCCAGACACAGAAGAGGAACCCCACCAGGCACCTGGGCCTGAGAGCCAGTTCTACAACACAAACGTTAGAGGGAGTAAAGGAAATGATGGAGCTTTGACTAAAATGGTCGGCAAGGCTGATTTCTCTCCTTGCGGTCTCTGAAGGAGCAGTCTTTGGGGCTGTGGAGAAACAGGCAGCCTCCAGGCTGCAAGGTTAATGCAGAGCCACGGCTGTTTGTATAGCTGCAGAGCCTTTAAGAGAGACTTGGGAAAACTAGCCTGGATTCCAATGAATATTTACAATTACACTGCTCCAAAGCTGAATCCAATCACAGCCCTGCAGTATGCAGGCTTTGTGCATCAAAAGAAAATGAGAGGAAAGCAGGAAAGATGGAGTTGCCTTTGGAGAGACTTACAAGTAGAGCTCTCCCTGCTTGTGGCAGAACTAAAATGCTTTATTTCTGATAGGAGCAATTTATTCTTCAGGCATTTCGCTTGACATTAGAAAGTGCCTGGCTGTTTTTTGAAGTGAGAGTCTTCAATAGATGGTCTTTAATTCAGAGTGAAAGAAAGGAATGGAAAGTGTTGTCGTCTGTAATTTTGCTATTGTACTAACAAACTCCAGCAATAAGGGAGTATTTCCAAACTGGAGCAGAGACCCCCTTCCACTCAGAGTTCTAGGTTACCATGTGGAAGAGGCCTGGACAGAGCTGCTCTTGCTAAAATCATCCTTCTAATACAATATTTGACTGATCTTCAGGCTCTGAACACCTAAACAGGATGATCTAACAGAGAAAGGAATGTGAAATGCTGGATGCAGCTCGGTATTGGCCTTCTTCTTTTCTTTTTTTTTTTTTTTTTTCAGCAGGAGATATGCAAAAACAAAAGTGTGAGGGAATCACTGCGTGAGAAGAAGATGGAGGATTTATGCCTGCCAGACCCCTGCAGAGAGCTGTGTGCAGCAGAATAGGACGTGCGTGGCAAAGCAGAGGCTCTGATTGAGGTGACAAAAGGAACGGCACCAAGCAGCCCACCTGACCATGTCCCTGCTGATCAGCTCTTCCATGTGGTGCCAAGGGAAACCATCTCGGATCCTCAGACTTTCATTCCTTGTGTTGGCAGCTGGGTAAGCTGTACGAAAGGGCTGTACTAAAGTAAGGGGCACTCGTGGATGCTTTTGGAAGACCTACAGTGTGCCCGTCAGCTCCATATCCTGGGAGCTTTTACAGCGTTCTGACACGCTGGAGCAGTTGTGGAAGAAGGCAAGTATGAGAAGGGACAAAAACACAGGGCAGGGTGGGGAAAATATGGTTCACATAACCCGAAATTGTGCTTTTTACTCAGACATTGCATGGCATACACAGGACATAAGGCAACAGTGCTGCCAAAACATGGCTGCAGCACTGAATATTGCCTGCTGCTCTAACACACAGGGGCTGTGAATAATCTGTGGTCCTAGAGTATAAAAACACCACTGCTTTTGATTAATTTCAAATATTTAAGGTATATCCTTCCATTGCACCATGCAGACATTCCCTAGCACCATGGCAGCTGCTTTGAGAGAAGCCAGTTTGATTTACAGTACAGGAGTGTGCACTCACTTTTACGCAGTGCGCACTTAGGAGCTCACCTGAGCTGGGAGAGTGACGCCTGAAGGGCTGCCCTCCTCCATCGCCAGGGCCCCAGCAGGCAGCACGTCTCCGCACCGGAACGGAGGGCAGCAGGCTGCTGCTTTCAGACCGCGCTAATCCCTCTGCGTGCTCTGAAGATGATGCTGTTTCCTAATGCCTTTCACCTGGTGGCTGCACGGAGCCCTTCTGCCGGATGGCGATCTCACAGGATGCTGACGGGAAATCCCAGGAAGCTGGTCTCTGATCTGAGTCGCACTGCTGGCGGAGGGACGTGCTCTGACACATGCAGGCATGGCACAGGGTGTTTCCTGCCGCTTGGCACATCCTGAAGTCGATAGCCCTCAGCAGGAACTTGCGTTCAATATTATACTAAGAGGCTTAAAATTGACTGTGATGTTTCAGTATAGCTACAAAAATCTTGGTTTCAGTTCCTCTACTGGTAGCTTGCTCCAGAATGAGACAGTGCAATTTGGTAATTGATTTCTGGAATATGGATAGTACATCTGCACCGGGGTATCTGGAATCACGTTATGTAATACGAAAAAAACAGCCATTCATTTCATTTATTTGAAATTCCCTTGTGGGAATGGCAGCTGCCCAGACAAATTCCACATGAAGACAAGAAATGTGACAGAAATCAGACAGAGCCCAGTTCTGCGTGCTGCAGCAGCAGCAGAGCAGTTTTGCACCCACCAGGAATCCACCGTGCTCCACCTTGTTCTCTGCAGCTTATTGTAGGTTCTTACACCAGCTTCTGACAGACACCCACTGCTGCGGCAAAAACCAGCACCAGAAGAGCAGCATGCTTGCACAGTTCTGGTAAACCCCCAGCCTGCTGGAAGACTACCCAATAGTTGCTAGTGCCAGACAAACACCACTGTTGGAGCAGGACTTCACAAAATCTATGGGAGCCACCAGCCCAGGAGCTGGAATGGCTGCAGAGAGCTGGTGCAGTCACCCTGCCGCTGTGCGTCTCTTTACATTGCATCCCTCCTCACTACTGCTTAAGCATCATGCCTTGCTCTGACCTGCTCCACAGGACAGAACTCAGGAGTGTGCTGCCAAGACAGCCCTCGTTCAACGCAGGCAAGTGCATGCTATGCAGCTCCAACACCTGTGTCAAAACATGGTGCATTTGGGTGTCCCCCCCTCTGGGGGGCACCAGCCATCCAGCATGGTCTGTCCTGCTTTGTGTCTGCTGGGGACATGCAGCACAAGGTGGGGCTGCCTGTTAAGTTACAGACAGGAGCCTTTGCTCCAGATCCATCGAGCCAAGGCCAGCTGAGACGCAGGGGCTGCTAGGAGTCACACACAGCACCTTGCTCCCCTGAGACACCCTGGCATGGCTGAGCAACCTTAGGGAGTCCCTGGGCAGCTCCAAATCCCCCTGGAGGCCTTAGTACTCCGCAGGCCAGACCTGGGCACCTGCTCCCTCGGTCTGCACCCATCACTTGTGCTGAGGGCGGAGGTACAGGTGCTGACGACCCCAGCTTGGGGGCTCACCATGAGAACAACGCGCAGGTTTTAGTGCCAAACCAGCTAACACGACAGCAAATTGTTTGCTAGTCAGGGAGGCATCTGCAGCTCACTGCAGAAAACTGGGACGTACACACTTGTGCTGTTACTGCAGCCAGCTCTGCCACTGCTAAGAGCAAGCCTTGTTTGAAAGGGGACTATTCAAGAAGGCTGACCTGTACCCTGATGTGGCAGTGCGGAGGTGGGGTTGCCAGCCCACCACTGCGACATTTTAGCCAGACTTCTTGGATACAGGTCCTTAGAAGTGGAGAACAAACTGATACTGAGACAGGGCAGGATGTGTCAGGGTCAGTTCTCGCAAATGATCCTGGAGAACTGAAGAGAAGAACAGCTGTTTGCAATTAGCTGAAAGTCTGTCTTGCCCCCTGTCTTATCTCTGACAGTGGCCAAGAGCTACTGTCTTGGGCAGTGTAAGAGGAGGGCGTACCCACTGCAGTGCCACCCGAATACTCTGCCAGCCTCCAGCAATGTGCAGCTCAGAGGCTTCAGAAGCAAAAATAATGTCTTCTGTTTAACCAGTATAAGCGGATTTTTTTCTCCCATGACAATATTTAATCTCTTTTTGAATGCACATAAACGTTGGGGACCCACCACATCCTGTGCCAATCAGTCTGACACAACATAGGGCATATAAAAAAAAAGAGCTGCTTTGAGTTTTGTAGTCATTACCTGATAATTTATGGGGTGCTGCTGGTTCTTCTATTGAAAGGACAATGAGAAATCACACTGCAGTCAACCTCAGTATGCCAGACTTGACTTTTTAATCCTCTGTCACACTTCCTTTCGGCCATCGCTTCTCCAGGCTAAAGAGGCTTTCTATTTTTTCCTCATATGGAAGATATTCTTTGTATTTGATCACGCTTGTTGTTCTTCTCTGAAACCCTTCCAACTCTATTTTTCTTGAGAGAGGCAAACCAGAACTGTGTATGATAATCACGGTGCAGTTTCCACTACGGACCTATTCAGTGGCATATCTATGATCTGCTCTCCATTATTTTCCTAATAATTCCTAACAGGCAGTTTGCCTTTTAGACTGCTCCTGGGCACTGAGCAAATATTTCCATGGAGCCATCTCTGTCTGTCTATATATGATTTTATCTCGTGTAGCCCCAAGCCCTCACTGAGGGGGGAACAGAGTTACAGCACCTGGGGCTGTAAATGAAACCTTGTAAGAAAGTGCAAACGCCCCAGCAATTTAGCAGGGTTACGACCACCTGGTTGCGTCGCACGCCTTCAAGATCCAGGACAGCTGCTAAACCTCTGAAGAACACAAAATTACAAGGCATGAATGAAGATCGGCCTCACAACCCTGCTGCAGCCCTGTCCCCTCCCAGGCATGTCGGCCCTCAAGTACCACCCCTGCCTCAGAGGCTCCCCAGCACTGCGGGTGGAGTTCAGAAGCCTCCTCTCTGCTGGAGCACAGCTCAGGCCCAGGTCAGGCAGAAGAGCGAGGAACTGCCCGCGCTGCCCTGCGCTGGGCAGCAAGCCTCCTCCAGCAAATCACCTGCACCTGTTAAACGTGGCCATCCTCTCACCCCTACTGCAAGGACTCCGTCAGAGGTGCACCCGCGCGTACCAGAGGGAGCGCAGCGGCCCCTGGCTCACAGCCCCACGCGCGCAGAGGCTGGCCCACGGGCTTCGGCCCGCGCAGACGGCGTGGTCCTGTGCTGGAAGGGGGCTGCCTGAACCGCTCGTCAGCCTGGCGGCTCTCACCAGCCGGGCTCCATCCAGCACAAGCACGCCCAGCAGTGAACGCAGATAAACGCTGAAGTTAGGTCGCTATCAGTGGACACAATAACGGCACGTTCCCTCAGTCCTTCGTCGTGTTTCTTTCTGTTGATTCACAGAGTGAGCAGGAAAGGATCAGACAGACTGACCCTCTGTACCTGCAGTCATGACAATTTTGCCATGTTACTGCTGCATTCAAGAACTGGTTTGGCAAAGGCAGATTCAGAAGGGCATTCAGCTGGACCTGGCGACATAAAGAGACGCTGAACGCACTGCTTCCTCCCTGGGCAGTCAGTCCATTTGCATCGCTCTTGGGGAATTTTGTCTCTGACTATTGCTGTGACAATGGGCTAATGAAGTTCTGTGCAGCAGCATGTTCTCACCTCTGTTTCTCCTAGGTTTTATGGTTTGTTCTTTTTTTCTCTTTTCTATACTTTTTTTTTTTTTCTACAGAGTGCAGGTTAACCATAAAGAAAGCAAGGGCATGAGGATCCCTCTTTCTATAGCCCTAGACCCACCTCCCCCATTTTTGTTTGAGGTTCTCCCTGTGGTCCCCACCTCGACTCCTTCCCACTTACACAGCTCCCTCTGGTTTCTATCTCCCCCCAGCCCCATTTTCCCCTCATCTTCTGCTGCCTGCCGTTGCCCTTGCTGCTCATTCAGGTGGATGACCTCAAGAGGCCCCTGCCAACCGCAGTGAGTCTGCTTCTGCGTCACAGGGCCTGTCCCCACCACGAGCTGGAGGCAGAGAGCTCTGAGCTCTTGGCAGAGCTCCAGGCCTCCTCCAGCAGCAGGATGCGCTGCCCCGGGCAGGGCTGGGCAGCAGTGCCTGGTGTTGGGGCACAAGCAACACCACCGCGTGGCTTTGCTGGCCAGGACGGGTGGGTGCCCGTCACACAGCAGTTGCCTCAGCATCCCCCCTCCGTTGGCTATCACGTGAAATAGCAGAGGGACAAAGGAGGCACAGGGTGCTTCCGTCTGCTTCAGGGCTGGCCTCGGCTCTCAGCAGGTGCCGGGAACACGGCAGGGCATGTTCCCCCCTTTTTTGCCACCACAGGTGTTTCCTCCTGCTCTCTGGTTTTTTCCCTGCTCTGGAGGGGACCCTCTCCCAAAAAGCTACAGTGGTTTTTTTAATAAGTATTTTTGCAGTGGCTGTCTCAGTCACTGGAAAGGATAATGAGATCATTTTCCCTGTAGAATGCAGAGCCGTGCAAGACTTCCCCATTTGTTATTTCTCCCCCGTAGACTCCGGCCATGCCGCCGATAATTTATGTTTGTTGATATTCCTCACCAGCCAAACAAACCGAGTGTGCCCTAGACAGTATCCAAATGTGATTAGACCTGAGGTACCGGTTTCCCACGAACACAGAGAATTATAAATTATCACCAGAACTGCAAAGAAATAACCTTTAAGGCTCATTAAAATTCTACAGACGCAAACTCGTTCTGTCTTCCCCTTCACGAACCCAGCCGGGTGCCGCAGACGCTGCACGCCCGGGGCTGGGATCCCCCTCTCCCCTTCCTGCCGCAGCGCCGCGGGCAGCCCGGCCGCGTCCGCCCCAGCCTCCGCACTCCCGCGCCGGGCTGTGACC
>VXAV01010842.1:8447-23246 GCA_013399715.1 Alectura lathami
GGTGAGGCTGGCTGCCCCTGCTCCGGCCCGCGGGGCTGAGATGGGGCGGGGGGCGGCGGCGGTGCCGGCCCTCGGGCTGGGGCTGCGCTTGGCTCTGAGCGGAGTTAATTGCCGCCGGTGCCGCGGAGGGTTTGGCGTGCTGGGAAGAGCACAGGTGGAAGGCGGCCCTCGCTCGTCCAGCACGATGCCCCCCGTGCGGCACGTTGCAGGAGTTCCCTGCAACGCTGGGGTCCCATTCCCCCAAACCCGCTCCGGTCGCATCCACCTGAGCTCGGTCGGCGGGCACATAGGGAGCGCGGGTGCCTATTTCTGGGGAGCCGGCAAGGGGGAGGGAGGAGCTGAGCCCAGGCTTGAGCTGGAGGAGGGAGAATTTCTTCACGAGTCACCTGGACGTGGTGCTGGGCACCCTGTTCTGGGTGGCCCTGCTGGAGATGGACTTGGAGCAGCTGCACCCGGTGCTGCTGATGGTTAGTATCGCTCCGTGCTTGCCAAAGTGCTAAACTCCTGATGGGTTCCTGTTCAAAGGGCAGCTGGGGAACCAGCGCTGTTGCCACACAGCAGCCTTTGCCCTGCTCACAGCCAGAACATTCACCCTGGCTGTGCCCCCACCCGAAGCCAACACGGGGTCGGTAGCTTAGTCGTTAGCTAAAAGTGCTTGCTAAGGCAGTGGCTAATGGGGTACCAGGGTGTTGTGCGTGGCTTGTGTGGACAAGTCTGGTGATGAGTTGCACCTAATCTCTCTGAGAAGTAGGGTAAACCCCTCCTGGTACTTATCTTGCGAAACAGCCTGACTGAGCTTTTCAGGAGAAATGCCACAATTTCCCATCCATGCCTAGAAGACCCGTCGGTAGCTCTCCATAATAAAATTCCAGCAGGCACCTCACTGCATTTCATTTAGTGCCCATTTCCCTTCTTGTCACACATGCGAGCGGCCCTGCCAGATGGGATTTGAGAGCAGTGTTAGAGCGGAGAGCTTAAATTGCTTCTAAATACTGGCAGACCCTGTTGCCCAAAGCTGCTTTACGAATGCCTGCGGAGGGAGAGTTTGTGGTTATACAAATTATATCACAACAATATGGGCTGCGTGTTAGGGGATGCGATTTAACCAAATACAAGACAGAGTGGTGGCCCCCTGGGAAGTCCAAAGTGGTTTCCTCAAGCTAAACAATTCAAAACAGCGTTAGAAACCGAAGGAGACAAGGTGACATCCCAGACTCATTAGCTAAGTCATTAGCTAAGCTCTAACTGCTGTGGCTGGGACTTCAGCCGTGGTGTGTGTGTACTATCTGCAGCTGATGGAGCCAGCTCTCCAAGCCAAACAGTGTTCTGAGAACTAAGCCCTGAGCCACCCTATGTAGCAGCTCTTCATCCAGCTGCTGACATTGATTTTCCACACGTGCTCCCCTTTTTAGCATCAGTTAACAAGTAAAGCAATGGACTGAGGCTCTGAGCGCTCAGACTCTGATTTATGAGTAAGGAAAAGAAGTCTGGTTGTGGAGCGTCCTTCTACTTAAGATGTAGCCCCTGCCAGGGCTCGGTGCTGGGAGCAAGGCTGTGGTGCACAGCTGACACGTTGAGGTGCCCGGCTGAGGCTCACCCCGTGCTCCAGCTAGAGGACAGCTTGGGGAAGAGCCTGTTGCACAAGTTTAATCGAACTCTGCTTTGTCTTTTCCAGCACCAAACCACTGCCTCCTGAGGGGGAGAAGTCCAACCCCTCCAAGCGGCACCGAGAGCGGCTCAACCAGGAGCTGAACAAGCTGACAGGCTTGCTGCCCTTCCCCGAGGATGTGTGCACCAGGCTTGATAAGCTCTCCATCCTCCGCCTGACGGTGGGGTACCTGAAGGTGAAGAGCTACCTGATGGGTAAGCGTCTTGCCGTGGTGTGGAGGGGGTGAAAAAGCTCCTGCTGCACTGCTCACATCCTGTTCTGGAGTGGTGTTTGCCTCGGGGTGGAGGGCTGAACCTCCTCAAGATAGGGCAGTGACTAGTTGTGATATCAGACCCCTGCACGTTCGTGCATCGGTGTTGCATCTTTAGCTGTGGTGCTGGCCTGAAAATCCCCTGGAGAACCGGGGAGGAAAGTGCCATGTCTCCAGAAATGTGGAGGAGCTGGCAGTGGTTGCTGGGAGGTGCCATGGTCACGGGATACCAGTCCCGTGGGTGCAAGGGGAGATCTGCATGAAATCTTTTAAAAATCCTTTAAACCACTGGGATAAACTGTGGGCTGCTGCATCTCTTCTGAGCAGGCAGAGGTAGGCTCCTGAAGCTGGAGCTCACCTGTCAGGAGTGGCTGTGGCATCTCTCAGGTGAGAACCAGCACTCCCTCCCGCTTCTCACTCGCACCCCCAGGTGCTGGGGCAGTCCTGGAGCACTGCGGCAGTGCGGTGCCTCTGCAGAAGACGTGAGGGCTCTGGGACACTGGCAGACCACCCAGCGCAGCTGTGAGCAGGACCCTGAAGGACAACCGGGGGACACAAGCTTCTCAAAAGCCACACTGGACCGAGAGCAAGCCTTGCCAAATGTCTCTTCTCCTGTCTGCTTTTCCTTAGCTGTTGCCCCATGCCAGGTCTGTAACCTGGCCCTCGGGGCTCTCCCTGGGCCCCTCCAGCTGGGGATGCATGTCCCCCCGAGGGGACCCTGTGCTCCAGCTGGGTCCTCTGAATGGCAGTGCTGCGTGCTCTCAGCATGCGTTCTCCCAGGGCGAGAGACACTTTGGAAGAGGAATCATCATTGCATGGACTGGCATTCAGCTGGAGTCTCATCCTTGCCTTGGAGAGCCCTTCTGCCGGCCCAATTACTCCCATTTGGCCACTGTGCTTTTGATTTCTCCCCCCCCCCGCTCTTGCTTTTTGCCCACGTTTGCCTTGAAATTCATCTTGTTTGACTTCAGATCGTTCCACCGATTCATCGAGGTCAACATCGGTTGTGGTCTGTGCGAGCCAAAGTGCCTGTTTCTAACCGGTTTGGCAGGGGGGCAGATGCTGGCGGGTCACCCTCGGCCCCGTGCCTGCACAGGCTGTGTCAGAGGTGAAAAGTAAAAACCCCGCACTGCTAGGAGAAGTGGTTCTTGGTGCCTGAAGATCCATCCCAGGCTGAGCCCCCTGCCTTGGCTTCATGTCTCTGGAGTTCATGTTGGAGGCTGCAGGTCAGGAAGCCGAGACATTTGCTGGGTTTGTTGCACAGATTTTTGTGCAATGTTTGCACTGTGATTTTGTAAGGCTGCTTTATCTGATGGACAAAGCAAGGCAGGTTTGTGACGGGTGCGTGGTGAAAGCTCAGTGACCTGGAGGTGAGTTTTGCTCCGTGCTGGCATGTCCCTGCTCAGGTATCCCTGCATTATTCCCCCGCAGCGAGTGTTGCTTTCAGCTCTTCCTCAGGGCACGAGGAAGAGGTGGTCGGTGTGCGCAGCCAGGGGACAGCCGAGGCGGGCATATCAGCAGCAGACACAGAGGTGCTTCTGCATCCTCCCCTCATGCTAGGGGAAGGATCACTGCCACCATGATTTCTGCCTGGGATCCCAGCCAGTTAAAGCCAGCAGCAGGATTGCAGCTGGAAGCTCACGAGGATTTCATTTTTGAAAGTTGCGAGAAAGAGTTGTTTTTGTTTTTAATTTGAGCTCGGTTCCGGATCATGGAGCTGTTTGGAAATAAGAAGTTGCTTTTGTAGGGTAATGACTCAGTGGATTGTCTTCTGAATCTGCTTTGCTTTGAAGTGTTCTTCCTCTTCTGTGCATGCTTTGATGAGAAACCAAAAAAAAAAAAAAAAAATTGTAGTTTGCTGGAAATGGCAAGCTTCCGGCATTGGGAGGAAAGCTCTCGAAGCTCTACGTGCCCACAGGCTGGTCTGGTGCACACACATCTGCTGTAACTTGTCTGTCCGCTAGCACAAGCACTGCAGATGTGGCACTGCTCTGCTCTGCCTGGTATGACCACGTTCCCCGTGCAAACAAAAAAAATGGAAATCTGGCATGCAAGTTTTGGGGGTTGGGTTGGCTCAGGGAAGTCTGGATGGCCAACGATGAGTTCAGCGTTAAACCAGCTTTTGTATTCACCTCTTCACTTGTTATTGCCACAGCCCGAAGCTGCAGGGGACTGGACCTGAGGGAATTGACCCAAGGAGAGGAGCCAAGCTTGCGGGCAAGGCCTTTGCAGGGTCACGCGGAGGCACTGGCAGAAGGTTGGAGAGGCTGCTGCGGCCTCCCCTGGGCATTTCCGTGCTCCTCGGTGACTTCTTGCAGCAGGTTTCTGGCCCGTGGGTCCGGCGTTTGCCTGCAGTTTGCCTGCATGCGGCGTGGTGCTGTTGGAACTGCTGGGAGCTCCTGGTTTTGCAGTGCCAAACATCTCTGGAGCCTGTTCAAGGGGAAATGTTTGCTATAGGTGCAGTCCATCAGCTCCCGCTGGTGCAACCAAGCCCAGGAGAGCAGAACTGACCCCAGGATTTTTTGCTGATAACTTTTGTTGGTTTTTTTTTTTTTGTTTTCCTATTGACAAGACTATGCCAGAGGCAAGGGACATGTTAGCTTCCATGGTTGCACTGCTGTGCTTGTTTTCTGCTTTTTGATTAATAGGATTTGTTTCCCTCCCAAGTGAAAGCAACTGTCCTCTATATGGATGTGCTCTGGCATCTCTAGGGATTGCTCTCAGCCCCTGTGGTTCTTGGCAGTTTGAGTGTGGATGAGTTCAGAAATCTGCTTGGAGGGGGGGAAGCCACGAGGATGCTTCGTTCTGGGCTTGTGGTCCGGGTGCTTGGGGCAGGCACCAGTCCTGAGCCCCATGGGAGGTGGAATCTAGAGACTTCTACGACAGCAGTGCAGGAACGGATCATTCTGCCATGGAGAGCATGGGCGGGAGCGGGCGTTCCCGAGGGGATCTCAAAAACCCCTCACTACGATCGGTGTTGTGCTGCTGGTGGGGTGGGGAGGATGAAATAATTTTGTTGGAAGCGATAAAATGAGCAAGCAGGCGTTGTGTGCTGGATGCAGCTCTCAAAAGCCTTTGCAAAAGGGGAATGTGAGCTTGCACCTGGGGAAATGCAGATTTGTGGCATGGGCTGGCCTGACTCACACAGGAGCTGCCATGGCTCTCGTGGCCAAACCTTTAAGGAGCTTGCAATGTCAGGTGTGAGCTCCTGCCATAGAGTGGATGAAATGCGATCAGGCTGAGGATAGTTTGGGATTTCTCCTCATTTCCTACTGCTCCTCCAGGCTGGGAAGCCCTTTTCCAGCCTCGACTGCATGGTGCTGCCCGAAACACTGAGCTCACACCCAGGAACGGCATCGGGGCAGCTGTGCTCAGCTGTGTCCCGCAGCGGTGGGGCAAGCCCCAGACTGGTTGGGTTGTTGGCACACCTGCCTTCAGATTTGTCCCTGGGTTGGAAGCAGAGTCTGGAGGAAGAGGAGGAGGAGGGAGAGGCTCCCAGTTTGCCCCTCCACACTGATTTCTTGCCTCCTTGCAGCCGTAGGTACGGATGTCGGCAACCGCGTGTGGGATCAGCCCAGAGCCCCAGGAGGGAATGGACATCTGCAGGTCACCAGGGAGCCATTTCCAGAGGGGGACCTGCTCCTCCAGGTACTGTGCCCTAATTTGGTCGGTTGGGGCCTTCCCTTTGTCCCCTAGCAGGCCCAACGGCTGGTGCCTGCCAGCTGTGGGACATGCGGTCCCATCCGTAGAGCAAGAGGAGGCCCTGCCTTCCCAGGAGCTGCTTCACTGTGATCACTGCTCCCTGAGCAGGCACGGAGTGTCACTGCCTGGCTGGGGCAGGCCTCTGGCCCCTCGTTCCCTCTCACCCTGTACCACAGCTTGCTGCGGCTTTGGTTACGGTGTGGCAGGTCCCGTAAACTGCATCCGCGAACAGAGAGGGCTCAGGGTGCTGGGCTGTGCCCTTCTGCAAAGGCACTGGGTGCTGCCTGCACCCATAGCTTGCAGGTGTCTGTTGCCACTGAGCCCAAACCAGGTGTTTTTGCTTGGGACCCACTGCAGCTCGTGGGCCCAACATGCACGACCTGACCAGGGGGGTGCAGGGGCATTGCATGGCAGTGTAGGGGATGATCCCCAGTGAGTCCCCAAGTTCCTTGTACTCTAATAAAGGCCAAGAGGAGAGCGGTGATAGCTGCGTGAGAACACATCCACTAAAAATTGCCTGCCCTACCTGGTGCATCACATGAACTCCCTAGGATGAGTTCACAGCTGTCTGGGATGGAAAAAAAAAACAGGGTCAGCTTCAAAGTTGGGGCGGAAAAAGAAGGGAAGATGGGTCTGGGAGGCTGCTGTGGACAAAACCAACAGGCAGTGCAGGCTTTGCTTTGTGAAGAGGCCACTGGACGTCTAGTGAAAGAGCTCGCTGAACGCCAGAGGACAAGGAGCTCTGGTGATTCACCTGGCCAGAATGCTGCCAGCTCAGGCTGCGACTTGTGAATGTAAGGCGGGTGGAAAGGGGACAGGAAGGATCCATGGAGAGGCTGGGTGCTGAATAACCACGTGGGCACCTCAGCTGAAAACGTGCTGCTCCTCGGGGACAGGAGGGGCAGGGCAAGTCTGTGGGAGGACTTTGATCTTTCCATGGCTTTGTTCCTGGCACTGTGACATCGTGTGCCTGTGTTTTCTGGGCCTGGAGTCCTCATCTCCCTGGCAGGAGCCTCTGTGGGGGATTTGGTGACTTCTGGGAGCCCTGTGTGATTTCAGCAGTGAAACTCGGGCCATGCGAAGTCTCCCACGTGGGCTTTGCTCCCAAGAATGGACTCAGCTGGCTGCAGGCATGATGGTCACAGATGGACTGGAAGAATAACGCAATAGACACAAGGGTGCCAGCAACTGCCCCAGGCACTCTGTGGGGCTGTTCCCAAGTGCTCTCCAGGGGTTTGAGCCAGGCCATATGACGGCAATTTGTCGAGCCACCAGAGCGCTGGCAGCTCTGGGTGACCGAAGGCATCTGGATCGCACGTGGGGTGCTAATGTGACCAAAATCCCACAGCTGAGCTGCCTGGTGTTTTATTCCCCAGATAACATTTGAATCAGGCCTTGAGAGCTCTGACTCAGGACCCTTTTGGGGGCTGCGGTGCACAAAGGGAAGGGGCCGGTCCCGCTGCAAGCTGGCTGCGTACAGCTACGTGCTCAAACCAGTGGCATGGAATGTAATCCAAGTTGCTTGAAATAATGTTGATTTTCCTCTGCTTTTCCTTCACTGACCAGCTGGTTCTCCTGCTCTGGAGCACGCCGTTCCTCTCAGGGTCCGTGGGATAGGCTGCAGGGTGGATCGTGAGTCGTCCGTCCCTGCTAGCTCCTGGTGTTGGCCAGCCTGTGGTCTGCTCTGCTTGGGCATGCCAAGAAATCTTGCTTCTACCTCTGCAGCAGGAGAGCAATGCTCTTTGCCATTGCTCAGAGAAACAATGAGCAAGTCTCAAGAAACAAAGATACTATTACATGTTTCTTTTATCCAGATTGAACTTTCATTGTGCAAACTATATTGCAAATGGGAGCAGAGGGGCAGCCTGCCAGCTTCCTGAGGACTGCACCCGGGTGAGGTTTGCAGGGCTGGGGGAAGCACTTGCGAGCCTCAGCGTTCTCCACGGGTGTTTACGAAGTGTGGGTGGTTGTGTGATTCATCCTGCTGACATCCAAGGAGGCCAACAAATGGCCACAAAGGCACGTTCGCTGCTTCCTGGTGACTCAGTGCCCTGGAGAGGGTGTTGGGGTACGGATCACACAACTGCCTGGTTGGCCTGGGCTGAGACTTCTGCCCACATCTCTCTTAAACTCAGATTTCCTCCTAAGGTTTCCTTTTCCTAGTTTCTCTCCTTTTGTTCACTAATAAATTAAATCACACTCATCCCTGCTCTCGCCTGCAAGAAGAATTACTGTCCAGTGCTGTGCTTTCCTTTTGGAGGAAACCAGCCTGAAATGCTTACCAGAGGCCCGGACCTTCATCTTGCCTGACTTTCTGGGTATCCGTGTGATGTGTGAGCTCCTCTCCCGCCACCCCAACTGTGATCTGCTGTAGTTTGGGAACAGTACCATTAATTTGGCGTAGGTTTGGCCCTTTTCAAGCCAGGAGTTTCCAGTTGGATGTGAATTTAGCTGCAGGCCATGTGCGTGCAGTTGCAGAGTGGAAGGCGAGAGGTGAAGCCGGCAGGTGGTGTGAGCACTTCTTATTCATGTGCCTCCTGGTGCAGGAGCTGCCCTGCCTGTGAGTGAACGCAAGACGGTGTCCGGCAAAGCGCAGGGGTCTGCAGAAGTGGCCAGGCTGACTCTGATCGTTGCTTGCGCAATGGAGGTGGCCCAGCCAGCCAGCAGCTGGCCTGCAGCCAGGAAGAGTAACTCTGGGCTCAATTTATGCTTTCAGGCACTCAATGGGTTCATCATCACCGTGACAGGGGATGGCTACATCTTCTATGTCTCCCCTACTGTGCAGAACTACCTGGGCTTTCATCAGGTGGGTACCATTTTTTCCTGGGTATGAGCAAACAGGTACAGCGCGGGCCTGGGAAGGAGGTGCTGACAGACAACGTCGGGGCCTTCCCAGCCTGCTTTGGTCATTCCTGATGTACGTTTTCGAATGAGTCATGTTCTCCAGGGGTTGTGAAAGCCAACAGCCGTGCTTGTGAGCTTAGCAGCAACAGATGGAAGAAGCTGAGCGGCGGTAGGCTTTGCATCCTTTCCCCTTTGTAAGAGGGGTGTGAGCTTTTCGTCCTGTGGTTTAAATCATGCTGCCCTTGTAGGTCTGGTTAAGCAGGAAGTTCTGCTCTGGCACATTTCTGAGGACAGGGACATGGCAGGCGATGGCTGAGCTGCCTGTGGGCTCGGCAGGGCCGTGACCCTGTGCAGGACCAGGAGAGGAAAGGCTGCTCCAAGGCATGGCCATAGGAGTAGGGGCCTGCGTGGGCAGGTGTGAGGACTTGCTGATGTTTCTGCAGTGTCGCCAACCTTGCCAAGAAGAGGGTTGGTGCTGGGATGCTGATCCCCACAGGCAGTTTCCACTCGGGGCAGGGATGGGCATTCCTAACATGATACAAGGAACCGAGGCAGCAACACCTAGCCGCCTCCAGGTTGCACCAAATACATGAGTGGCAGCGGTAGATACCTTCCAAGCGGATTTTCCCTGATAGCAGGTGTATTTTAGGGCACTTGCTTTTGTACACGTTGCCATTAGTGCAGCTGCCCGGGCTCACTTGTCCCTCTTAGCACACCGTCGATGCCTGAGGCATGCTGCGACACACGCACTAAGAAGCACCTCTCGGGTTTTGCAGTGCTCTGTTTACAAAAGTGTTGTCCAGACCTCACCTCTCTGCTGTTGTTCCCTGAGACTAAACCTCCCTCTGCTGCCTGAGCAGCTGGAAAATGTGACACTGCTGTAGGGTAGGATGAGAAGTCTTCTGTGGGCTGATCTCACATCCTAAGGCAGAACCAATCTGATCCTCTGGTCACAGGGCAGGAGTTGGTCCCTACTGGATGCCTCACGCTCTCCCCCATGTTGTGTTTGTTGTTCCAGTCGGATCTCATCCACCAGAGCATCTACGAGCTGGTGCATGCTGATGACAGAGCCACGTTCCACTGCCAGCTGCACGACGGTGAGTGCCGGGATGGGAGCGGGGTCGGAGCCCTGTTTGCCCCTGGGGAGCCTGGCAGAGGCCCAAGCCCCGCATCAGGACCATCCACAGGCTTCCCCCAGCTCTGCAGCATCCCTGCAGGGTGGTGTGTTTCACTTTCCCCTTGCTTTCCCAGCCATTCCCGACGGATGCGGCGCTGCGGGCAGCCCCCAGCACCGCTGCCCCGAGCACCCCGGCTTCATGGAGAGGAGGTTCACCTGCCACCTGCGCTGCTTGCTGGACAACTCCTCAGGATTTGTGGTAATGCGAGGACATCCTACAGCGCTGGTGTCACCCCAGGACATGTGGCTTGTGGGTGCGAGCTGGGGCAGTGCAGTTCCCAGGTCCTGTTTCCTCACCCTGTTTGCTTTGTTTCCTAATCCCCTGCAAGGCCTTGAATTTCCACGGACACTTGAAACTTCTTCTTGGGCAGCAGAAGACGGCAGCGGGCGCACTCCAGGGGCCTCCCCCGCTCGCTCTCTTTGCCATCGTGACCCCCCTCCAGCCTTTCTCCATCCTGGAGCTTCAGCCCAAGACGCTGCTCTTCCAGTCAAAGCACAAGCTGGACTTCACTCCCACGGCCTGCGATGCCCGGTATGGCATCTCCTGCCTCCATTGTGGCAAACCCCGTGGCCACAGGCACTGAACGGAAAGCTAGAGCCTGTAGCTGGGTGACAAAGTGTCTGACACCTTTTGTCCGTCTGCCACCGAGCATTCCTGGCTCCCCAGTAACACAGGGAGCAGATTAATGGTGCCAGCACTCCTTGGCTCCCATGGTTTAGCTTCAAAAAACAGACCCCGGTGCAATGGGGTGCCTGTGCCTTGTGCTCTGCCCGCAGGGGGACGGCCATCCTGGGCTACACAGAGGCGGAGCTGTGCAGGAAGGGGTCCGGGTACCAGCTTGTGCATGTGGCCGACGTCATGCACTGTGCGGAGAGCCACGTGAGGAGTGAGTGCTGAGGGGAGAAACCGGGGAGGGCCCTGCGGTCTGCGGGGGTGCAGTCCTGGCTGTGCTATCTTGTGGATCTGTAGCAGCTGCGATGAGGGTGACATCCGCACAAGGAGCCGGCAAAGCGCTGTCCTGTGCAGGGACACCGTGACACGTGGCACCGCGTGCTGGCTGCGGCTTTCGCTTCCGTAGCATGGGTGCAAGTTGCCCGTGCCCCCGCAGCGACCTGCTGAGCCTCCCTGCTTTCTCTGTGCCCCAGTAATGAAGACCGGGGTGAGCGGGCTGACGGTTTTCCGGCTGCTGACCAAGAACGGCGACTGGGTGTGGCTGCAGGCCAATGCCTGGCTGGTGTACAAAAGGGGGGAGCCCGACTGCATCATCTCCTGGCAGCGAACTCTCACGTGAGTGTGGCCTGCCCTCAGTCTTGGGGAGGTCTGTGAGCTCCCATCTTGCTGCTTGGAGGCTGGTCTTGCCTGGCCTGGAGAATGTACTCATGGTGTTTCTCTCTTTTTCTGTCCACCACCCCGAAGAAATGAAGAAGGGCAGGAGTACCTGTGGAAGCGAAACCCGCAGCTGCCTTTTAGCTTTGCCACGGGGGAGGCAGTGGTGTATGAGAACAACTGTTCCAGTTTCCCGGACGCCTTTCAGGCTGAGGAGGAGTTTCAGACAAAGACAGACTCCCACACAGAGCGGCATGGCATAGATCCCAACTCTCTCCCTGGGGCCATGATGAAGCAGGATGCATCCATGTACAGCTCCCACACTGATGTGCCTGAGTTCACCTTGCCAAATGTCGGCGCTGACCCTGACGGACCAAGCCAGGATGAGAAAGCTGGGCACGCCAAGGAGGACAGCAGCTCCCTCCTGGTGGTTATCGAAACCCTCTTTGAGAAGAGCGAGGTGGATGGAGACATCTCCCAGACCCTCCAGAGCCTCAGAGTGGACAACGCAGAGCTGCAGTGGTGGGAGGACACTCTGCTTAGCCTGATTGCTGAGGAGCCACCATCTGGGGACGTCGGTGAGAGGCTGGGCAGCGAGCTGCCCTCCTGCCTGGAGCCGATGCTCGTTAGGGAGGGTGCTGGGAAGAGCATGGACTTCCCATGCTGCGGTGAGGAAGGCAGTTCTGCAGCTCAATTCCAGCACTGCTGGCCGATGAATTCGGCAGCTCCGCTGTCATTTCAAGCCCCACAGCAGCCCCAGGCAGCAAGTGCACAAAGCCAGGATGCTGCAGTCTCTCTGGCCTCCGTGATGTCAGAGGGCAGCTCTGCTCAGCCAGAGCAGCAGGTCCTGTTTGACCCAGACAGTCTGGTGGGGGGCAGTCTTCTGGATGCCTCAGGCTCCAGCAGCAAGCCCTCTGCAGCATATCAGCTGGCAAACCCAGGACAGGTGTTTCAAGCAGGACTTCCCACCTCTGTTCCCATCGTTTCTGATGGTCAGAGCCAGCCTGGGTGCACGCCGATGGGCTCAAGTTGCCCACCTCCCTTGGACTCCAACGCTCTGGTGACTCAGTGGCATGGCATCCCAGTGCAGACAAATCTGGCCAACGCTTTGGGACAGGACCCTTCTCCAGAAGCTTGCCCATTGGATGCTTGGGTGGCACCTCTGAAACAGCTGGAAACAGCAGGAGCACCCCTGGAGTCACAAACTCTGCTGGACGACAGCTCCCTGGGGGCCCGGCTGTGGCCGCTGCCCCCCAGCGCGCACGAGCACCGCTGCAACGAGGGCACCATGCTGCCCCTGCGGGACTTGGCACTGCTGGCCAGCAGCCAGCTGCCAGGGGCTGGTGGCTTCCCCGAACAGCCCCCAGCGATGCCACCCGCACAGCTCGGTGTTTACTGCAGCGGGGAGCAGGCGATGCTCAGCGGAGACACGTGGCCCCAACCCCAGGGTCCCGGCACCCATCAGACAGAGCGTGTCATGCCGGATCACCGCGAGTACGGAACCAGCCAGGGCGTCTTGGGGTGCAGGAGCACTTTTCATGGGGACTCTGCTAAAATGTCCACAAGTGCTTTGCCTTGCCCCAGCCAGAGCCACCTGGGAGCACCAGCAGGATCAGGCTGGAGGTGCTCAGCATCTCTCCCCACGGGGATGGATGCGAGAGCATCCTCCCGCGAGCCGGGTGCTGGCTTCCCACCCGCATCCCTGGCGAGCGGGCGGCCACTCTGCGCGTGCCAAGTCCAGCTGAAGGTGCGGTACGAGGGCTGCAGGACTTGAGGGGCAGCGGGTGACGCTTCTTGGGCGGCGATGGGGTGAGGTGGCTGCGGGTGCAGCCTCACCTAGAGGCAGCTGTAGCTGTCCTGCAGCACACACAGCAGCAGAGCACCACAGCTTCCAGGTTCCTGGGTGCCAAAATCACCCAGACACAGCAGGGGTGGCTCTGAGCAACAACCAGTTTCTTCTGATTTCAGCCAGCATTGCAAAATAGGATGGGAAAAGCCCATTTTGAAGCCTCCCTGTGAGCTGGAAGCCACTTTGAGCAGCCACCTGCCCTGCAGAGCTCCCCTGGCCAGGCACACATGCGGGCGATGCTCTGCACGTGCTGACCGTGCAGTTTGTTTTCCAGTGCCTGCAGTGAGGTGCCCTAGCAGAACCCTCAGCGGTGTCTGAAGGCTCTTTGGGAGCTGCAGCTGGCTTAAGTAGAGGCTGTGACCTTCCCCTAGGTTTGTCCCCGTTTCGTTCGTGCCATCAGATGGTGGAACAGCAGAGCGTGCATGATTTTGCCAAAGCAGTGAGAAAGGCAGCAAGGGAGGCACGGACTGCTGTCTACGTCTCCCCTTTGGACCAAATTTGTGGCCTTAAATCTGTTGTTTGGGAGACCAGCACAGGAATTTAACAAAGCTGCTTTTCTTCTGTTTTGTTTTGTTTTAACCAAAGGGGTGAATCTTCCTTCCTGCCCCCCCCCCCCCCCCGGGGCAAATTCCCTGAGCTGTGTTGGGGACAGCGCACGGGAAGAAGAGGCTCAGCTGTGGTTGGACACCTCCAGCTCTCCCCCTTGTACCCATCACCCTGAGCTTCACGCCTGTCACCTCCGCCTCTTCCACCAGAGTTAAGCGTGCGTTATCTTTGTTGCGTGGCACAGTGCCTCATGGAGGCTGGCCTCCCGCATGCACCGAGCTCCATCAGACCCGCAGCCACCCTGCTCTTGTCTTAACTCTTTATGCGTTCCGTGTGTGCAGCTACAGCCTGTGTTCATGGCAGTGTCTCATTTTCTGCTTCGTGATTTCTTTGTACGCCGCTCGCTGATGTCAGGGGGGAGAAAAGATGTACCGAAATTCACCCGCTGCATTTTGTCGCGTATTAAAAGGTGATTTGCTTTGCATCAGCACGATGGTTTGTTTGACCTGGAACAGTGTTTCTCCATTTCCCTCTTGACTGAGCAAGCATTTGAAGAAGCCTGCTGCCCACACTTCTGTGGGCTGTGGCTGGGGGAGGAGGGTCCCGGCTCGCCTCCTCCTCTGGCACCCGCTGGGGATGCGCACGGAGGAGCCCCATGCAGCGGGGAGTGGCTGCGCTGTGCCCCTGCAGGGTAATCTTGGGGGCCAGCGCAGCATCTGGGTGCCCTCCGAGGTCGCAGGCACAGAAGTACAGGTCCTGCCCCAGAAATTCATGCTGTGACCTTGCCTGGTGGCAAGTTGTGTCACTGCGTGTGGCTCATGGAACGTGATGGCAGGAGCAGCAGCACAGCAGTGTTTGCTCCTCCGGCCTCGTGCATGGGATGCAGCACCACGGGAGTACGCAGCATAGGGGTGGGACCTTCACCCCCACATCTCCCCGTCTCCCACACCTAGAATCACAGCATGGAATGGGTTGGAAGGGACCTTACAGCCCATCCAGTCCCACCCCCGTTGTGGGCAGGGACACCTCCCACAGACCAGGTGCCCAAAGACCCACCCAGCCTGGCCTTGGGCACCCCCAGGGATGGGGCACCCACAGCTGCTCTGGGCAGCCTGGGCCAGCGCCTCACCTCCCTCATTGTGAAGAATGTCTCCTTTGTACCTAACCTAAATGTCCCTCCCTTGCCACACTCCCTGACACGAGTCCCTCCCCAGCTCTCCTGTGCCCCCTTTAGGTACCGGACGCCACGGTAAGGTCTCCCCGGAGCCCCCTCCGGGCTGAACACCCCCAGCTCCCACCGCGTCTCCGGGGCAGAGGAGCCCCGCGCCGACGCCCCGGACCCACCCTCTCGTAGCCCACCCCTCACCCTACCCCTTCCCGCAGCCCCCTCCCCGGATCCCTCCCTCCCGGGCGGAGGCGGGGCCGCTCCCGCCGG
>VXAV01010843.1:0-32296 GCA_013399715.1 Alectura lathami
TTTTTTTTTTTTCTCCCACTCTAGCATTCTTGGCATGCATCTTTTTGGATGCAAGTTCAGTCTGAAAACTGATACAGGAGACACAGTTCCAGATAGAAAGAATTTTGATTCCTTGCTTTGGGCCATTGTGACAGTATTTCAGGTAAGCTCTGAGTCCTCTGGGAAGTTTTAATGTGGAGCATCTTGACAAATTGTTTCACTTGAAAAAAAATCCTATTTCAGTAGGTGTCAAACTTGGACTGAAACCACAGTGCAGAGTTATTCAGGCAAGGTGATTGTGCCTGTGAGTTAACCGGTCTCTACAAGCTCTGCTCAAAATCATCACTGCACCTATCTGTTGTTAGTAAAAGTAAAGCCTAAGAAGACTTGGAAACCCACCCTCATTTTCCTTTCATAGTCATTAAGATCAAGACCCACAGTCTACTGTCCACTCTGCTCCTATTCTGTAGATCTTTATCTCCTTACTTGCCTCCTCTGCAAAAAAAAAAAAAAAAAAAAGGCGCATTTTCCAAACTGTTTAATTTAACTGGGAGTAACAAATCCTGTCACAAATCAGAGCTGAAGTTACTAGCTCTATATGGTGGGAAAGTCTTCATGTAAAATGTTGTGTTTCCTCTGCAGGTCTGTTCTATGCTTGAAATTATTGGCTATTCCATAATGCTGTTGTTTCCAGGACATTCTAAATGTGAAGATCAGTCTTTTCTGTTTAAAAGCTCAGTGCTTACAGCTTAAGTGCAGCAAATGGAGCACAATGTAAACAATGTTCAGCAAAGTTTCTAAATGTAAGGTGCAAACCAGCCCAGAGTCTTCCCTGTGAAGCTTACAACTTCTTGCAGGTTTCCTTCTTACAAGCAGAAATCAGCAGTAGTCTCATAGGTTCATATATCTTTTTTCTTTTTCTTTTTTCCAAAATAAATACAGACTTCTGCATTTATTCTGACAGTCCCATGGGAAAATGCAGTTGGCTCAGAGCAGAAGGGCTCAGCCCTACCTCCCAATGAAGGTTAATGAGAGGCATGGCGTAGTGCCACTGCCTGCATTCCTATCCCCAAAGCCACCTTATTTTCAGGAGGGTTAGAGGCCACTCTTATTGTGAGCCTGAATTAATGTGCAGCATGCATCTCACATCTGTTTTTCATAGGCCCCTGGATTTTGGACCTCCAGGGAAGCTGGGAGAGTGGGAATCTCTGAGGAAGATTCCTTGGAGCAAGGCTTTGCAAAGATGTGTATTTTTTTTGCCCAACTTGTCGGTGCTTTTACCCAATGGTAACTGCTTTGCTTCCCGGAGTTCCTTAAGCCACCCCATGCCAAATGCCATGTTTCCTGCCCTTTTCGTCAGCTCCACATGCCTTACAAAGAGCAGCTCCACAGGGGACAACAGCTCTGGGCCCAAGTCTGTTATCTGTTAATGGTTATCAAAAGAGGCAATGCTCCCCATCAAATAATGAGGCTTGTACCAGCATGTCCTTTATGGTACCATATCTAGGATCTGAGCTAGTCATCGTTATGGGCAGCAGTGCACTAGATCTGCCGTCAGGGAGGGAAGATATGGCCAGGACAGAGCTCTCACACATAAAGCTCTGAATAAAGGGATGTTCTGCTGTCTTATGTCATGAGACCTGCTAATAATTATGCTTATAAAGGTCAAAAGGAGAGGAAGAAATGAGTGTATCAGTAAGGATTAGAATGCAGCTTCTGCCTGAGAGGAGTGGAGTAATCAGACAGTCTTCCTCTTCACCTCTCCACAGATCCTCACTCAAGAGGACTGGAATGTGGTCCTGTA
This sequence comes from Alectura lathami, assembly GCA_013399715.1. Classification (NCBI taxonomy): domain Eukaryota; kingdom Metazoa; phylum Chordata; class Aves; order Galliformes; family Megapodiidae; genus Alectura; species Alectura lathami. The sequence goes on from VXAV01010843.1 coordinate 1,784, forward strand.
CAACGGGATGGCATCGACATCCTCGTGGGCAGCGCTCTACTTTGTGGCCCTGATGACCTTCGGCAATTACGTGCTCTTCAACCTCCTGGTTGCCATCCTTGTGGAAGGCTTCCAGGCAGAGGTAAGAGGTCTGGGCAGGGGGAGGGAGAAAACTGTGAAGCATGCGCAGGCAGGATTGTGTGGATCAGTCCATGTCAGTGCATCCAGCCAGGCAGGCAGCCCTAAATTTAACCTGAAGGGGTGCAGATGAGCTGGGTTGGGCATGTGGAGCTCTTCTGAGTCTGCCCTTGCAAAGAAGTGTAGTCCACTCTTGTCATGTGGAGCAGGCAGGATGTGAACTGGCTGAACCCAGGCCTCTCCCTGAGACTCTGTCCCTTCTGCATTATTTGATGCTGGTAGCACAGCAGTTAGAAAAGTTGTGTTCCAAGGTTACAAACATTACATTCAGAGATACTTAGGATGATATAGGGCACATAAACACTGAAAAGATTTTTACTCACACCTGAAATTGTCTGTGACAGGTCAGTGAGCAGGGCATTTGGTAAACTGCAGGCATCTCGTCTCGCATGGAGACGATTAGAGAAATGTGTTTAATTTGTCACTCAGCAGTGATATGCAATGTCCTGATCTGAACTAGGCAACTGTGAAGGCAATCCTGTGCCGCAAGGTGCAGAGCAGCAGGCCAGACTGGTGTGACTGGTGGCAGTGGTGTGAGTGGGGGGCTCTTGCAGACCCTTGAGTTTCTCTCCCTCTCAGCAAGTTTACCCAGGTCTACTTTCAGCACCCTAAGAACAGTTGAAACCACCATCCCCTGCCCTAGCCTGCACTTCTCCATCTTCCTTTCAGATCACAGCAGATCCATTTGGGAGAGATTTTAAATGAGGATGATCTGTTTGGCTTGTAAATACAATGGCATTATATGCACATAAATGTTATCCAGAAAATAAAAGAATGTTTTTCAAAGTCCTAGTGCAAATGGAGATGGAAATGAACTTGAGACTTAGCAAAAATCACCCAGTCTCCCTTAAAGCTGAGAACAGTGGTATCAAAAAGGCTTATGTCATGCTTTGGAATTTTTTAATTACTACTTTTTTATGTCTGCAACCATCAAGAGGGAAGAGCTGGATTGGCTTCAGAGACATGCAGACCAAGAAACAAAATGAGAAAATGGTTTCAGTTTTCACCGCCTTAGCTCCCAAGGGAAGAGGAGAAAGAAACTATTTTTATAGGGTTTTTTTCGCTTTTCATTTTTCCCCCAGAAATGGCATCATGCACTCATTTGCTGTGTTTATATCACACTTAGACAAGCCATCACAGACCATGGAATATAATTGCAATAGTCATGGACCAACAATTCCCTTCTCTCAAGCCAGCACAGCCACATTATGTCCTTCAAGGATGTCTGCATAGCTTCATTATTAAAACATCCCTCCTAGCTTCCTCACAGCACTAGCAGAGGAAAACTAATTGAAACAACAGGAGCCAAGGCCCGGTTTGTGAAAAAACAACCTTGCTGTACATTGCTGAGGGCTGTTCCACGGATGCTGAGGGCAGTGAGTGCCACCTGCACACACAGAGGAGATGCGAGTGGTCCAGCTCTCCACTTCCAAAATGAATGGCTCTGTGCTGCGTGAGTGAGCATCCTGCTGGCTCGTCCTGTGGGGCCCATGCCCTGAAGATCTAGCCCAGCTGACTGCAAAGAGCAACATCTTTTTCCAAGAAGAAGCTATACTCCATGTGTCAGTGCCTTGAGCTGATGCTGACACTGTTTATTTCCAAACTCATGTCATTTTCTCAGTGTCACGGGTCTGAGCATCTGCTGGCTCTGCTCTGGATACTTTAACACCTCTGCTATATTCCTGTGTTAGTGCAGCCTGTGGCAGATGGAGGTGGACATTTCAGCCACTAAGACCAGTATTTCTATAGGCTCTGCAGTCGCTGCTGTCTTCCTGACCAGAAGAGGTTTTCCTCTAGGAGACTCGTTAGCTGTGTGCAGAGTGGTTGTGCTTGACCTCAGTCCTGTTAGTGAACGACTCAGGCCGTAGCAGAATGAAGTCTGTGCTGAAGTAACAGATTTTCCTCAACTGAATGCAGAAGCAACTGATACAGCTGGCTGTAGTTCAGAGAGGGGACATTCAGTGGCCGGCTGTGTGTCAGATACTGTCTGATTCCACTAACCAGCAAGCCTGGGTGGAAAAAGAGGACATGCCAGGGAAAATCAAACAGATGATAACCAGTAAGTGTGAGCTGAATGACTGGAAGCTGCTCCTGCTCCTCTTGTTGCTGGTACCGCTGATGCTCACAGCAGAGGGACATTTGGGAACCCTGAGTTCTCCCGTTTACCTCTGTCCCCGTGGCTGACTGTGACTGTTTAGTGCATGGAGAGTTCTTTTTTAGCTCAAGCAATCTTACACTTAGGCACAGAGGGCCCTTGCAGAGTCCCCTGCTTCTGTTACACATGCAGCCCCCAAGCACAGTTTGCATCCTTTGTGACTGAGTGCCTGAAGGCAGAAGAAAGTTTTCTCCGCTCAGCAACCTGGCAGCTTGCAGGTACATTTGTATGGTGCAGACCCTGTTCCCTGCCTGCCCTCCTGGAGGCTGAATCCCCTGCTGATGTGAAGCCAGAAATTGGCAGCCTCGCCCAATATTCTCTGAGTGCATGATTACAGGCCTAGCCGAACGGCTGTCGTTTTCTTGCTCAGGTTTAATGGCTACTGCCGGAGCTGTTGCAGACCATGATTTAAATATGTGTACGGAGTGCCTTTCAAAGCTTGTATTATTCACTCAGTGCTGCCTCAGAAAAGGCCAGCAACCACAGGCATGACATTTGCAGGGCACTTTTTGCTCTCCACTTCCATTTATTATACGATGTGACATCAAGCCTATGGGCTTGTCAGATGTCTCTGAGTGAGGTATCAGCTGTGCTACAGAAAACCCTTCTCAGGGCTGTGTTTTGGCTACAAGCGCTTGGTTCACTTATAAATGCATAACTTATCTCTGGTTGTAAACCAAAGACTGTTACAGTCTCCTTGGATAACTCCCAGGAAGAAATTGGAGCTGAACGGAGCTGGGGGTATTTTTTTTTTTTTTTCATCCCTGGTTCTGTTGGTATGTTGGCAGAAAATCACGTTTCGACCTCTTTGACTTTGCCCCCCTGCAAAGCGGCACTGTTAGCAGTTATGGCAGACACTGATGTGCAGCACTCCTCCCGTTGCTCAGGTATTTCTTTCCCTCAGATGGAGAGTGATTCCTGGGTGACTTGTGCAGCTAGGAGGGTGCACATTAGAGCTGCCTGAAGCTCTGAACCATCAGCACTATTTCATCAAGGACAGTAAACATTATCCTGTGAATCACGGTACACGGCCTCAGCTTGATCTCAGATTCTGATCTGCCAGTGGAGCAAGTTTGGCAGGCGTACCCCTAGAACAGAATAGGCTTAAATGGACAGAAAGCCATTTGTAGTACAGACTATTCCTCATTTGTGCTAAGGACAACAAGCAGCCAGACTTCAAACAGGACCATAATTGCATATTTGTGCTTACATTGTTCCCATGTCATTTTGAAATCTCCCCCAGAGCTGCTCCAGAGAAGCAGACAAACCTTCCAAAATTATGTAAATCTCTCAGCTGCTCTGCACTGGTGCTTCTGCTCCAAAACAGGGAAAATGAATAAGGGAGCTTCAGCCTTTCAGTCATCCTGTCTGTTTGGCTGCACCAGCTAGCAATGCATCACAGATGAAATTAAGTTCACTGACACTTTAGCACCATGTCTCTAGAAAACCACGGTCATTTGTTCAGGCATCAGTTAAGGAACGCTGCTCCTTTTTCTGGGATCAGCTGCTGTAACCCAGCCATGTGCTACTGGTTTGCACATCTTTTCTGCAGCCCTGGTGGATAAAGCCAGGCATGCCAACAGCCCACTGGAATCCCTTCTCTCTGCAGACACTCCCAGCAGACGAGAACTGGACAACAGGTCTTCTGGCGCAGGCTGGAACATTATTTAGGCTGGTCATTCTTGGTAGCAGGGACAGACATCTATGGACGAGAAATATAACTGGACTTCCAGGAGGAAAGCCAGTTCTCTGTCCTGAGATGAAGCTGTGCTTGCAGGCAAGTTGGCCTCGTTCTCTTCCGTCTCAGCGTCATTGTTGCCAAGCGATTTCCCAATACAACCTCAGCTACCAGTCAGTGTGAAGAAAGCAAACCAAGGCTGGGATTTCAGATCTCAGTCAAATTTCCAGTTATAGCTAATAAAGAAGAAAAATCCTTCGACATCCTTTGACATCAAACCCTGATTTCTTTCATCTGGGGTCATGGAGAGAGCAAATATGGAACTCCGCAATGCCGTTTTTTCTGAGCCACTCCTCTGATAACAGCTGCATCTCCATGTTCTCCCCTAGCGTGCGCTGTTCAGTGGGGCTGGGCACGGTGAAACAAGTGCAACACTGCAGGAACAGTAGCTGCAGTCATCATCCTTTCTAAGTGTGCAAATGAATCAAAACAAGGAAAGAGGACTTACCTGGGGTCATTTCCTAGGGCAGTACAGGGGGAATTTGCAACTTCCAGTCCTGGTTCTTGGGCCATGCTCTAACTAACCGTGATAAGCTGAGGTGTCTCTGAGCTGCTAAATAATCCAAATGGCCTTTGTGCTAAAGTTTAAGTGGATCAGATGTGTTAATTACCCTTCTCCCCTCTGCAGGGGGATGCCAATAGGTCAGACACAGATGAGGACAAGACATCTGCCAACTTTGATGATGATTTTGAGAAGCTGAAAGACCTCCGAGCAACAGGTAGGATTCTGTTTCTGTGTTTTCCCATGAATTTGACTTGTGCTATAACTCTGCCTCTGCAGTCATCTTTTCCTGGAAATTTATGGGAGAAAGTGGAAGAATCCATTTCATTTCACAATTAGTCTGATAGCTGTGTTAACAGAGCAGCTATGCGAAATGTGTTGGGAAAGCTAAATGAGCACTGATATTTCCTTTAAACAGATGTTTTCCTGATTTCAGCTGTAGTAGAGTATTTAGTTATGTCTCATCATTTCTTCTGAATCGTTGCCACAGAATGGTTTGCTGACAGCAATATTCTCACACGGCTCCTCAGCAGCTTTCCAAATCAATCATGTTCTCATCTGTTCTTTTTGATTTCTCTCACAAGTGCATTTAGGTGAGGTTTGATTGATGGAACTGCTGCTGATCATTTCTGTTACAGGAAGGCCTGGCAATTGGTTCAAAATATGTCCACATTATTCTACTGCTGTACCATAAGCGTGGGATAGTAGGAGATGGTCTTCCTCGGTAGATTTTCCAACCAGGTAGGGAAAGAAAGGGATCAGGTATTTAAAGAGAGTGAATAGTACAGTGGTAAGCAGGAGCCAGATTATTTTCTCTGTTTTTTTAATGCTCAGCTTGGGCTTTTCTTAAGATTACTTCAAATGCTTCTAAACTAGGGCTCATTTCAGCTAAGGAAATGATACTGATTGTAGTGAACAGATGGAATTCAGCTGAGGAAGAGGCAGAAATAATTTGTTGAGGAAGCTGAGGCAAAGCTAGATCACAGCAAGGTGACAGAGCTGCTCGGTCTGTAGATCAAATAACAAGCTGCAAACACCAAATGATCAGATGAATCTCCATTGCCAATGGTTGGCAAGGAAATTCACAGCTTAAATTTCCCTTGCACCAACTATTTGCTGGAGAATTTCAAATAATAAGAATTCTAGGGTAAAGAAATATTTTCACCTTTTCTCAGGTGAAATTTCTATTCTTCAGAAAGAAGAATAGAAAACAGGGCTGAGCTCACTGTCAGTCAAAGTCCATGAGAAATTGTGTGTCTCCGTAAGCTTCCTAGGTGCCAACCGGTGACTAAACAGCGTAAGGACATGAACAATTCTATTACGGTGCCGTTGGTGTGTAAACAGATACACTGGCAAGAGGAACGTGTATTGCAGATTAGCAAATTTTGAGCTGGATCTTCCACCCCTCAAAGTGAGTGGCAGTGTTCCCAGGGACTTCTGTGGTGCAGATCAGATATTTGAGTCCAAGCCAGCAACGAAACAGATGATACAGTGGAAGCACACCACATTATAAAAGCAGCCAGTGGAGGAGAAATAGCAGGGGTAATGCACTTGCTTGGATTTCTCACTGCAGACTTTTTCCTCTTCCCTGCTGATCACAGATGGTCCCATCCTTCCCCCTCCCTAGGACTGTGGTTCTACAGTTATTAAACCAGAATCCACTCAGCCCAGTAAAATGGGAGTTAGTTCAACTTAATCCTTGTGTTTGAAACTAGGCTTTTTGGGTTTGGGTGTTACTGCACTCCGTAGGGCTAGGGGCATTACCTCTGGTCTGTCTTCAGTTTTAATACGTTGCTGCAGTCCGTACTTGCTGCACAGCTGAAATGTGTGCTGTCTACAGCTACCACAGGGATATACTGTTAGATTTCTCTGTTACAGAAGGTTTATCTTCTAGGCGTGTAGATCTTTAGAAGTCATTTCCATTTCCCGACCTCTGAACAGATGACTAAGGACAGTGACTAATGTTTGCTTAGTGCCTTTGACACGAAGGAACTCAGAGCACGTCGGAACAGCATGAAAATCTCTGTGCAAGAGGCTATGTCAGGGAGAACAGATTGACTTTGTAGGGTGCATTTCACCAGCCCTCAGTGTCCTTTCCCTGGAAACTCTCTCCCAGAACCAAAAAACTGTGACTCTGCTCTTCTAATCCCCAGAAACACTGAGCAAAAGAAGCTCTCTTTAGAGCACAGTGAGTTCCAAAGCCTGACAGGGCTGAAGGTCTCTTAAAAGTTTGTGGCATTTGCCTTATGCCATTCAAAGCGGTGGGCTAAGCTTAGCATTGCCCACCTTCATTTGGCAGAGTTCCCAGAAGACCAAAGGAACAGTGTCCATCATGAAGAGTGATTTCTGTTGCCCTAGCTGAGCATCCACCATATGTTCTCTCTCTCCTTCTCTCCAGAAATGAAGATGTACTCACTCGCTGTCACCCCGAATGGACACCTGGAGGGCAGAGGAAGCATGCCCCCTCCCATCATCATGCGCACTGCTGCCACGCCAATGCCCACGCCGAAGTGTTCCCCACACATGGATTCAGTGCACACTTTTGTGGACTCAAGGAGGGGGAGTAATGCCTCACTAGATCCCCTGAGCTACGATCAGAAGTCCTTGGTAGGTTTTCTTGGCTAACAGCTCTTTCTCAAGTGCCTGCAAGTAGCACGGGTGGTGTGTGTGTAAATGTATATATAGTGATTCTTAGTGTTTGCTGGTGCTTCTGGTACTGCCACAACGCTGCAGTGCCGGCTGATGTGTGCCTCACTGTGTGTACACTGCTGGAAAATGGAGAAAGCGATAGGGGTGAGACGTATGTGGAAAGGCGGGCGGAAGACAGATGCCAGAGGGAGAAATGAGTGGGTTTGGTACATTGTGGCAGGACAGTGACAACGTTACAGTCAAGGACATGGAGTGTATGGAGCGGGGAGACGGGTGCACTGGGATTCAGTGCCTTCCTGCCCAGCATCTGATCAGAAGTCCATGCCAAGCCACCTCACTGGACAGAAGCAATGTGAAAGAAGTGACAGGTCCATGCAGTTAGCCTAGCAAACCTCTCTGAGGAGAAGCAGGTGCCTCCTGCCGGCCCCACTGGCCACGCTGTGGTGTCTTGGTGTCAAGTGTTCCTGTGGAGCAGGATGAGGTCCAGTTCCCCCAGTGTGTCCCCCAGGGTTGGAGCTGGAATCCACAGAAGTGAAGGATTTGCCCCCAGCAGCTGAGCCCCTGTTATGGTACAGCCGCCCCGTTGGAGGGGAAGTAGAGGAAGCAAGGTGTGAGCAGACCGATTGCCACTGGGCACAGCTCATGGAGCAGAGATCTGACCGGAGCTGCCTGCTTTGGCAACTGACTGTATTTTGCCTGCAACCAGGGAGCAGGAGGGCAGCTCTGTGAAAACAGAGGGAGCAGACGTAATAGACAAAGTGGATTTCTGCTGCTGCATATCTGTCCTGTTCCTCAGCTCTGTAACTGCAATATCATGTTCAAATCAAGGCAGCAGACCGTGAAGGCACTTTACACAGAGACAGAGCCACTATCCCCTTTGGTAAGCTGCTTAGTCAAGGTAATGCTTTTGAAAAGAAAATAGAGATGACTGTTATTTGCCTTGGGGTTTCATGGGATTGTGAGTTGCTGGAGAGGGTTGTTCGTGGTTTGAATCCTTTCTCTGAGAACACATCAGTGCCACCAGCTACGGGAATATGAAGCAGTCAGAGGAGAGCTGGCCAGCACTGAGGAGGAGGAGGAGAAAGGCAGGTTGCCTTGCGTCTGTGCTGGGAGGAAGCCATGGAGGGAAAACGAGTTTTCCTTCTAGTTTTTCCACAATGACCCTAAGTGCTCTTTTTGTGGCAACCACCCACCAACCAAAGTGCACTGACACACTGATCACTGCCAGAAATCTGCTGTGCGAGAGGCATTCATTCCACCTCCTTATGCAGCAAACTGAAGAGAAAGTAATGCAAATTTGGGCACAGTTTCCAACAGGCTCTTGGGTGACCCAGGTGCCAGCACCCTTTTGGAAGCCAGGGAAGTTGTGTGCTGAAACCACTCAGACGTGAGGAAAGAAAATGCTGCTTCGGCAGTTAGCACCTTTGGGTTCAGTTTTTATGCAGAAAACATTGCCAGGACAGTAGGAAGTCGTGCAGCACAGAGCATTGGTATCTATGCTACAGGTGTAGTTCAAAGAGTACCTTCAGGGTAGGCTCAGCTGGGTGCTTGGCTTCCATCTCAAGGCATTGCCGTGATGAAGTTGCAGCAGTAAGGAAACCTGGAAGGGCAACATGCCTTGCAACAAGAAGGGTCTTCCAGTCTGGGCAAAATGCCTTGCCCTTGGACTTCCTCCTGCAAACAAACCCTCAAAAGTCTTTCTCCTCTCTCAGTCCAGCCTCCGCAGTTCGCCTTGCGCCAACTGGGGCACCAGCAGCAACTGGGGAAGCCGACGCTCAAGCTGGAACAGCCTGGGCAGAGCCCCGAGCCTCAAGAAGAAGAACCAGTCGGGAGAAAGAGAGTCCTTGCTCTCCGGAGAGGGGAAAGGCAGCACAGACGATGACTCCGACGACGCCAAGTCCAGCACGGTCAGCAGGCCCTCGCTGCACCGCCGGGCGGAGTCCCTGGATTACCGCAGCTCCCTGGACCTGCCCGAGCTGCTGCAGCTGCCCCCCATGCGCCACTCGCTCAGCATCAGCCCCGTGGCCGTTCTGCCTGCCGAGTACCAAGACTGCAATGGCAAGATGGTGCACGTCCCCAGCGAGTTCTTCCTGCGCATCGACGGCCACAAGGAGGAGGCCGTGGACTATGAGGATGACATGGAAGATGTGAGTTTGAGGGGTAACTGGGTGCTCGTGCCTTAAGTGACTGCTTTAATCAGCCACTTTTTAATCAGCCTGCGCTCCAAGGAGGCTGATTGAAAATCCAGCTCAGGCCCCAGTGTGCTGCTGCCTCATGGCTGGTGTAGACAAAACCAACCTAGATCCAAAGGCAAGGCCTCTGACTCCCAAAAGGCTTTCAAGCTAATGGTGTGGGCTGTTACACTGCAGTGGTAAAACTGCAAGGGGATGTGCAAGCATTTACCTGTTTGTTTTTTTTTTTTGACTGGCTGAGATTGTCTTCCTGGACAGGACACCTCCAAAAATGAGCGGTAGGTGACAACAGCTGACTAATATCTTTGCTCACAGTAGCTGTTTGTTGTCTTGAAGGCTTGAAAGTCCAGAAAGGATGTTCTCTACACTACTTAACTTCCTGATTGTTTGAGGCTGGATCTCAAACTACCTTCCTAGAAGCCTTGATTTTGTCATGTTCATGTCTCACTGTAAAGCAGCTCCTTTCTTCCATTCCTTTCCTCCCTGTTTCCCTGGAAAGTATGACAACCCTTCCCCATGCCTGCTCTGGCTCTGTCCCAGTGCTGGGACTACCTACAGGCGCTCTGAAATGCCAGGTGCTGCCCCCTCTCACAGAAGGACTGTGGAAGCAGAAGAGGCAGGAAAATAAAAGAGGAAGAAAAGGTGTTTCTTCTTTTCTATCCAGAGTTACTGCTACCGGATTCGTAAAGCCCTGGAGCCCTACAAACCAGAGTGGTGCAAGACTCATGAAGATTGGTCTCTCTACTTGTTTTCCCCACAGAATCGGTAAGAAATCCCACGGAAATGTCGGCTCTCTAGGTTTTTGCAGTAATGGAATAATAGATTTTTAGCTGACCTTTCCTTGGGAAAGATCCCTCTGATGCAGAAGCACTGAGAGTTTTAGAAATCTGGCTCATGATTTTTAGGTAACTTTTCTGTTAGTTGTGGGCAGAATTGTTGCATGGGTCACTTCGTGCCTGTCTAGGAAAAAGAATGTTTTAACCATCATTAACAACATCTTGTTTACTGTTTATTTATTTATTGCTAATGACGGTTGAAACTTATGCGTGGGCAGAGAGTATGTCACCACCTGGGCTGATGCTGGCGGCACAACTGCTGGTGGCTTTCAAGGACATGATGCTCAGGTGGGAGTCCCTTGCCAACTCAAACATCTGAAGGATATTTTTCTCTCTACCATTTCTCCAGGTTCCGAGTGATGTGCCAGAAGGTCATTGCCCACAAAATGTTTGATCATGTGGTGCTGGTGTTCATATTTCTCAACTGCATCACTATAGCGCTGGAGCGACCAGACATAGACCCGCACAGCACGGTGGGTACCTGAGTCATTTTCTTCGTTGATCACACATGAAATATTAGTCTTGTTAGTGTAAGGCCCTGCAAGACAGGAGACGTTTTATTTTCTGTCCTCTTCAAATAACTTGCTTTTTGTTACTGTGTGTTTTACAGGAAAGGATATTCCTGAGTGTTTCTAATTACATCTTCACTGCAATCTTTGTGGCTGAAATGATGGTTAAGGTAATTATATCTCCATCCCATGTGACACATTGGGAGGCCTGACAAAGGCTGAAAATCTGACATAGTCACAATCTGGATGCAGATTTAAATGTCCCCCTTCTCCTGGCTGTAGGTAGTAGCTCTGGGCTTTTTCTCTGGGGAGAACACCTATCTACAGAGCAGCTGGAATGTCCTGGATGGAGTCTTGGTCTTCGTATCTATCATAGACATTATTGTTTCCATGGCATCGGCAGGTGGAGCCAAGATCCTGGGCGTCCTTCGCGTTCTGAGACTTCTGCGGACCTTGAGACCTCTCCGGTACGTTCCCGGATAGGGTGGCTGAGTTTGTTTTGTGTTGAGAAATCAGGGAATTTGGAAAAATGCGTATGATCCTTTGAGGCATCATTGCTTAATAACACAAAAAGCTGAATCATGGTATCGTAGAATCATCTTTGGGGAGCTCTTATCTAGTGAAATTGTTTGAAAACAGTGAAATTAGTTCTAATATAATTCATCTTCTCCAGTGTGGAGAAGAGCAGTTGGGGTTTGGAGCGAGGGGCGTTATCATTCTCAGGCAGTCAGCGCAGTGAATGCCTCCTCCGCCCTGCATTTTTATCACCGTTTCACAAATCAGTCTGGCTCCTTGTTACACTGCGCAGCCTCACAGTCATTCCCAAGCAAGGGGTTCGCGTTGGCTGGGAGAGAATTTGCAGTTGAACAGGTGCTGATGATAATTTGATAAGCTCCAGCGTCTATATCTGCTCTCCTGTGCCTGCATATCTAACATCACTGCAAAACAATTTAGCTCTCAGCCAGGAATATGATTGGGAGATGCTTTCATTATTTGAGAAAACGAATAAAGAGAATTTGTATTTTGTTTACAATGATGCAATAACAAAGAGTCTTAATGCTTGGGGATTCTTATCAGCTTATGGCTCCTGTTCTACTTCCGTCCTGCTCAGCAAGAAACACAAGGCTTTCTTCTTGAAATTTCAGTGGAAGTAAGATAGGCACCTCCAGAGGCCTGTAGGCTTTCTGATGAAAAGCTACTTGCTGCTTGCTTACGAGAGTATTAGAAAGAGGCAATCTTGTTTAGGCCCATGACTGACAGAGCAAGAGCTGTTTGTCTGCTGCTCTGTATTTCCTTGGTGACAAGTAGCTGTGTGAGTGTTTGTCTCCTCTCTTGCTCCCACACTCTGTTCTGCTGGTGGCACCGGGGTCCCCTTGCAGTGCTGGCTGCTCTGGGTCACCCTGGACAAGCCGTTGCATTGGCAGGGCTTTGGGGTGCCTGTCTGACACGCATAACTAGGAACAGAAATTAGGGCGTAAGCAGCTCATAAGCAAAGGTAAGAGGAAAAAAAAAAAATGTCAGAGAATAACTAGGCCAGATCCTATTAATAGAGAGGAATCCATCACCCCTCACACTGGCTTCACTTATCACAGCTTCTCCTAGGATTCCTCCGGGGGCCATTCCTAACACTTTGTAGGTGCAGTTCAGACTGGCACTTTATGTGCTGCCAAACAAGACCCTGTTGAAACGCTTTGTCCCTACAGCACATGCCTCTGGTATTTTCTCAGTTTGGCAGGTAAAAGAGCCTCATTAGTCGCGCAGGCTCAAACTATCCGCAAGGATCACCGCCTCTCCCCTCTACAGGACCCCTTAAAAAAGCCTTGATGTTCTTCAGCCAAATCCCTCGCCTGAACAGAAAACCTTGCTCAGGCTAGTTACACTTCTGCGTGCAAACACGTTTTTCTGACACCCACGGGAGAGCCATTCTCCAGGCACTCAAACAGAAAAGGAAAATATATATCTCTATAACACCCCAGTCCTGCTTTAGGCCATGCTCAGAGCATGCCTGGCCTCTCACCACCTCACAGCAAGCAAGCACTGCTGCTCCTTATTGGGATGCCCCTTTGGCTGTGGAGCTGGTGGTCACAGGTCCCTCTTGGTGAAGTCACTTCAGGAACTAATTAGGACACAAACTGAAATTCAAACTGAAATGGCTTTGTCTGAAATGTTGTCACAGGGCCCCGGGGCAGCATGGCAGGGGAGCGCTCAGGCCTTGCCTTTGGGTGCTCGGGTAATGCCACCGATGGCAACACAGTCACGTGCTGTAGGGCCTCGTTTCACAGGGGTGCCTGGCAGAATCAGCCTGGGATTCACCTGTTTTTCCACAGAGCCCTTCTCAAGGGCCTCACCTGCACCTGCCTTTCTCCCACTACACAAAGAGGACTCGGTCTGTGGTGCCGCTGTGAAGCTGCTCACACGCTGCGTCGGAAAGCAGGCTCCTGAGAGGGGCCCAGCGCCCGGAGCAAGGTGCAGATAGCCCTGCAGTGGGAACCTCCATTGTATCCTGCTGGTAGAGAGTATTCCTTCCTCACTGTTACTAGTCAGCAGCTGCCCAACACGCTACCAACAGGATGTCTTACACTTTTTAATTCCATCTGATATAAGTGTGGATGTTCTAAATAAATCAGTAGTCATCTCTGAATGTTGCCTGCAGGTAGAGGGGGGTTGTGATATCTTCACTGCAGCCCAAGCAGAGGAAGAAAAGAAACCATAGAATAGTAGGAAATGCATAAAAAAAAAAAAAAAAAAAAAAATTAAAAGCTTTATTGTTTTGCTATTTTTTCAGTGTCATCAGCAGAGCCCCAGGTCTGAAGCTGGTGGTAGAAACCTTGATCTCCTCCTTGAGGCCTATTGGGAATATTGTTCTCATCTGCTGTGCTTTCTTCATTATCTTTGGAATTTTAGGGGTGCAGGTAAAGTGTTTCCCTCACCACTGCCATCTGTAAGCAACTGCTGCAAGGGAGTTTTTCTCGCCACCTGAGGTTCAGGTGGAAGTAAAGAGCTTAAATCTCACCAGAGGAAGATTTCAGTTAGTTATTAGGAAAGAAGACCGAGACCCTAAAAGAGATGCTCACGGGTGGGGCTGACATCTGCTCATTGGAAGGCACACAGGATTAGAAAAGCAGATCTCCCTGGCTGGGGGAGGAAAAAACAGGTTCCAGCTATCCCTCCTGGCTCTGTGTGCTGGGATTTATACGATAGCTCCTCCTCTAGAGGGGAGATTCTTGTCCTCCCATCACAACACAGCAGGCCTGCAGGATCATCTTCCTTCTGTTGTGTCTAAGGCAAGAAGCAACTCTGCCTCAGGACCTGAATTTTCACTGGAGTTGGTTTCTTGCTGTGTGTGTTAAGACAGGTGTCTGGGCTGGGAGGAAAGAAAAGGAATTTGGACTTGGCAAAAAGTTCTGCCAGGGGACAGAAAGATAAAATCAGGGGGACAGATTTTCCATAGCTGCTCCTTTTTTTTTTTTTTTCTTTTTCTTTTTTTTTTTTCTTCTTCTCAAATACAGCTTTTTAAAGGCAAATTCTACTACTGTGATGGTCCTGATGTGAAAAACATCACTACAAAGACTGACTGCACCAATGCACGCTACAAATGGGTTCGGCGGAAGTACAATTTTGACAATTTGGGGCAGGTAAAGTCCTCATTGCAGGATTTTTCTATACCCATTTTTTATAAATGAGCATTTAAAGCATATTCTTTGCGGAGGGTGTGGAACCTCCATCAGAGGAAGCTTCCAAGAGCAACACACGTATCAGGTCACCTGTTGGTATCTTGCAGCCAGATTTCTGAGAGTTATACAGTTCCTTGTTTATAGGGAAGTTTTGTCTTAAAAGCACAGATTTTACATGCAGCCCTTTGTATACGGAGCTCAGCTGTCACTGTTCATCTCTTGGCATCCAGATGTTAGATTTGCACATGAAAAAAATAAAATGAAGTAAGTGTTTTGAAGTGGCTGAAAAGCAAGATAGCCCATAGTAGGAACTGGGGTTGATTATTACTTTATAAAACCTCATGACATTTGGCCAGCCTGAAATTGATTTTTAATCATGCTAAAGTGGCTAGACAGCCTGATGTGGCTGAGAAAAAGTCACCCTAGGTGTGGGGGACAAGTGGTGTTACTGACCATAGTTTGCTCGCTTTTAAGCCAGATATGCAAACAGGTAAAACCAAACCACAGTGTGTCGCATTTCTCCAACACCTCCAGGCCAGACCATGTGTTGTGAGATGTGGATGGTTTTGCTGAGCATCGCCTGTTGCTAGTTTCTTCTCTGCGGGCTAAAATGCAAGGCCAGTCTTCTCTGCTCTTCTTCTTACAGGCCCTCATGTCCTTGTTTGTCCTTTCCTCCAAAGATGGCTGGGTGAACATCATGTACGACGGTCTGGATGCTGTGGGTATTGACCAACAGGTAATGTACTGCAGAGCCTGGAAGTGCTGCTGTCAAAAATCCCATACGTGGATGACTAGTGTTTGAAGTTCCAGCGAGGAGCGGAGTTATGGGACCTACCACACATGGCCATGTGTGCCACTTCACTGTAGTTCCATGGAAGACATGATGAATATGAGCAAACTTGCATGAGGTGGAGAGACAACCAGAGGTGTTGTGAAAGGGGCATTAGGTTTGTGTGCTGTGAGGCATTAGCAAAAATAATTCAAAAGTCTTCAATGACTTTTGGAGTTTAGTACTCCATTGTAGCTACAGTAACACTTTGCACTTAATTTTCTCCTGCTTCTGAAGATCTCATAACAAGTGGGCGCATTAACAATCATCACCCATCTCAAAAAAAAATAAGCTGGAACCTGTCTCTACCTAAAACAGTGTCCCAGGTGGGATGATATAGATCCGCTGAGATTTATTTTAAACTATGTGAAATAAATGCCAAAATAAATAAATTCCATAAGCCAAGCTATGGGGGCTATGGCAGGTTTTACAAGAAAAAGTAGAATTCTCGTCAGTGAGCAAATGAATGAGAGGAAGCTGTTTTGGGAAGAAATCTCCTAACTCCTGCCAGCGCTCTAGTCCTCCCCACACAAGTGTACTGTGCTGTCTTGGTGCTGCACGGTGCCAGGTATCCTGACTTCTACACATCTTATCTATGCCACTTCCCCTCTCTCTCATTTTGTTCTTCTTCACCTCACCAGCCCATCCAGAACCATAACCCTTGGATGCTTCTCTACTTCATCTCCTTCCTGCTCATCGTCAGCTTCTTCGTGCTCAACATGTTCGTGGGGGTGGTGGTGGAGAACTTTCACAAGTGCCGACAGCACCAGGAGGCAGAGGAGGCCCGGCGTCGGGAGGAGAAGCGTCTGAGACGCTTGGAGAAAAAGCGCAGGAGTAAGGAGATATACCTGTCTGGTCGGTAGACTGCGTTACAAACCAAAATCTTTCTGAGCCCTGCCTGCTCCCAAAGCTAGACTTCCGTTTTTTGTTGGTTTTGTTTCCATGGGATTCAAGAGGCTGTTTTGCTTCGTTACCTCGTTGGCGGTACCTTAAGTCTCGGGTTGCCACCACCCTGGAATTGCCCTCTACAAGCCTGATGTTAAGCATTACCTGTTTACTTGGCTGGGGAGCAAATCCTCCTCCAAGCAGAGTCCTGTAGCAGGAATTAGCACACTCTGCAAGGCAAAGGTGTCCCTAACGTTCCCAAGCACCTAGCAGAAGCTCGTGGTGTGGCTGAGGGATGCAGTGAGTAAACAGCTGCAATGCTTGCTGTGCGTGTGAAGGCCAGTCCTGAGGGTCGCCCTGAGGCTTAATGTGCCCCTTGCATCTGGTGGTGGTGGTGGTTTGGTTTCTTAATTCTTTCCTTAGCCCAAGTAGTTGCGATGCTTTTTAGCGTCCTAGCGCATGGTCCCGCATGCCACAAACGTGATGCATGAGGGCATGGACATACCAACAGCCCTGGGGAGAGGAACAGAGCCCCGAGATGGGGCTGACCTGAAATACCTTCCTGGGAAGATGTCCATTACAAGAGATGCTTGCCCCGTCACAGGCTGGGGGAAGTCCTTCCGTGCTGAGCAATGTGCTGGGACTCAGTTTGTCGGGCAAACTGTCAACATGGAAATACTGGCCAGATGCAGGGCCATCAGGGTGTAACAGAGTATCTTTAGCTGAAATCTGCTCCTTTGTGGATCCAGTAAGATTGATGAGACCAGACCAGGGAAGCACTGAAGAACATATGCTCCTTTCCTTACCCAAACCTTCCCAGGGTTTCTCATGTATGTGTTCTCACTTCCACTGCCCCTTGGCAGGCTTTACCAGGAATAAACCGAGGGCATCTGGTGGGCATTCCAAGGGAACCTGCCAGGAAACCTGCCACGGCAACTTCCCAGACATCTTTGGCAAACAGGTTTTGCCTGTGTTAGATGCTGGCAAGCATTTTGCAGAAGTAAGCAAGGGAACATGGCCATGGTGATCAGGGATCCGGCTTGAGTGCTTCTGGCCCTGCTTGCCACCGCAGCCCCGTGGCTCTTTGCCCAGCTCTGTGCTGCTGTGTGTAAGGACCTAATATCTCACGGTGACAAAATGGCTAGTTGTCTCCCAAACATCAAGCCATAGGTATTCATTCTAAGCAGGGAAAACTGCCTTTAGATGGAATAGTCTTTTGTCTGGCTGTAAGGACACGGCAATCAGCAATTGCTGGTAGAAACCTCATCCCCAGCCAATCTCCTCCGTTCATCCACACACTTGAATCAGAAGGCAGGCAGCTCTGTCCCTTGCAACTCCACTCTTGCTCTGGAGCTCCTCTTTATTAGAGTCACAGGAGACCTCAGTACTCATGTATTGCACGCTGGTTTCCACAGGGCCTTAATGACAGACTGACCTGATGCCAGACTAAAGGCCAAGCCCATTTTGTTTTAGCTAGTTGTGAGTTAAGTAGCTCGGTTAAAATGAAAACACAGACTGAACTAGCCAGCCACAACCAGCCACTGAATCTCTTCAGAGACTTAGAAGTGTTCAAATGCAATTTAATTTCCCTTTTCCCATTTTGTTTTTTGAGTTTGAGGTTCCAGCTAGGATTAGAAGTGGAAACCCTGAGGGCAGCATTTCAAGCACAGTAAGAGAAATCAGTTCCAGGCTACTGGGAGTCCTCCTGCCTGTGCCATATTCCCACCCCAGCGTGCTGACCCAAGAAGACACTCAGATAAACTCAAAGGTTGTATGCAAAAAAATAACTTCTGTGCAGACAAAGAGCATAAAGCATCCTTAGAGAAAATAGGCTGAGGCACAGGTAGGGAGGAGCAGCTTAACCACAGCCAGTGTCTGTTCCTGATTAGTAAGTAAATCTTATTGCAAGCCTGTCTGTGGCTTGCTGCTGAGACACCAAAAAGAGCCAGCCCCTGTCAACATGATGGACACAGTTACGTTGTCCCTCTTTGTCCCGTGAGATAAAGATAGGACAGTCAAGGAGATGTTTCAGGCTGCAGACAAAGGCACTACACAGAGCACGCGGGGAGGAGAACAGCTTTCTGGAAGGGGATCAAGTCCAATACAGCAAACCAGAGTCTAAATATTTGGCCACGTGCAGGGCTTCCAGGAGGTTACCGCAGACCGTCTGGCTCTGAGGTCTCCTACCCGCCTCTGTTCAGCGTGGAGAGTTTGGCATCCAAATCAGAATTGTTAACAGGGCGAGATGAAATACCAGATACGCATATTGGGGGATTATTATTTACACTTTAATGTTTGGGGTGTTTTTTTATTATTTAAATGAATTGGGAGGGATTTTCACCTCCTGGGTAATTTAGAAGATGATTGGATTTGGTAAAATAAATAAAAATAAAATGTGGCAGTCTCAGAAAGATGTGAGATGTGGTTGGTGCTGTGCGTGGCAGCGAGCCTCTGCTGGAGTGTCGGTGAGCACGTGCTGGCGGGGGACACTGCGCGGTGACGCGGGGCAGACGGGCCAGCTTGCCGTGTGCCCCTGGAGGAGTGGGTGAGAGAGAGAGCCCAGTCCCTGTGGGACAGGATGGTGCACAGTGGTTCTGCAGAGGAGCAAGGAGGCTGTGAGGGGAGCCTAGCAGAAAGCTGTGCTTTTCCTTCAGCTGCCACTTGTAGCATTTAGCTTGAAGAGACCACAGAGGAGGGAAGAATTAGGGCTGATATCAGCAGTGTCTGTCTATCTGGACTTGTCTGGCATCTTGTCTTTGTGTCCCCTCTCCTTTCTGTAATGATGTCCTCTGTGCGTAGCAACCCTGTGTGTGTTTCTGGGTATTGAGGTCGTTGGGCATCGATAGGTTCCTCCTCCGCACAGAGAAATACACCATGTAGGCATAGTAGGCTGGAATTCAGGCCTGGAAATGGCTTAAACCTCAGCTCGTCAGCACCCTGACTGCCCCACCCAAGCAGACCCAAGGTAGGAATCGCAAGCTGTGCAGGTTGGCTCCAGGATCTGGACCAAGCAGAGTGCAGCCAGGGCCAGCACTGAGAGCAGGGAGCAGCAGGGCATGGCAGAACGCGCATCCGCTGCATGGCTTGGGCCACTCAAAACCTCACGCTCCATTTTTTTGGTGCACTTGCCTGCCCCACTGCTTGTCACCAGACCTTGTATCCTGACAGTGCCCTTCTGGGTGCTCCTCGGTGACGTGGACTAAGTGGTCCCTGTCCCCTCCTCCTCTCCCACCGTTACTTTGTGAGTGCTTTTGCAATCCACGCACCGCAGGCGCTGTTTGTGTGCAAAGTACGGGCACCAGCGCTCCAGCACTGCAGCGGGTTTGCCAGTTAACTCTGCTCACTTGAGAAAAGAGGGCAGGGAGTTGAATATGCCATGGAAATATTTGATGTGTTTTTAAAGGCAGAACTGCGCAGCGTACTTTTTTATGTGAAGGTAAAAACTGAAGATAAACTAGAATATTTTTCTGACACAGTCACTACCTCCATCAGCTCTATCTACCATGTAAATAAGTGTGCTGTAATTTAATCATCCTGTAGCTCCTAAACCTTTTAATGAAGTTCTCAGAAGATGCAGACTGAAACCAGCCTCCCTAGATTAAAGTTTTTGATTAAAGCCACATGGATCAGCTTGATCTCCTCTGCTTTCAGCACATGGGGCCAAACCTAACCTTTCTGCATCTGCTGTGAAGCCAGCGGCTGCTGAGCAGAGCATGGTGTCAGGTCAAACACAAGCAGTACCCTGGGTTTCAGGGGCTGAAAGTGGGGTCTGAGCGACACTGTGTGCTGAGAACAGTGCAGGCAATGCTGGAAACTGCAGACGCAGCCCACAGAGGCTGTGAGTGGGGAGAAGAGAGTGCCCTCCAGGTCAGTCACCAGGGCAGAGGTCCCTGGAAGGCCCCGAAAACTGAGAATTCAGAAAAGGCAAGGGCTGCTGTTCCTGATTTCCACTCCGTATGAGAGGAGCGTGGCCACAGCCATGTTCCTCCAACTGTGGCATTTCCCAACACGGAGCTGAGCAGCTGGGCTTTGTAGAAGGAACAGGCTGGTTTTGTTTTAAGACCCAACAGAGGGAGGTACCTTTCAGAGCACTGACTGTAAGCCTTTTTCTCTGGGGATGAGCAATCATGGGCAGCACACAGTGGTATTTAAATTAGGCTATCCTCTCCATGCCATGTATCCAGCAGAAACATCTGAGCTGTAACTAAAATTTTAGGCACTGCGTATCTTAGTGTTTAATATTTCCAACTAGGGAGTTATCAAACCATCTTGCTTATTTTTCCAGGCAGCTGCAGGTATAGAGCTACTCTGTGCCAAGCATGCTTGTAAAGCCATTAGGGCTTTCTAATGTTTCATGCAGCGGAGAATAATGGAGGAGCTTTAGCTAGCAATTGTAATGCCAACCTAAACGCTTTTTAGCTAGGAGACAGTGCTTCATTAATTTTCATGTCAGCGGAATCACAGCAAAGAA
This sequence comes from Alectura lathami, assembly GCA_013399715.1. Taxonomy (NCBI): domain Eukaryota; kingdom Metazoa; phylum Chordata; class Aves; order Galliformes; family Megapodiidae; genus Alectura; species Alectura lathami. The sequence goes on from VXAV01010843.1 coordinate 22,401, forward strand.
GTCCAAATACTCTTCAGAGAGGTGAGATCCAAGCATTAGCCAACATCCAGAAGGGGGGGTGAGACAGGGCTGTGGTTCTCCTCCTGTCTGTGTTTGATGGTGTCCGCTTTCCTCCTGTTTCCACCAACTCAAACCATCAGCTGCAGCTGCAGGGATGCTTGTCTGTTTGATCTATGTCTGCCACTTGGCTGGCTGGGGGCTCATCCCAGAAGCCGTTTCCGTGGAGCTGCCAGGCACAGGTTGCATTCCGCCTCCTGTAATTAATGATGCGTTTGATCTGCCCCATTTGCTGTGCCTACTTCCCCACGGCCCAATGTTCTCCTCATACGGGTTCTCCTGCAGAGCCTACATCTCTGGTTGAGCAGGCAGTAGCAGTAGGTGTGTGCAGGGAACATTTGCGCCCGAACCGGGGGCAGTAAGATTGTATAACCTCACTGAGAGCTGGCCTGAAACACAGCCTCCCTCCTTCTCCGAGGGTCAGAGCTGCAGTGAAGCTGTGCGGCTGATCTCTTGCTGCTTTCGCCCTGCTGCACACCCTGGGCCATCACGGGGCCGCCCCAGCCTAACACCAGCATCACCGAGAGCAGAGGCTGCCCTGTCCTTCCTGCACACCCCTGCTCACTGCCGTAGCCTCGCATGAGCAGTATCTCCTCTAATGGACATTGCATGGGTTGCTGCACTGAGCATGACAGTGTTGTTGCATGCGTTTCCAAGCGTTGCTGACTTTATCCTGAACTGTCCTTGTATGTGCCTTCCCCAGGAGATGTTTTTTTCACCTGTTAACCTGGCTTCAGAGGTATAGAGCCTACTAACTGAGAAGGGCATTCCCTAGAGCTCCCTCACCCTGGCTGAGGCTAAACCGATCCCAAATTTTCTGAGCAACCCGCTGGCCAGGCACAGAGGGCACACAGACACAGTCCCCTGAGACACTGCCGCGCGATGATGCTCAGGTGTGGCTGGGTGCTTCCTCTCCACAGCCCATGTGAGGAGAGGCTGACAGTGCTGCTGACAGGCAGCCTAGAAGGATTTCTGTTCAGCTTTCCAATGGAAAACGTCTTCTTGGGATTATGCTTTAGAATTTGATGTGTAGTCTATAAAATGCAACAAACACCTGATCTTTTCCTGAATATTTAATCAATGGCTGCGTTTGTACTGGTTGAGGGTAGCTGCAGTCACCTGCAGCCTGTTCTCTTTAGATGCTGATAGCCAGTGTTTTTTCACACACTGCCCATCACCGCTAATGTTATTCTGAGATCTGCTAATTAATCATTAATCCGTAATAAGTAGACCCTTAATGTAAAGTTTGGCTGTTTAGGGTATTCTCAGAACTCCTCAGAAACTGATTTTTTCTTTTGCATTTCCAAGAAGACATTTACAGGAAAAAGAATAAAAGTGTCAAAATCCTGAGGACACATGAAAGCACATTGTACAGACTTTAGTAGTATTTTACTGCAGTATTTTTTATCATTGCTTTTTAGACACACCAGAAGATCAGCTGAGCTCAGTAGCAAAGACAGTCCAAGATGACTGGTAGGACTTAGGCACACAAGCAACATGAAAATGGATTCGAAAACAATCTTTTGCTTTCATCTTGTATTTCCACACCCATTAGCAGAAAAACAAAAACCAAAAAAGTCCAGGTGACCTCGATCAGAAGGAAATGTTTTCAAAATGCCTTCACTCTGCTTTTAACTATCATAAAAGTAGAGTATTTGAAAGAGAGCAGCAGATTCAGTTTCCTCTTATCCAATTTATTTTAGGGTTTTGGACTCTAATCTGGCGTTTAGTTGTACTACCAATAAAAACAAGGAAAAGAACCACATTGCAAGAGTCACTCCATCTGAAAGATATTAACAAGATGAGAGGAGTGGAAGATGTATTTCAGGAGGGCACTGAGTACTTCTGAATTTATTTTCCTCCTTGTTTTTAAGGTGAAGGGACTCCTTTTTCCTAACTCTTAATGCTTTTAAAAGTGAATTTGCTGAACCATTTGCAGAAGTACCTTCTTCATTATGAACATTCCTGCTCTGGCTTAGTGTGACCTAACATGTCTCTTCCACTTGCAAAATCTACACTAATTCTGAGTTTGGCCCGAAGTGCACTCTTTGAATATTTACATTTCTGGAGTCTGAAAAGAATTAGACTCCAAGAGAGTGCCCTCAGCCTTCTCGTGGTCACAGCCTAATTTACGAGAGACACGCGCAGTAAATGCAATTCCGTCACGGGGCAGTGTCCCAACGCTTGCCCTGGAACATCCCTGGAGAACTGGTCATGTGCAGAAATCTCCCTGTTTCAAAGAGAAGAAAGGAGTCGTGGTCATAGCCGAAATGTTTTGTAGATGAGTCGTGCCCTTGTTTTCGTATTTGCAGAGGAGCTTGTGCTGATGGTCATTGCAGAGACGAGCGCTGAGCACCCCGCTCCGTTGCCGGTGATGCTGTCCTGTGTGCCTGTCACCCCGCGCATGTGCCCCACCTTGCCACAGGCATCGCTGTGTTTCCTGTAGACCTCAGAAACACACCAAAAGCCTTCTCTCACAGACGTTGAGCTCAGGTTGTGTTCTGCTTTTAGTTATGAGTGACGTGCCTGACACCAGCTGGGTTAGATGAGAGCGACAAACCTGCCCTCGGCCTTTTCTCTAAACCGGAGTTGAAGCTTTGCTGGAGCTTTTTGGGTCTCATTTCCATCCTGCTTCTCACCCTTCCTGGTTTGTGACAGAGTCTCATTATGTGACGAGGTTGACCTCTAGCTTGAGACAGAGCAGTAAGAACAGGGAACACCTGGAAGGGAAAAGGACCTCGTTGGCAAAGCTGTGGAGGTCCCTTCTGCAGGCCCAAGGAGCTGGGCTCAGTCTGAGAACCCCACCGCGGTTCTTTGAAGACCTCATCGCCAGGCGGAAGGACTTGGCCACATCACGTGGCTCAAGTCAGTTCTCCCAAGGATTTGCCTCCACCTCTGTGTGTGTAAGGCGCGACCACCAGGCCACGCGTGGTGGTGACAGCTGCCAACCGAGCAGCGGGGCCCGCGCTCACTGCGTTGCCTTTCTTTGTCTTTTCCTGCAGAAGCCCAGCGCAGGCCGTACTACGCTGACTATTCTCCAGCCCGGAAATACATCCACACCCTCTGCACCAGCCACTATCTCGACCTCTTCATCACGTTCATCATTGGAGTCAACGTCATCACGATGTCGATGGAGCACTACAACCAGCCAAAGGTTAGAGCCGTCCGCGTGGGCTGTGAAACGCAGCAGTGTGGGGTCTGAACTAAACTTTTACAAGCAAAAGACCAGTCCAAATATTTTCTCTCCCTATGCCAGCTCTGACTGACCCTCGGACTGCAAAACAGTCCAGTCAATGAATTTGAAGAAACCACTTCTAAGTACAGCCCATCTTTTTGTGACATACCATAAAATCCTTCTTTCCAAACGTCTGTTATAAGCCATATAGCATGTACATTTGCCACATATATTAACCCTCCTCTGCATTATTGTTCATGGAGCTCTACACTTAGCGTCTGCTTTTGTAGCATTGCACAGTCTGCCAGGTGACCTGCAGATGTCTCGTGGGAGCTAAGCCATGGGGGCACCAAGCCGTGGGCTAGTGTGTGTGTTTTATGCCAGCAGGCTGTGTGCTGTCCTGTCCCCATAATTCCTTTACATAACACTCTCTGTTTCACATGTGAATGTTCTTTATCCAGATTAGACCTTATTTATACTGGTTTTACATTCATGTAAAACTTTGGAGCGCATCCAGAGCAGGCCACAAAAATGATCCAAGGGATGGAACACCTCCCCTGTGAGGACAGGCTGAGAGAGTTGGGGCTGGTCAGCCTGGAGAAGAGAAGGCTCCAGGGAGACCTGAGAGCGGCCTTTCAGTATCTACAGGGGGGCTACAAGAAAGAAGGGGACAGACTCTTTAGCAGGGCCTGTTGTGATAGGACAAGGGGAAATGGTTTCCGATTGAGAGAGGGGAGATTTAGACTGGAGATAAGGAAAAAGTTTTTACGATAAGGGTGGTGAGACGCTGGCACAGGGTGCCCAGAGAGGTGGCGGCTGCCCCATCCCTGGGGACATTCAAGGTCAGGCTGGACAGGGTTCTGAGCACCCTGACCCAGCTGCAGGTGTCCCTGTGCCCTGCAGGGAGTGGGACTGGATGGCCTTTAAGGGTCCCTTCCAACTTGGACAATTCTATTCCATTCTACCGTGGTGTAAACCTGAGTGCAAACCATCACAAATGATCCAACGGTTCAGGTTCATCATGTAAAGCTTAGTGAGCTTTATATAGAAGAGAAGATAGTACCGCATTCTTTTAGGTTAGCCATTTTATTTTAGGAACAAAAGTAGAGGGAGCTGTGCAGTGAAGATTGCTAACATCTGAAAAACTTTCAGCTCCTGTTCCCAAAAATTCAGTGTCTAGGGTCAGCAAAGCACAGCCATCACACAAATGTGAAGGGGAGAGCTTTCCTGTGGCCTGCGGCTTTTTCTCCCCCTCTAATGCATTTTATTTCCAATTGTATCTGTTTTGAAGTTTGTTGTTTTCATTTTTTATTGTAAGAGACCTATACTACATTTAACTAAATTCCCCTTCCCTCCCTCCTCTCTCCAAATCCCTACTCAACCAAAGAGCTGGTTTACTCTGCAACTATCTATTTTAAGGTCCAAGCAAGATTCTTCTGCTATTGTTGGCCTCCAATTCCAATGAAATCCGTTATAAACACTCATCATCTTGAAGTATAAACACTGTGGATTCCTGACTTCCGACAGCAGCTCTATAGAGAGAGTGAACATTGCACCAAATATGGATATACTTGTCCAGCTCTGTAACATTTTTCAAGAAGGCAAGATTTAATCCATCTCTAGCATCATATATTTTTCTGAGAGTTTTAATCAAAGCCATTGTCCTAAAGATTGCCACGTTGGAATGAAATCTTCTGTTAAGGCAGTTCAGAAAAAGTAAAATTTTTTAGAAGGGGAAGGGGTAAAATTTTCTCTCTGCCCCAGACCCTGAACACCTTGTGGAATGAAGCTGGAGTAAGATGGCTCTTACTGCTTTTAGCACAACTGGTACTAGCGCCTATGACGGTTTTGTTTGCATCGTACTTTGAGTTTTGCCGTGTGATTTAGTGCAGGTTTGTAACAGTTCTGCAATCTATTTTGACATTGTCTGTGCTTGTGACAAGGACACAAGCCCCTTGTGTCTGCCAGTCCCTGTGCGCCGGATCTGGGAGGAGACAGCTTGGTTGGCCTGACTGGTGCCTCTCTTTTCAGTCCCTGGATGAAGCCCTGAAGTACTGCAACTACGTGTTCACCATAGTTTTTGTGTTCGAGGCAGTTCTGAAGTTGGTGGCATTTGGTTTCCGAAGGTTCTTTAAGGACAGGTGAGAGTATTTTAAACTCCTTTGTGTTTGGGATAGAGCTGTATTGACCCAATTTCGAAGCCAGATGCTGAGTAAATGTAGCATCACTACAGTGGTACCACATGCTGTGTGCAAGGGAAAGCAAAGGGCCATCTCTCCATGGGTGCACACTTTATAGTACAAGAACTAAAAATCCTACGAACTGCAGGTACTGCTTTGCAGACAGAATTCAGGAAATCTTGCAAAATTCTAGACATTTTCCTTCTGCCACTCTCTGCCTCTCTGCCAGATCTGAATAGCTCAGCCTAGAGGTCAGAAAACGTATTAGCATCAACATAGCCCTCAAAAGAGTAATTCTGGCAACCTAAGCTCACAGGGGCCCACAGGCAAGTCTATTTTGGCAGGGGACTCACCCAGCCCATCGGTAGGCTGCTGGCTTTGTAAAGACCCTTGGCAAAGACACAGATAGCTGTGTTCAGCCCCAGCACCTTCAGATCCCAGCTTCAGAGACCTGCAGGTCATATTCTGCCATTTAGCCAGAAGCAACTCTGTGTGGACCACATTGTGGTCTGGCAGCTTGCTGGGGAGCAGGCTGAGATCAGACACTTTTCCGCAAAACCAGCCTGTCTGCCTCTTTTACCCTGCCTGAACGGCTGGAAGCTGCTACGAGCAATATTGCTTCATAGGGAAATTGCATCGGCAAGACACTCCGTTTCATCTAGCCTAGAGTCTTGTCCCTGAAAGTGGCTCCCACTGGATACCGGGGGACAGTAGGGACTGGGATGTAGGCAGTGGCACATCCCAGAACAGGATCCCAGCCAACAGCAGCTTGTGGCTCAGGACTGCCTGTGCCAGCTGCAGCGAGTTGGTTTTGCACCACGTAGAAGATCATGGGCCCAGTTATGACAGCAGAGGGACATGTGGAATTTGCTTCTGATTGTTTTTAACAGTTCATTCTCTGCTCTTGGATGCCTGCCAACATACAACTATTTTTTTTTATTGTCCTTCCCCTCTTTGTCTTTTAGGTGGAATCAGCTGGATTTGGCCATAGTTCTCTTATCAATTGTGGGAATCACGCTGGAGGAAATTGAGATGAATGCTGCCCTGCCCATCAACCCCACCATAATACGCATCATGCGGGTGCTGAGAATAGCAAGAGGTACGGCCTGCTCCGTAGGTCTTCAGCCATCCCTCCAGACACATCAGGAAATGGTTTGGCCATTTGTTCTTCTAGTCCTGCTGTTTCAGTTTGGTTTGAGAACAGTTAGGAGATAAGCCTGTGTGACGTTGGCTCAGAAACAGGCTAGGTGGGGTTTCGTGGGTGGTTCAAGAGGTGTCTCAGGATGGTCTCTGGTTCAATGCTGGGCTCACAGTCCTTTAACACCGATACTGGACAAGATCAGAAACTGGTGGAGAATCACCAGTGGTGGGGGATCAGAGTTTGCGATGATGCTTCTCCCTAAAAAACTGTATCTCCAGTCTCCCAGTTCCGTGCTAAGGGCATGCTGGAGATTTTTGGCATTGGGTCTCCTTTACTAACGTCATCAACATCAGTTGGGGTAGGATGTATCTCTGCGGGCCCTGCCAGGATGCAGTGAGCTTGCCCTCTGTGTGAATGAATGCAAGGGAGATGTGAACCCTCCCTTACAAGACCTGAAGTTAGATTTCCTTTATGAGTTTTGCTTGAGGTAGTTCCCAGCCCTGCTGACCAGGATCTGGTTCTCATTGCAGTGCTGAAACTGCTTAAAATGGCCACTGGAATGCGAGCTCTCCTGGACACGGTGGTGCAAGCACTCCCCCAGGTAAGCCCCCAGACTTCATCCATGCCCTGATTGTTCCCCCTGTTGGACTGTGCCTTTGGAGGTGGCTCTGCGCCATGGGGTTTGGTGGGCACTGGAGGCCACCTGGGGAGGATATCAGCTTTCTCCACCAGGACCTTGGTAGAGGTGTGCTGCAAGGTACAGCCTGCCTGCATAGTCTGTGTAAGATGGGAGAACCAGGATGGTGGAATAAGAGTTAACAGAGAGCAGGCAGAGCTCTTCTGAAACACAGAGTTCAGTGGCGAGCTAAGGAAACACCAGAGCAGACAGACAAACTTGGTGAAAGCTTCTGGCTCAGCGGGTTTCTTGCGAGACAGGAGCAGCCACATTTATTGCCATGCATTGACAGAGGAGCTGCAGACTTTGAAAGCCAAGTCAGAGAGACATTTCTGAGTGTTAAAAGCTTGAAGTGGGGTCTCAAATTACTGTACTCTCATGAGCTGCAAGAGGAACAAAGATTCAGGCAATCTTAATGATACTTGATAGGATCCTTCAAGTGTTCAGTTCCTGGGACCACTTTTTTATGGATCAATTTATTTGGAAAAAAAAAAAAAAAAAAAGAGGAAAGAAGTTTTGCTGACTTGTATTGCTCCCCTAAAAGGCTCTAAATCACATCAGAAGAATCTCAGGAAGTTTAGTGCTCCATTGTTTTTAAAACGTTATGCTATTTAGGTTGTGTTCAGCTGGTTTGTGTGTTTGGCGCTCTGATTCCTAATCTGTCAGTCTCTGGAGTTCCGCTGCCTACACATTCCTATCTCATACAGGAGTGAACACCAGGCAGCGCTGGAGGTGGGGAGGGGGACTGTGGATTCTTGTGGACTCATCCACCCCTGTACGAGGCGGTGTGGAGGTGCTCTGCGATCAGAAAGGAGGCACTGCTGTGCTTTGTCCAGAAGTGAGTGCCAGTACGGGGTCCCAGGCCCTCGAGGCTCAGGCAGGGAATTAGCAGACCCAGCGTATGCAATTGCCCAGACATCTCTGTGAGCTAGCTGCTGAGTGCACGATCTATTCAAAATGAACTGGGAAACAAGGGGAATTTCTTTGTCTTGGAAAGGCCCATCTACTTGTCATCACTACCATAAAGATGGTTCTAATCTGAGACATTTGCCCTTGGCTGTTCAGATCTCCTTTTCAGCGAAGGAAAGTTCCATCTTGGCTGGGACTAAAGCATGGAATTTACCAACTTGACCCCTGTTTTGGCATTTCAAGAAAGCTTTTGATTTGTGTCTATTATTTTTCTCTCAAAAGCATTGTGATTACAGAGCGTATTTTCTCTCTTTCCTTGTTTTTTCTTTCCCCCAAACAATAGGTGGCTGCAGGCCAGGCTTTTTGTTTCCTTGGGGTGCTTCTGCGACTCACATTCAAACCAAAGTCTTTGGGGGAAATCCCCAGGGACATTTCAAGCAGGTCTGGTGCAGACAAAAATGCCACTTTGCCCTTCAGTGAAATTCACAAGAAGGGAAGTTTGGGGAGACCTCTCCCGCAGTGATCACTTTTCATAAGGCTACAGTGTTCATTTCAAAGGCAGGGGAAGAGTTCCTCCTCCAATTAATTTAGCAGCCTAAAACCACAGCCGGAAAATCCTCACTGAATGTGTATAAGTGACAAGAAAAATGAATTCCATGTTTATTCATTAAGGTTTAGGGGAAAATTCTTTGTCTGGTGTTTGTAGAATGTCCATTTATGGGCTTGCCATAGTAAGACATTGTCATTGCAGTACACATTTTTAATTTTTCTTTTGGGCGATTTTCATCAGCTTCTTATTTGGTTTTATTCAGCAGCAGAGAGAGCTTGAGTAACACTAGAGAACCAGCTATCCCCAGGCGTGGGGGACGCTAGCATTTTGATCCAGGATTGGGGATGTCACAGAACAGGCTAAGTCTCGTGGAATACAGACTGGCCCTGAGCTTCTGCTTTCGGTGCAGGAGGGCTTCCTACCCCACTGCATCCTTCTTGTCAGGTAACCTGGTGTCTGCCCCTTCACAGAGCTCTTCTCCTTCACCAGGTGTCTGAAAAAAATGAGATGGGATGGAGGACAGCAAAAAGGAGAGGCCAGAGAGACAGAAGGAGCAGTGAGGGAAAGATCTCAAAGTGGCATGGTCCTTGTCCACCATCCCCAGGCCCTCTTAGTCCCAGCAAGTGTCTGGGATGGTTTGTGCTGTGCTGGCTCTTTTACCCACTACTATGCAGTCTCAAGGCAGTATCTCCTCTGCACATAGGAATCCATTTTCCAATTTCACAGCTGGCTGAGGTTGAATTAGCAGCGGGCCAGGGTGCCTCGAAGGGCACTGTCAGCCTCAGCTCTGACCCGTGGCGTACCCTTTTGGAGGATGAAAGAAGCCTGTCATAGACTCTAAGCCATGAAGTGCTAAAACCTGCTGCATTGGTGTGAACTTGAAGTAGAGCCACTGTTTTAAACCAAACATCTGAAAACAGAGCTGGGCTAGCGTGGCCAGTGCTGACTTCATCACTTAGACGTTGCCAGACCCAGTTCACTGCTGCTGTTCACAGATCAAAAACTTCCCTGTGACCACAGAGGCCAGCTCCCCGCATAACACAACCCCAGAGCTCCAGAGGGAACCTCAATATGTCCTAAAATCCACCTCTTCTTGTTTTAAGGATAGGAAGCGTTGTGGCATCAGCCATCCCCTGGAGATGAAATACCTTCTTCCAGTAGGTGTTTACTCTTCCTGTTAAAAAAAAAAAAAAAAAAAAAAAAAACTT
>VXAV01010844.1:8171-21625 GCA_013399715.1 Alectura lathami
GGCAGCCGGGCGCTGAGCCGCGTCGTGAACGGGCTTCTGCGCGCCCCGGAGCCAGCCCGCAGCCCTCCCGCGGCCCCGTCCGAGCGCCCGGTCTGATGGCACGGGCCCTGGCGCCTGACTTGGAGGAGGGGACGATCCTGGCACGAGAAGGAGAGACTGAGTTGTCTCTGGGGGTCAATAAATTTGGGAGCTTTTAGGGGCTTAGAAGTTGTTACCTTTCTCCGGGAATTCTAACAGAGTGCATCTTATACGATGAAATTTTGATACCTTTTGTTCAGTTGTCTTTTGTGAGAAAATTTCAGTGAAGTTACGGGATGGTAAGCAGAGCGGCATGATGAGTACTGCCTGCAGAGCCTGCAAGAGGAGTTCATGAACCTCGTCAACACGCCAGTGACTCCGTGCCCGGAGGAAGAATTAGGCACATGCCCTGAGCCCACTGGCAGCGAGCTCTGGCCCCTCAGACACCCTCTTGCAGGGACAGCACGCAGCTGCCTGCTTGCTTGGGACTGCCCGGCCCTGCAGCCGGAGCAGCGCACGGGACAGAGCTCATCGGCTGCGCTGCGTGCTTGGAGGCAGCAGGCACGATGCTGTCAGGGACTTTGGCACTTTGCAGGGTGTGCACCTTGGGAGGAGCGCTGTCCTGGAATGGAGAGATGCAGCACTGGGCCTTGCACCTCACTGCTAAATAACACTGTGCAAGAGACGTTCATGCCCTGGGATCTAATACCTGGTGTCAGTGTGAGTGAGAGAAGGGAATGCTGCAGTGCTCTCAGGCGCAGCTCTGTCTGTGCAGCCTGAGAAAACGTCTCTCCTTGCAAACTCTGAGAGGGAGAAGAAGTTTGTTTTTGTGGTCTCCACAGCAGTTTGTTACTGTGGCCTAGAGAGGAATGCCCCTCCGGGAGCAGCAGCCGCCCTCTGCTGCTCCAGCAGCCCCTGGGCTGCCTGCAGTCTGGCAGCCAGACTGGGTGCTCTGGGCAGCTCTCCTAAGTGAGTGTTTATCTCCAAGCCCCAGCTGCTTTTCCATGGATCTGGTTCAAGCTGTGACAGGGGCAGAGAGGCTGAAGTGCTGGAGGAAGGGAGTGACTAACTCCTCTGCTTCCCAAGGGAAAGGTCGTTGCAGAAAGCTGATTTTGCTGGGACTGGTTTGTGCAGTTACTCTCCCTTACGCTCCGTTCTACCGCGGTTGGCCTTTGGAGCTGCGCAGTGTTCAGCTTTCCTCAGCCTCATGCACAGCCCGGTTCAGCTCTAACTGTGTGCTCTCTGGAGAGAGCAGAGAGACAAGATGACGCTCTGTGGTAAAATGTTTGCAATCTTGATCGGTTTCTACCACATTAGACAGCCTTCCTGGGCCTGCTGCTCCCAGCACTTGCTGCTCTGGCAGTCTTCTCCAGCCCAGGAGCAGGAGGGCTGGCACTGGGGTGGCAGCAGCTGCACGGCTGGCATTGGAAAAGGCAGCGAATATTTGAATATGGCTTCCCTGACGAATGGGAAATGAAAAAACCCCGCTAGCAGAAGCTCAGAGTCGGGCTTATACTGGAGGCTATGCTGGTTTGCTACCATCGAAAACAAACACTCCAGGACTATCTCGGAACCGCTGTCTGAACGGGCATTGCGACAGCACAGCCCAGGAACTGTCCCTTGCAGACGGCCCCAGTAACATCCTGTGCCCTCAGAGGGCTGTGCAAGGGCTGCTGCAGCTTTTTGCCAGCCTGAAAACCACGTTGGACGTGAGACTGAAGTGGCACCACCTTCTCGTTAACATCCCCAGTGGAAACATACCCCTTTCCTGGAGCACAGGGAGCTGGGGGTGTGCTGGGGTCGCTCCCTGCTGGTGCGAGGGGCAGCCACGCCATCCGGTTACTGTCTGTGTTGGCTGCGGTGCGCTGATCTCACATACCCACAGCATCCCTTCAGCCACCTCATGGCCCTCAGCCTTGTCTCCAGGCTGCACCCTTGCAGCAGCCCCAGGGCCTTGGTTCAGAAGCAGGGCAAGCCCTGAGGCACTGGGGTACTCCATGCTGCGATCTGCTCACAAAGGAAAGCCACTGCAGCTGCAGGAGATGGCATGTGCCCCTTCCTGGAGCACAGGGTTGGTGACCAGCACAGGCTCAGATCTGGAGGAGCAGTGGTTGTGCAGTGATGCCTCCAGCCCAGTGGCTGGTGCTGCTCCATAAGCAGGTGGGTGCTGCCCCTGCCCAGGGGCACTTGCCCACCACCGAGAAGAGCCCCATGGCGTGTTGGAGTGAGACCCCAGCAGCTGTCAGCAGCGCGATGTATTCCATGTAGGAGTTTTCCTAGTAGTCCAGGTGCTGCTCACCAGAGCCCCTACGTAGCTCTGCTGCTCCCCACGGCCCCGGGGAGCCCTCAGTGCCCTCAGCCACCATGCACCTCACCCAGCAGCCTCCCTGGGAGCCTTTAGGGCAACCTTTTCCTGCTCCGAGAATAATACAAATGCCTTTTTTCTTATAGAGCCAATAGCTCCTTAACCTAATGTATCTCCTCCCTTCGTAGGTATCGTAGAATCATGGCATGGCTTGGGCTGGAAGGGACCTCAGAGATCATCTAGTTCCAACCCCCCTGCCGTGGACAGGGCTGCCAGCCACCAGCTCACCAGATCAAACTGCCCAGGAACCCATCCAGCCTGGCCTTGAACACAGCCAGGGATGGGGCAGCCACAGCTCCTCTGGGCAGCCTGTGCCAGCGCCTCACCACTCTCTCAGTGAAGAATTTCTTCCTGATGTCCAACCTAAACCTCCCCTCTTTCAGTTTTAGCCCATTCCCCCTTGTCCTACCATTATCCACCTGTGTAAAAGTCGGTCCCCCTCCTGCCTGTGAGCTCCTTTCAAGTACTGGAAGGCCGCAATGAGGTCTCCCTCGAGCCTTCTCTTTTCCAAGCTGAACAGTCCCAACTCCCTCAACCTTTCTTCAAAGGAGAGGTATCATTTAAAAATTATTTCATCACTTTGGTCTTCTTTTGGCTGAAATAAAGAGGAAGGTGTTTTATACCAGACAACACACAGGTCGTGTTGACGACCTTTCTAACCCTGTGCCAGCTCACAGAGCGGGAGCATCAGGCCCAGTGCCACCTGCCTGCAGCTGGCTCCTGCCTCCCCAGGCCTGGTGCCTCCCCTCCCACTGCAAGGCATGGCAGCTGCTGGTCCCTCACCGTGTCACACCTCCTCCTTGCCCCACACCATAAACCCACACTGTCCTTACTGCTGAAGCTCTGTACTAGGGAGGTGCTGCCAAACAGCTGGGCAAGCAAAACTGAGCACTTTTCCTGAGACAAGAATGAAGAAATACTTTTCTAAGGTGGTGGTAGTTGTGTACAAGTCTGGAGAAGTGGCAAGTTAGGCATACATCATTCTGGATTGAGTAAAATGCTTTGCATTGGGAAAAAAGAAAAAAAAAAAATCCTTTCTCACATGGCAGCTCCGAGTATTAATGTAATGTGCTGTGTGTACACCCTAAAGGAGACCAGCAGCAGTGCAGCATAGCAGTAACAGCAGTAGATGGGTGGCTGCAGGTGTTTGCATCCCTGCTAAAACTTGAAGGCAAGGGGGAGTGAATGTTACTTTTTGTGACAGACTGTTGTGCCTCATCAAAAAGTATTTGGAAGCTGCAGTGTTTGCTCTTCCTTACAAGGAGGAAATTCAGTGCTTCTGTCACTGAAACGCCAAGTGCAGCTTTGCATGGAGTGGATTCTCCCCTCCTCCAGAGGCCTTGGGAAGCGGGAGATCCCGCTGGCACCGGGCTCTGCGTGAGCGCGTCTCTGCAGACACAGCGGTGGTTGTGTCGGGTTGCCCTGCTATTTGTTTCCCATGATTTTTTTTTTTTTTTTTTTTTTTTTTTTTTTTTTTTTTTCATTTTTAGTTCTTTAGTCGTTACGATGGGGGAGCTGTTGCACTGCACAAGAACCGCAGCAGCTCCTCCCCGCTCCTGGGCCGTGCGTGTCTCAGCCCGCCGCAGCCAGGGGCTGCGCCCACCAGGCCGCGAGGCACGGGAAGGTGGATGTGACCCAGGCACAGGCTTGCCGGATAAGCCTCTTAATTAGTTCTAATTGCGTTTAATGTGGGCTGGCGTTGCGTTCGTGTGCAGTGTACCTTTGTCAGTGGTAAAGTGTCAGCGCAGATCTGTGGCGGCTCCCAGGTGTGTGGCCCATCTGGTGACAGCTGGTGCTGCTGTGACCAGTGTCGCCTGAGAGCACCGAGGAGGGTGGGGCTGGTCCTCGGGTGAACTCGGTTTGTTAGCCGACACCAAGCCAAGGGAAAGAGGTGCTCAGGAGCTGAAGTGCATCCTGGGGATTTTTAGGTTTTTAGCTTCTTTTAAAAATCTTTTCACCTTGGATTTATTACAGTAATTGCACTGTGCTGCGGTGCTGTGCTGCTGAACGGTGACCTGGTTCTGGGGAAACAGCCCTGAGCTCCTTCCTCGTGGGCGTTCAATGCCGCTGGGTCCCAGGGCAGAGCCCACCCCATGCTACGCAGGGCTTCCCCCTGGCACAGCACCTCCGGGACCCAGCGCCCACCCACAGCTCCCAGTACAAGGGCCCGGCCGTTCCCTCAGGGCAGGCCCACGGGGCAGGAGGGTGTCGGGGGAAACACAGGGCACCACCTCTGTCAGAGCCAGCAGCGTTTCGAGCCCATACATCAGCAGTGAGCGTGCTCTCGCTGTGCTTAGCAGGTGTCAGCGCTGGGTGATGAGGGCACGGACGGGCTGCACCTGGGCATGGTGCAGGGGCCTTCATCCCGCGTCCCTGGGGCACCACCTCTGTGCTGGTGTAAGGAGGCTGAGCAGCTGCGGTAAGGGTGTGCTCCACTGCCTGTCTCTGCCCTTCTTCTGGTAGTATTCAGGTGTGTCCTTGACATTTTAATGATGTGCTCCCTTCACACTTGCACTCTTTTTGTCTTGTTGTTTCTCAGTTGTTTTTATTTTTTGATTCTATCTTATTCTTTCTTATGTGACTTATTTTCCTTGTGGAGGTGACGTCGTGGAAGGAAACAGCAAAACCCACATCACCAGTCTGCTCAGATTGCCTTAGCGTGCTTGCTGCTTCTGGAACAGCTGTGAGGAGTGCTTCTTTCCACAAAGAACTGAATAATTGCTTGCTCTTCTCCCAGCTGCTGATTTAAGTGTTCTCCTTAAGCCAAGTCTGCATGGAAGAGGGTAATTCAAGCCCTTTGCACTGCCTTCCTCCAGCATGTTCTGCCTCTGCCCTTGATTCCAGGCAACAAGCTGAGTGCTCATGCTCAGCTGACTGGGATGGGAGAACAAAGAACACACAAGTGTTTGCACACGAGTTTGAAGACAGAAATCAATTCTTTAGTTTACAGCCTTTAATTTATAGTATTTACAGTCAGAGTTTAAGATCACCACTGGCATAACCACATTTAAATGAAAGGTGAACCAAAAATGAGTCAATTTTCACTTCAAAATTTTACTCTTGGATGCAGGGAAGGTCTAATTTTGTCTGATGATTTGCTCACCAGAGAAGGAAGGCAATATTCCACTGGACCAAGAAGAGAAATCAGAATGGATGATTGTTAGGCGTAAACTTCCCAAAGAAGCAAAACTGTAAAGATAATAAGGTAACTAATATTTTGGGGAACTTGCTAATTGGGAAAAAAATACAGCAACTCACAGGCAGAAGCAGTCTAGTAATAACTCTTCAAAAGAGAGCAAACTGGAATCTGGCACGGATCCCCACAGCTTCTGAGCTTGTTCAATTAAAATCAACACTGAATGGGTTTTCTTTTACTTCCATTACTCAAGCTGCATTCTTCAAAGGGATGGCAAATGGGTGATATGCATATGAAAGAACCATGGAGTATGAAATTACAAAATGATACAGGGTTTGGATATTTGCACTTTGAGATATTAAATCTTCTGAAGGAAAATATTTGAGCAAATTCTGAATAAAGAACCCTACAGAGGAAAAAGGAAGAGCTGAGAGAGAAATCTAATAAAGAAGAGACTGCGCAGTTTCCAGGCACTATTGAATTACTCGGTTTAGCCATGACACAGTGTTTCCAGCGGAGGATTTAGTCCCGTCTGGTCAGGCTGTGAGCACAATTTAAAGGCCATTTGGGCCTGTTATCGTATCTGCAGTGGGGCAGCCTGTTGGGAGCACTCGTGTCCTTCTCAGGCAACATGCCCTGCCACACTGCGCTACCACAGCATGCTTTGGGGACTGCAGGGTCTGGGTCTGGGCGTGCTGGGGCTGTGCTGCAGGCTCGGGACCATCCCCTGCTCCCCACAGCTCTGCTCCCCTCCACCTCTCCTGCCCTCCTGCCTGCTCTCCTGGGGCTGCCAGAGCGCAGCACACCAGGCAGCGTGCCACGTTGGTCCTGTCCACGTGCAGACTGATGTCAGGGGGACTGAGGGCGACAGGCATTCCCCCCCGCCCAGCTCTCCCCACTCATAGGGCCCTGGCTTGATACCTGCTTGCCCACTGTGGGCCTGCAGTAGTTTCCATTCCCCTTCTGGGTCTTGCTCGTGCTACTGCCCCAAACTGAGTTCACAGCTCTGAGTTAGACTCAGGTTTGACCCCTCCCTGAGGCTCAGAGGTGCTGCTGTTCCCTCCTGCTCCCCAGCCTCCCTTCCCTTTTGCAGCGCCTGGCCCCAGCACCTCGCACAGTGGCCCCGGCCCCCACCGCCCACGGGCAGCGCTCAGGCAGCAGCAGCTGTCCCTGCCCTGGCGCAGCCCCTGCTGCACGGAGCATGGCCCTGCTCTGAGTCTCCCGGCCCCTGCCCGCAGTTACCAGACATGCTGTGTCCAAGCTGGCAGCTGCTCAGGAGACCTATGAGAGGTGCCATCAGGTTATTCCCACTTTATTTTTTTCCTCCAGGGGAGGGCAGGGAGGGGCTGTGCTGCCTTCTGCAGAGCTGTGCCTGCTCTTGGTCTCCATCTCTGTGGTGGTTTCACCACACAGCTCCACCGTACTGCTCTGTCACTGCCCCTCCTCAACAGGACAAGGGGAGAAAATGTGATGAAAAAGGGCTGATGGGTTGAAACAGGGGCAGGGAGGTCATTCCCCAGTTACCGCCATGGGCAAAAGGGAAATAAATGTAATTTATTGCCTGCTAATAACAGGCCGGAGCAGTGAGAAACTAAAAGCAAACTAAAAGCAAGGTTGCAGTTGGTGCATAACACTTCATCTGCTGCTCCTCTCTACCCCTGCTCCACGTGGGATCCCTCCCATGGGTGCTGTCCTTCCCAAACTGATCCTGTGTGGGCTTCCCACAGGCTGCAGTTCCTCAAGCACTGCTCCAGCACAGCTCCGTACCACGGGGCCATCCTGCAGGCACTTCTCCAGCATGGCTCCGTACCACGGGGCCATCCTGCAGGCACTTCTCCAGCATGGCTCCGTACCACGGGGCCATCCTGCAGGCACTGCTCCAGCATAGCTCCGTACCATGGGGCCACCCCTCAGGAGATGCTCCAGCACAGGGCCCAGGCGTGGGCTCCTCTCCTGGGCTGCAGGGAGCTTCTGCTCTGCGCCTGGAGCTCCTCCTGCCCTCCTGCACTGACCTTGGTGCCTGCAAGGCTGCTGCTCTCATCTCCCACCCCTCTCTCCCCACTGCTGTTGCCCAGGAGTTTTTCCCTTCCCTCACTCTGCTCTCCCAGAGCACACCCAGCGTCGCTCCTGGCTCAGCTCTGGCAGCACCATGTCCCTCTGGAGCTGGCTCTGCTCCAGCCTGGGGCAGCTGTGGGCTTTGCTCACCCCATAGCCCCCCACTACCAAATCCTCACCGTGCAAACACAATGCACTCTGCCAGCCTGCTCTGTTTTGAATATTCTGTGCAGATCAAGAGGCGATAAAAATCATCTGATTGGCATTGAATCATCAAGCAACTTTCAGGAATATGCTGGGTGCAAAGTACCTGGAAGGTTCCTTCAGAGCAATCCTTGCCCTGGCAGTGTCTCTAATCACAAAAGACGTCCATGCTGTGTTTATAAATCTCAGGATGCCGCGGTTTGACGGTAATCAGTGACAACTGTGTCCCGCTCAGGCGCTGTGCCTGGCTAATTGCTCCCCGCACAGGGGTCGGGGAGAGCCGGAGCCGCGGCTGCCCGTTGCCCGCTGCTGCCCCGCGGTGCCGGTGGTCGCGGGCGGGACTCGGCCGGGGCCGGGGTGCGGGCTGCGCTCCCTTCTGCAGGGGCGGGCACCGACTCCTGCGGGTCTGCTGCAGGGCACGGGGCAAGGGCAGGGGGCTTCGTGCTGCTGCCTGAAGCGCTTCTGGAGCTGAACCCAGGCTGGGGTGCGAAAAGCTTCACAAGGCGAAACCCAAACAGCCCCTTCGGTAATTTGCTCCAATGACTTAGTGCTGTTGTTGTTAAAAACGTGCCTTATAAATTTGGTCTTAAGTTTTCTACTGTGGCTTCCAGACAAGTGTATATATAGACATATATAAGGCCTAGCCCATAGAGAGAAACGTTTCTCAGCCAGTGGGCAATACAGATGATCCTACTAACATTAAGAAGATAAATTGTTTTATAGAACCAGAAGACAAGATTACAGAGACGCGGTGCCCTCGTGAGTTCAGGGACCAGCTGCAGCGTGCAGAGCGAGGGCGCGTTCAGTCCATGCAGGTGCACGACAGCGTGCAGGAGGTGGGGGCTGCGTCCCCAGCAGGCACCCTCCACACCGCAGTGACCACGCGTGTCAGGTGGCCGTGCGGAACAGCAGCAACAGCACGCGCAGAGCGAAGGCAGTTCTGGAAACCACCCCTCTGCACAGAAGGTGGCACCCTCAGAAACACCACTCCCACCACGCAGCCCCCATCCCTCCATGTGCAGAGACCTGGGCACGTCTCTGCAGCGCAGATTCCTGTCTTGCTATCTCACTTCAGCCCCCACTTTCTTACACGCAGGCAGCTCCTCTCCCATCTGACAATGCCATCCTCAGCCTGACCGTCCTCAGAGCCTTGCTCCTGCTCTGCCACTGCAGAGCCCCAGTGCTGGAGCCCTGGCTGTGGGTAGGGAGCTCCATGCTCTCAGCGGCTCCTCGTCCCCGTCAGCCACCTCCATCTCCGTATACTTGCTAATTTTCACCAGCACCTTCCTGTGCCTTACCGAAGATATGACCATGAAGTGAACAGATCATGGTTTGCATCTTATCCAGATTTACTTGGCTGCAGAGAAGCCTTCCCACCCCCAATGCTGCTGATCTCCTTTTTGCATGGTACTGTGCATGCTCTGCCAAAACCTGCTGCTCTGGCACTGCACGTCCCGAGGGGCTGTGTGGCACACGCAGGTGCTGATGCACCTGAAGCCATTTCCTGGCTCTTCTTTTCCACACAAGTTCTGGAAATCCTCAAGGATGAAAAAGCATCTGAGAGAGCCCTGCAGTCCCCAGCTGTAGGTTTTAGCCCCTTTATGGTGTGGTACAGTGATCTGCAGAGATTTGTAGGATCTCGGCTCTGGAGGAACGCTGCTTTCTGACTCTGCTCATGCTGGATGAGCAGTTACATGGACCTGTGGCAGGAGCCAGTGGCTGTCTGCACCTTCTGCTCTATCTCTTGAAGTGGAAAATGTGATTATCTTTCCATGTTATGGAAATGATGTACTGACAGCCCTCATCTGAGCACTAAGGTACAACATCTGTGGGGAGGTTGTATCTTTAACGGAACCACCAGTGCGGTAGGTGACGTTTCAGATTGAAGAGCTTTTGTTTCTGAAAGGTCACCTGTTTCCTTCCAGCTGCACCAGGCAGCGACACAGCCATCCTGTCCTTCCTGCAAACCTTCCCTGCCCCTCTCCTGGGAGCCCCATGGGCTCTCAGACCAGCAGCATCAGCTCTGTCCTCTGAGGGGAAGCACGGCAGTGTGGGATCCCAACCAATGGTTTTAAAACAGCATCACAGAGCTGCTTCTAACGCACGTGTTAATTTGATAAGAAATCCCCTATAAGGCAGAGGTGCTTATGTGCCTTTGCTTTAGATTTGCAAAATAACATGTTTGGGATGAAGCCCCTTTTGTGCCTGGTACTGCACTAAGCTGTTGGTGATGCATGTACGCCTTAAACATATCAGGGGTTACTCTGACTAACTGCGAGCTCTAAGCTCTGTTTAATTGCAAGCAAGGATAAAAAGCAAAATTTGCATTAATATAAAATATTTTGAGGATTTTCTTAACAGTTACTCAGGCCAAGTTCTGTTTTGCTCTAACTCTGGACATCCTAACAAGGACAGGTTGTCACATCGCCCACGGAACTGCAGAGTGGCTGCTCAGCCACCGGGGCCGCACCGTGCTCTGCAGCCACGCCGTGCCCCATGGCCGCTCCGTGCCCCACAGCCGCGCAGAGCTGAGCCACGCTCAGCCCCTGAGGGAGCCTCACCATCCAGCAGCCAACATTCATCGCCACAGGAACGTTATTCCAAGCTTTCAATTGCTGACAGAATTAATGTAGTACAAAGCACACCCTGCATCGCACAATGCATCAAACAAGGCCTGATGCGTTACACGCATCAGAGGAGCTGTTACTTGCTGAAGGCTTGTCCTCCGTACTGTTCCAAGCCTCACAGCCTTGTTCATGAGAGGCAAAGCTATGCGGTTTTGCCCACTCAGGTGCCCCTTTGTGATTTATTTATTTTCCCAATTTTCATGCATTTATTCAGTCTGTTCTGCACAGTGGTGATCATTTATCACAGGGCCACGTGGCAGTGAACGCCGTGCGGTGGTGCTCAGTGGCCTGCTGGCACCCCGTGCACCCTGTGCCTGCCTTGAACAGCAGCCGTGAGCCACCATGGCCTCTCAGAAATGCATGCCATTCCTTCTGCAGGATAAATGTATAACTCAGCAAAGCACACAAATAAAGCATGAATATACACCGCAATGTTCTCTGAGGTTTTGATTAAATAAGAATCAAGAATTTGGGAAGATTTTTTTTTTTTTTTTCTTGAAATGATTTCCTGTGCCAATCCCTTCTTCATCTGCAGTTTCAGGTCACCCTTCCCTGCTTCTCCCAGTTCATTTCCAGATTTCTTTACCGGAAAAGGGACAAAAAAGGAACAGGGGACAGAACACAAAACAAGGATACTGGAGATTTGAGCTTTCTTTCAGTAAAAGTGGGAAGTCACTGAGGATCCCTCCTTCCACTTCTCATAAGAATGTCTCTTTTCTCCCCAGGAAGTGTTTTTCCACCCAGTACCATGTCCCGGTCACAGCTTCCACACACTGGCTCTGCAGCCCCAGCCCACCCCTCTGGGTGCCCGCACCCCCCCATCGCCACCCACTGCCCAGCCCCGGCAGGAGCAAGTGCCCATTCCCCCCTGCCAGCCTCTGGGGTGTTCCATCGGCCCCACGCAGCAGCACCGCCTCTGTTGGCACCATTCCTGCCTGCTGTGGGGTGGAAATTAGGGACTGACCCACGATGGGGGAACTGCACAACTACCCTGAGCCAAACTGAAGAGTTGTTTCGTTTCCTGGTGCCGTAATGCACTACTGCAGTGCATGGCCCCACACCCCTCCGATGGGAATTACCATCTGCCGGTACAGCTTTCTTACAGCTGCCATGAAAGCAGGACAGGCAGGGAACGGATCAGCCAGGACCTGCTGATGGCCTGTCCTGCATCAGTGCTGCAGGACGCGGTGTGCTGCATCCTGCCAAAATTACAGCACAACCTGAGCTGAGAAATCGTCCGTCACTTCTGGAACAGAGAGACAGATGGCGCCTTGGAATGGAACGGGGCCGTCCCAGGTGGCTCACAGCATCAGAGCAAAGTTGTCAGCTGAACCAGTAAATACTAACCGGCCACCAGGATTAAGGGACCTTTCCACCCAGGAGTTCTGTGGGATTCAGGTACGGCATTTCCCAGGTGCTACCTGCAGTACCCAGCCTGGGTCTTCTCTGGTGCCTGGCTGCTCTCCTCGGGCTCTGGGGCCACTCGGGATGTTGGAGCCCAGCTGGGTGCTGTGCTCCAGGGCTTGACACGGGCACAAGCACCAGACGTGAGCAAACCCGGGACATCGCTGTGAGCGCTGAGATCCTGCTCGTGGAATCGCTGCTGGCCCACGCTGAGGGGCTGCCGCAGAGCACTCACACCGCACACGCGGTGTCGCAGCGCAGCTGGGTGCGGCGGACAGGAGATGCTGAGTGCAGGCAGAGCCAGTGTGACCCCCCC
Organism: Alectura lathami; assembly: GCA_013399715.1. Classification (NCBI taxonomy): domain Eukaryota; kingdom Metazoa; phylum Chordata; class Aves; order Galliformes; family Megapodiidae; genus Alectura; species Alectura lathami. Next base: position 20,297 of record VXAV01010844.1, read on the forward strand.
CAGTGCTGAGACCTGGAAAACTCAGCACAGAGCCCATGGGCTGTGACTGCAGCAGGAGCGCCGTGTCACAAGGCCACACAGCCACGTTCCCCCTTTGACAGCTGAAGAGCCCAGCGTCACTCACGGGCACTGCAGGGGAGCCCGAAGACCCCCTGCCTGCAGGCTGCTCAGCAGGGCTGCACAGAGGGGAGGGGCTGCCCGGGGTACACACATGTGCACCCCACCCCTACCACCTGCCTGCTCGCAGCTCCTCCTGTGGTGAAGAGCTGTTCCCGGTTTGCTGAGTGCCTTTTCCCGTGCATAGAAGAAAGCACAGGTGCACTGCAATCGCCAAATCAGCTTTGTCAGGTGCAGAGCCGGGGCCGGAGGTGCTGCAGCGGACAGAAAGGCCCAGGACAGGGGCACACCTTCTCGTCCCTGTGCCACCTGGCTGCTGCTTGCCCACAGGGTGAGGATTTGTGGGGCGGTGGTGCCCACCGCAGGTACGTGAGAGCCACAGGACGCAGCGCAGAAACTGGCTCATACACAAGCTGTGTTACTTCAACAGCATTTGTTGCCGTAACACAAATCCATGCTCAGCCTGTCCTTCTTGCTCCTCTCTTGGCCAGAGCTGGTAAAGAAACGATGCCAGTCCCTGCTCCCTCATCAGGCCTGCTTCTCTTGCTACATTATTTATGACTTGTCAGAAGGAATAATAACTGCAGGATTGTTCAGTGAATTATGTGCCACGAGTAATGCACATTTACTGTTTCCCTCATACTTCCTTCTTGCTTCACTAGAAGAACAATTTGTTGATTGCATTTAAAATTGACAGAATGTTAAGCAGCGGCATGCTGAAGCCTTTGTGCTCAGGCGCTTCCCATTGTTATTGTAGGACGGGAGCCCACAGCCCCATAAAGCCGATTCATGTACTGGTAACCCCTGGACCGGGTGTCCCAAAGAGCCCTGAACTTCAGGAAGTTTCCCACAGGGAAGGTGGGAAGGAGCGGGAGCCCAGGGCCCCGTGCACCTGTGGGGTGTGAAGGGGGCTGGCCACGAGTGTCGGCCCCGCGTGGGGCCGGGCGGTGCCGGGGGCCCAGCAGAATGCTGCTCCCCACAGCGGCGCTGCCCGTGGTTCCCTAGCTCTGCGCTGCTTTTCCCAGAGCCTCCTTGTCACACAGGCTCTGTGTCGGCTTTCCCCAGCCCATGGGGGTGGTGGGCTTAAGGACAGAGGTGCACATTTCTCCTGCAGGTTAACATCTAAGTAGTTCCCAGGAACAAACACCTGCCGTTATATTTCGTTGTGGAGTTTTCTTTCCTTCTTTTTTTTTTTTTTTTTTTTTTTTTTTT
>VXAV01010845.1:0-15937 GCA_013399715.1 Alectura lathami
GCTGAGAGGGAAGCCAGAGTGCCAGCCTGTGCTGTCTGGAACCATGGCTAATATCTCATTTTAATAGCTTTGCTTTGTGTTACTTTTCTTATATTGAAATTTTGTTTTCATATTGGCTTTTTGTAACACTTGTTTTCAGTTGAGGGTACTTCATTCCTGAGTAAAGAAATCAGTCTTGCTGCCTGTCCTTCATTGTGAGTGGCTCAAATGGCTTCTTTCCTTTACATAAGCAGATATTTTGCTGTTGTATTCTAGAGTACTTCTTGACTTTCTCATTAAACTGATGTTGCATCTTGATTTGTTTTGGTTTTTATTATCTTTTTCTACTGTTTTGAGTGCAATAAGTCATTATATTGAAAAAAAATCTCTTCAGTAATCAAACTGTACCATAATCTTCCTCATTTTGTCACTTATTCACCGTTTTAGAAACTGATATCTTTGAAGTGCAGAATAAGATTTTCAGGACTTGTCTATGTGTTTTTTTGTTCGTTTGTTTTGTTTTTGTTTGTTTGTTTATTATAAATCCTACTAAACTCTCAAGATCTTACCATGATACACAGCAGTTTAGGGTCCAGTACGGCAGAACAGGGAACCAATAAGAAAGTTGTATATGTTCTTCTTACTCTAAACTACGTGCAGGTCTTTCTCTTTAGGAGTCCCCTAACTTCGATTTGCAAATTGAAGGATCGTAGAGTGCTGAAACAAATACAGCGGAGGAACCAGGTGTAAGACACTTGGCATGCAGGTTCAAAGCTGGAACCAGTCCCAGTGTCCAAACAGAGGTTAAAAGGTAGAGTTTTTTCAAAGGTTTTACACTTATGTTCCAAGCTTTTTTTACTGAAGAATACTTCCTTGCAAAGTTACAAAATTAGGAGAATAATATTTAGTTTAGAGATAAGTGGGTTATGTCCTTTAAGCATGTGGCTTGAGGCAATGAAGGCAAAGTATGAAAGATGAAGATGAGAAATCATTAGGTACCAGGCTGAGCAGAGCCTCTGCTCAAAAAATCACTTCCATGAGTATATTTCAAAGAACAAAATAAAACTGACTGGAATGTGTACGTGAGAGTATGGCGTCCTAATGGCAGAACTAATTGAAGTAATTAATTATTCTCCCATATTTGTGAGGAATCACTGGTTGTGCTGATATAAATCAAAGAATGAATTAGTGCTTGGTGGCAAGAAGGTGTCTTTCTGTGATGCAAGTAGACATATAGCATAAAGAGGACAGAAGTGTGTTTCAGAAGAAGGAGAAGCCTGGTTAAGTGGCGTATGTCCACCAACAGCATAACCTGGAAGGTCCATTTTGTGGTGCTTGTTGTGCATGAAGCAGCTTGGAGAACCAGCCTCTGTCACAAGTCTTTAAGCCTATGCTTACTCATACGTGCTGATTCAGAGAAATAAATCTCCTGGAACTAATCCATCTTCAGACAATAGGGCAACATGGAGTGTTTGTGAGGACGTTGAAGCCTTTAGTAGATGCATCATTAGACAGCTCCTGAAGACTGTGAATGTCCTTTTTAGAGCTCTGTCCCCTTTGTGAGCTAAGATTGGCAAAATGGGTGCAATAACTATGATTATGGACTTCTACAGGTATTTCTCAGACTGAGACTACTGAAGCATCCTTTTTTTGCATGAATTATTAAGTTCTCACAAACATTTTCACAAGTAGAACATTTTTTGATAATGAAATTGTTCTGCTTTTTGTTGTCCAGCCTAGGTTCCTCCTGGCATTGCATGAGAAACATACTCGACCTGTTTAAAATTCTTTAATCTTCACAGTTCATGAGTTCTTTTAATTTCTGGTACTTCTATACTGACTCCATTAGTGTCAGTATGAAATGAGCCAAAGCCCAGACTAATGCAGCATTCTTTCCAGCTCCTCAGCAGTTAGTTACCTTACAGGTGTCTTGGAAGTACAATCTAAGATCACATTCAAGGCATTTATTAAAGATCTTTGTGTACAATTCCCTGTCTGACCTAGTTAAGAACAATTGCCATTGAACTTGTTCACCATTCTTAAAACAATAAATAAATCCAAGAAGGGCTCCAAGCCTCCTGGATGAGTTCTTTGAGCCAACCAGACCAGTCTGAAGTCAGGCCACCATCAGAAGACAGTTGAGGAGTCTTTTTGAAAATACTGCTGTGATCTTTGAGTTTGGTTTTAAAATATGAGCTGGTATACCAAATAAAAAGTCTTGTATTAATAGAAGGAAGCAGAACAGAAGTGTTGAAAAGAATATCTATGGACATTTTTGCATGTTTTACATGAAAATTAGTTCTCCAGGTTGCCAACAAGTGCCTGCTGCTACAGAGAAGAACTTGTGTTTCAAAAACATGGGTGCCATGTATATGTTTATGGATTGGTATAATTGTTTAGGTCTGGAAAGGGAGGGAAATATTTAAGGGTGTAGGTGGGTCGCTTTAGATAATGTTATTGAAATATGAAGAACAGTTTAAAATTAGTAAAATAACTTTTTTTTTTTTTTTTTTTTTTTTTTTTTTTTCACGGAGTCCAGTAAAATACGAATGTCTTCACTTATGAAGATAGGTGGCAAAGGGGGATCTTGGCTGTGAAAATTGTGAAGAACTCTGACCCCTTTCTTCTTTAGGTTCTTAAGGAAGCTAAGATCAGGAGGTTTTGTTTCTCTGATATCAATGAGTCCTCATGCACGATATTCAGTAACTCTCCTCCAAAGAGAGGTTCAGACCTTGCAGCTTGTACAGCAGATAAAGGAGTAACTTCGCAGGATAACTTTACAGAACTGAAATTAAAAAACATAGTAGCATTTTGCGTATGTATTCCACTTGTGCAATGAGGTTGCATCAGTCTGGAGTGTAATCACTGTTATACTGAAGTCTGTAGCAAGGGGAATAAAGATGATGACAAACAGGTAATTGTTGTGTTTTTCTTTTCCCCAATGACTCCACAGTTAAACTCGTGTGGCGATAATGCTTCAAAATAGTTTAAAATTCATATGTGTCCTCATGATGACTTGTGAAATGCTATTCATGTTTGTGGTCTGAGATGATACAGAGCGGAGTTATGTGTTCTCTTTTAAAAAGAACTGAGAGATCAGGTTCAGAACCGGTCTGCGAATGTCTCTGGGTAATAGCAGCTGTATCTCAAACTATGATACTGCGGTGTGATACTCTGAATTAGATGAGACCATTCATAACTTTTTTGTTTCATTCAATTTTATATTCTGTAACTTTTCTTTAATCTTTATCCTTTATGGCTGAAGTGAGACATACACTGGAGCACAAACTGTTGTGACTGAATAGTGGACCTGGAATAAATTTTGCCCATAGGATGAGAGAAAGTTGTATGACAGAACATGCATGTCAGAAGATAAGGAAATGAAAACAGTAATAAATAGTCAGGAAAAGGCGTTTAATCAGTTGGAAGCGATTTGCATTCAGGACCTACTCGTTGGTAAATAATTTCATGCACAAAGGATGTCTGTAGTCCTCAGGCCATCCAAGATGCAGTATAAAAGCTGGCTCAGCTCAGGGTCCTTCCCTCACTTCTCTTACCTCTTTCTGTTTTGTGAACAAGGTTAGTTGAGATCTATGTCGCTTTCTATGTACTGAATTATTGTCTTCGTAAAAATGTCATTACTGTCCTTTTTCCTCCATTTTGCTGGTTGTTGGGGTGGGGTGAGGAGGGTGGCAGTGGTTGGTGCTTTTTCTATTAATTGTATTTTCACTCTTTGAATTGCAGAGATTTCTGGAGGCCAGGCTTGGCCATACAGATCTTTGAAATGCTGATATGTATTTATTCAAATGTAGACTCTCAGGCATGCTAAGTGACTTGGAAAATCACAATAATACTAATAATATTCGAGATTAATAAACTGAATAGGTAGAATGCAGAAAGCTGTGTGCCCAGACATCTTTGAAGGAGAAATGTGCATTTTCTAACTTAAGGGTATGATCCATCACCCATAAAGCTTGATATTTCAGCTTGGTTGAAATGAAAACAATGGTGTTTGTAAGGGGTGTGGATAAATTTGTGTTTAGAAATGTCCAGAAAAAAAATCAGTTCTGTGCTGTTTATGCTGTGAGGGGCTTCTTCAGTGCTCCCAGTTTAATTATGATGAATCTAATACAGTGCACAGTGGGAAACAGGAGTATAAAAGGAGCCAGAAACTCAAAGAAATACCTGGAGAGCAAGGAAGAAAGGTGTAAAGCAGAGGTTTGTGGGTGTTAATAATCAGTTATGTTGAACCACAAGCTTCTGAGATCTTGATACCACTTTGTAAATGAAGAAGAAAATGAAGATGAGTACTGAGATTAGAAGAGATCACACTGTGTTTGGGAAGGATATTGGCTCTAATCCCATATCCTCAACCTTCTTCTGCTATAGAAATCAACATGGACCCTAATATGGCAAATACCATAAAAATATTCAGCTAGGTATTTTCTAGCTGCCAGGGTTTTGAAATTATAGGGTGTGATGACATCTCCCTCAAGTTTAGGGAAATGGTTTCAGGGCCTATGAGAACAAAGAAAACAAAAACAGAGGAGAACTGAGCACCCAACAGACTGAGATGGGCACAGGAGATACTGAAATTTGTGTTTGTTGGAGTGCTGGAACTCGGCACAGGGAACATGCAGGGAACTCCTGGCACATCTGTGAGCGAGCCATCTGGGACAGATTTCCAAACTTCACAGCTTCAAGTATGCCAAAATATACTGAAATTTGAACCCTTTCTTAGATGAAGTAGGAATCTGGAAAACAATTATTCATTTTCCAGCCGTCTGTTGAACTCTACCCGTAAGTGCATTTGTGGCTAGAAATTACTCATAATTGCTACTTCTACAATGCCTTTAATACTTGAGGCTGGATCTCAGGAGTGTCTTGCCAGACATACAGCCAACCAAAATACTAAAAACTAAGTCATGGAAGAGGTATGTACCTTTTTGTTCTGCTGCCAGATGTTCCATTGGATAACCAACAAGTGAGAAAGGAGTATTTCAGCCTGCATCTCCTCTTGGTTAAGAAGATGTTTTCCTTCCCCACTTCACCCTTGAAAGGTTACATGGAAAGCTCCTGTGGTCCTGACACGTTAGCTGAGTAAACACAGCTGTGATGTGCCTCCTGCTCTGCATTCCCTTCTGGTTCTGTGTTTCAGGTTTACCTCCACCTGCAGCCATGTCCTGTTACGAGCGCTGTGCTCCCACCCTCTGTGGCCCGACCCCACTGGCCGACAGCTGCAACGAGCCCTGCACGCGGCAGTGCCAGGACTCCACCGTCGTCATCCAGCCACCTCCGGTGGTGGTGACCCTGCCTGGCCCCATCCTCAGCTCCTTCCCCCAGAACACCGCCGTGGGATCCAGCACCTCCGCTGCCGTGGGCAGTGCCCTCAGCTCTGAAGGAGTGCCCATCTCCTCCGGCAGCTCCTCGGGATTTGGGAGCTTTGGCTACCCAGGGCTGGCCAGCGGGTACAGCCGTCCCTCCCGCCGCTACAACACCTACCGCAGCGGCTTCAGCGGGCCGTGCTAGAGCGCGAGGAGCAGGCGTGAAGAAACGAGCAGGAATGCTGAAGCACGACCTGAAGCAGGGGAGAGTTCGTGGCCATGGATCCGTGGTGTTAGACACCCACAACTCCGCCTGAGGCTAATGGAGCTGTGGGGCTTGGCATCCCCTAGAATCAGGCCCCTCCTCTTGTTACACTATTTTGTATTTCTAATCAATTTCACTCTGATTCTGCCTGGTGTTCAACATACTTTAAACAGTACATGGGACTTTATTTTCAAGGTATAGTCCTACACTGAAAAAGAGCTCTGTCTGTGGAATGCATCACCGTGAGAAGTGCTTTGCTTCCCATACTAAATCCTGTTGCTTTGCAGTATTTTAATTCACTCTTTGGTGTTATTAAAGTTATGCTTTTATCGTATCGCAAGTCTTCTGTTATTTTTATTCCACCTCCTACTTTTCTTTGAAACGTTTTCTGGGTGAAATTCGTTACTCTGTAGATCATCATTACCAGGCAGAGACAAGATATAAATACTAGTGGCGGCACTAATACGAGGACAAGAGGATATGGTTAGAGCTTGATATCAAGAACATGTTTAATTTTGCAGCTGAAATGCATATTGATGTCAGGGTGATTCACTGTAACATTTGACTTTCTATATCTTTGTTAAGAATTTTTTCTCAAGGCAGCAAATGTTTTCTGGTCTAAGAAAATGACCAGGGACCTAATGTAGCATACAATTGTATTTGTTTTAGGGATTTTTTTTGTGATTTGCACTCAATAACTCTGACCTAGAGCTACAGGTGCCAAAAAGAAGATTTACCATCAAATTACTGCTTGAATGCTTGGATTCATAAAGTCAAACACAAACAGCCGTGCAAGTTCTGAAGAGGGTATAGACACAGCTTTTTGAGGCAGAAAGAGCGAAACTGCTTGAACTATTTTCTTGCTCTTTACTGCAGAAGTACTTCATATTTTGGGGGTCCTAATAAAAGCTTGGCTGTATTTGCAGTCCTGGCTGTAGACCTACAGAATCCCAACAAAAAACTCGTGGAATGAAGCATGCTAATATTTAATAAACACAAAACACTTGTAGGCATTAAAACCTTTAGAAATTCTCTCAAGTAAATTATTACTGCTAGAATTGAGTACCTGAGATCAAAACCAGAATTGTGCAGCCACTGAAGCTGTTAAAGCAATAGAATTTTTGGGAAAAAAATTGAAGGTGTTCTCATATTAGGGAATGTTTGAGGCATGCAAATAATTCCAGCTATTGCCTAAATTCTATTGCAGCTGGTTAAATTGTCCCCAGTAGTTAAATTGTTCCCAGTAGTTAAATTGTTTTGTTTATGGTTTATGCACCAGCCTAGTCTCATCCTGGCGTTGGATGAAAAGCCTTCCTCAAAGCTTCTTTCATCACAAAGACTTGTGGATCATTTAAATGCCTTGGACTACTAGGCTCATGCCTCTGAAGTCAACACAAAGATGATACAAATTTCAATTCATGGAAGCAATTTGTAGGCTCTTTGGCAATTTGGCAGTTTACCATGATGGGAGCACTCTGTCGTTACACAAAGGGTTTTAATTGAGTACGTGGAATTTGAAACACCACCGCGGATCCATACATGAGAGCTGTTAGTTCCTGGTTCACCAACTCAGCAGTCCCAAAAAGCAAGATCCAAAGGTCCTCAACCTTTTAGGTGTTTCTAAGAGCTGATTAGACTAAGCTGGCAGAATATCAATGAAATAATTTCCAGGCTGTTAATGATTGTTTCTAAAATATTATATAGCCATAGCCTCCAAGGAAGGTATTTTATGTTCTTAGAGGAAAGAACGAGGAAGAGTTAGCATTCTTTGGCTACTTAGTTTTATGGATGAAAAAGAAAATAATTCCCCAGCTGAACAACATTTTTCACTTACAGCAAGGAAATATGTTTTTAACATTTATAAATGAAATGCAAGTAGTATGTGAAACAGATTTTGTGGAAAGAGTGGGAAATAGTAAACATAGGAAAGGGGACTTTTTTTTTGTGTGTGGAGAATTGTTAAAATATTTAGAGTTCTAGGAATTTACAGATTTTATTAAAATCAAGTCAGACAGTTTTTAATTAAAAAAACTACTTTCTGAAGGTATGTACATTGAGCTCATTTGTGAAGCCCATTGAGTGATCTTGACTCACTTTGAGATCAGGCTGTTAGCCAGGTGATGCAAGAGCTGAGATCTTGTCATGTACCTTGAAATTTAAGTATTTGAGCCAATAGTGAAAGGCTGTTCTGAACTTTGAAGTCCTTTGTTCTTCTGAAGACCAAGACCAACCTATGTGCAAAGACACTCTTCATTTAGAATTAATTTACATCACTTGCTGGGGAACTGAGGTGCTAAGAGAAGAGACCTGATCCCTGCTCTCTGAATACTTTTCATCTGTGCAAGTTTTTCCTGCAGGCCACAGGGGTGAAACAAATCACATAATGATGAACATAATGGAGAATTGCTGGATGCAGTTTCTACTGACGCTGCAGTTTGGCTCAGGCAGAACATTGCCTTTAAGAAGCGATGATTGAAAACAAGCTGATTATCCACATTTGTGTCTAATTTGATGTGAATATTGTGGCACATCCCTGTGACTTAGTAGAGTTTCATGTAGTTGTAATGGTGATTATTCTGATGAAATACTGTGCAGAAATCAGACTGAAAGTTAGAGGCAGTTAGTAAATGCCCCTAAGTATTAAGATCAAGTCATGACATTTTTTTTTTTCATTAAAGTGTGATTGTTTGACTTTGACATGGAAAAAGGAGATAAAAATGCAGCTTGGTGTGTGTGTGTTAGCTGTGGTTGCACAAAAAGGTAAAAAAATGTGGGCTGGCCTGAGGCGCTTTAGACGGTGTTTTATTGTCTCTGGTCAGCAATTCTCACTGGTCTTAATTTTCTTTACCTTTTGCAGTACGTATGGAAATTGGATGTTTCTCAGCTGTATGTCTATGTGGGATTGAAATAGTGCAGGAATGCAAAATTTGGGAATACTTACTATGTATCTCAGCTTGTGGTCTGGCTGAGCCCTTGAAATGGAAATGCTCGCAGGCTGAACCCAAGCTCCCACCTCAGAACTTAATGATTATTCACCTAAAGGAGAGAAGTCTTGAATAAGGACATGCACTCCCCTCAAGCAGTGTCTTGATGACTAAAATGCAGCATAAGATGTACATTGGCCTTCGGAGGCAATATAATTATTGCTGTAATTGAAACGAGTCACCACAGTCTTACACGGAACTAAATGGGTGCACGCTGGTGAAGATGAAAGCTTTGTCTGTTCTGGAATGTGAGCATAATAAGGGGAGGGGAAAAACAGAGAAATACCAAAAGAGATTTTTTGAGAAGAAAAAAAAAAAAGAAGAGAGTTAATCTGTTTGGAGGATTTTGCATGCAAAAGAATGGATCATTAAATAATGTCACGCATAGTATATGTCCCAGGACTGCAGGCGGTCTGGAATGCAGTATAAAAGCCTATACAGCACCAGACTCTTCTATCAGTCTCTCTTGCCTTATTCGCCCAGGTGAACAGGTAAGTCTGAATCTACCCATTGCCTTTTTAAATGCTAAACTGTGACTTTGATGGCTGCTTTTTGTTGTTCTTAGTTCTTTATAATCATTGCTAGTTTTTTTTTTTTTTCTCTCTTTTGGGGAGGAAAATTAGAAAGGCTTCTGTCAAAAAGAAAGGCTTTATTTATATGTGAAGCAGGGTGTAAGGAGGCAAGGCTTAGATTTCAATATTGTCTCTCAAAACGTGCAGCTTCATGCTCCATTTTAGAGGCTGGTGACAAAGGACCTGGCTGGAAATGTACAGTCTTGTCTTAAGATACTGGACTAGCCAACAAATAAAGCTGCTGAGTTCCAGGGTCTATCCCCAGTCCTCTTCTCCACAGATGGGAGAGCTGGGGTTCCAGGAGCCTCGCTGAATATGAATTTGGGCAAAACTTCTGACTGAGAAAATAGTCCTTGTTCCCACTCGAAGTTTGCCTGTTCTGTCACACGACCTTTGGGAGCCAAGGGTACTTCTAAAACACTTCTCTACAGTTCTGCAAATGCTTCTGGCTGGGCTGTTAGAGACTAAATTCTAGCACTGAGTCTTTAAACCCAGATAAGTGTCAGGACAAGGCTGGGCATTTCCACCCCTGAGTGCAGCTCCGTTCCCAGTGACAGCCGCATTGACTCCATCTGCAGGGCTGGGGTGGGGGAAACCGCCCAGTAGTGGGAAACCCCTTTGCTGGTTAGGGTCAGAGGGAGTCTTACCACAAGTGGCAGTGAGGTTCAGAGAGCAGCAGCTCCAACAGCCTTGAGAAAAATAAGAGAAAGCTCTGTGTCATTTTCAGGCTGCTCACTGTGAATTTTGGTCTACTGAATGATTACCCGTAAGCCACCTTGTCAAGCAACGTAATGGATGTTAATGCCATACCTGAGTTTTATAAACCCAATGCATCTTCTGTATTGCACATGCTTTCTGGCCCTGTATTTCAGTCACCCTGCAGCCATGTCCTCTAATGACGTCTGTGCTCCCACCCTCTGTGGCCCGACCCCACTGGCCGACAGCTGCAACGAGCCCTGCACGCGGCAGTGCCAGGACTCCACCGTCGTCATCCAGCCACCTCCGGTGGTGGTGACCCTGCCTGGCCCCATCCTCAGCTCCTTCCCCCAGAACACTGCCGTGGGATCCAGCACCTCCGCTGCCGTGGGCAGTGCCCTCAGCTCTGAAGGAGTGCCCATCTCCTCCGGCAGCTCCTCGGGATTTGGGAGCTTTGGCTACCCAGGGCTGGCCAGCGGGTACAGCCGTCCCTCCCGCCGCTACAACACCTACCGCAGCGGCTTCAGCGGGCCGTGCTAGAGCGCGAGGAGCAGGCGTGAAGAAACGAGCAGGAATGCTGAAGCACGACCTGAAGCAGGGGAGAGTTCGTGGCCATGGATCCGTGGTGTTAGACACCCACAACTCCGCCTGAGGCTAATGGAGCTGTGGGGCTTGGCATCCCCTAGAATCAGGCCTTTGCTTGTCTTATTTTGTGAATTCTTCATATTTCTGATGAAGCTTTTTTTTTCTGTATCTGTAGATGAGACTTTATTGTGTCAGTACAGAGCAATGCTGAGAAAAGAAACCTAGGATGAAGAGACATTAGCTACTGTCTTACTGAATCCTTGAATAATGTGCTTATACTTTGTACTTTTTTATTCCACTTTTTACTCTCATTAAAGTTATGCTGCATCACAGTCCAGGTCTCCCAGTGCTTGTTTGTGCTCTTGACACCTATTAGCAGCCTGCTTTTGATTTCTTACCATATCTCTGTTTACTTTTAGTAATTTAATGCTACTAATTCATGTTGACTTACTACATCTGTGCCAAAATGGTCTGAGAAATGTTATACTCTTTGGGGAGGATTTTGCTCTGGGAGGAAACCTGATCCCCCTGTAGATCATATTGAGTTTTTTTTTTTTTTTTTTCTTGTAATATATAATTAATGCCACTTTATCAGAGCGTAAAAGTGGAACTCCTGCTGTAGACAGTGCTCCTGGTGCTTTTGCGTGGATCTTCACAGGCTGGTGCTGGAAATGTTGGTTTTGGCAGGGAGATCTGCGCACACTCACTGGCTGCAGGCATCTGTGGAGTGAAATGGCAGGCTGAATTTTCACCCCATGGTGATGTCTGCAATTTCAAAGTTTATTTGAGGTATGGAAACATGTCTCTTCTTACGGAGATGGAAAGTATTTAAACAAGTTTGTGTTAGTCCTGTGTGTCCAGCTCCAAGCTGTGATTGTTTCCTTCCTAGGTGAGCAATGGAAGTCAATGTAAAATCAGGGACCTGGCATGCAATTGCAGCAAAACTCATATGAGTGAGATCTCATGCAACTCTTGGCACAAATAAAAGATGACATGATTATGGAAAGGGTTTTTACCAGTGGCTATAGGCACCCCTTGCTCCGAGCTGATGCATGGCTGATATGTGTTCGTCAGTCCCGGTGGCACGGAGACACCTTTCTGCAGGGGAGGTGGATTCAACGCACAGGGCCATGGGTACAGAACTTCTAATTGTGCTATTAGAATTCAAAATGTAATTAACATCTACATTTGAAAAATTATTCAAACACATATGAGAAACAACTAAAGCCCACCCATTGTGGGTGTGGTGTTTTGCAGAAGCTCCAGTGAGTAAACAGCTTCTTCCCTCCAGCAGGCACTAATTTTTGTTGCTGGTTTTTTTTTTTGTCTACTCTTCACTTTGAATTCTGGTGTAACAACACCACTATCAGCTGCCTCTTTGCAGAAATACTCCACAGATATTTGTGCGGTAGATAATTAGATTTATTTTTTTGACAAAAAGAGAAATTGTAACATAAAATGTTTAAGCTTATTAGACCACAGTAAGATGCAAAACCAAACCTCAAACTTCAGTCACTCTACAGTTCTTTATAACAATATTTGTATAACATTACCAATGAAAATGGCTGTGTATGAAATAGGTATGACCCTTGAGGACAGTGTACATCTACCTATATCTGAACACCTTTGCCTTCGGGGGAGCTATCTGAGCAGTGCAAGCTGAAATTGTGGAGCACAAGTTGCAGGCTCTGCCTGTGCCAAATTACAGCCCAAATTAAACACAGTGCATATTATCCATCTGCCTGGGTCAAACAAACACATTGCAGCAATGGGGAGCAATAGACAGAGCAATACATTGCAGAGATATCCAGTCTGACTGAACAAAAGGATCTTAACATACGGACATGTCTTCTGTTTTAAGCACTAAGCTGGCAATTGCTAATACCAGGAGAGAATTAGCAGAACTCCCTGTCAGTGACCTGGGACCAGGTGTCCTGGATTATTGCGTGAACTCCAAATGGCTGTGCAGTCTGTTGGTAATGCTGCCAATAGGCATCAGGATTAGTGCAATTAGCTAAGGCCGAGATCTGAGGTTAGAGAGAGAACAATCAAACTCACTGTGGGCAGCAAGAGAAGGGGCTGTACAGGAGGGCTCAGCACTGCAGGGGTTGGTTCCACTGCTCAAAGCCTCTGGGGCATCCATCCATTTCATTTGAACAAGCAAATTAATTACAACTCAAATGTTATTGCAGCTCTTCCCATCAGGGAAACTGGTCTGTTCTCTGTGTATCTGTGTCTCTAAGCACGGATTCGGGGTCACTTTTCTGTCTGGAGCCATTCCGCAGGGATTACTGTGAGTAAGATTCCAGCTGCCTTTTTATTAAGAAGTTTTTTCAGCCATTTAGTCACTCACAGGTGTCTCAGGATGATGTTCTCACATTATGCAAAAACTTTTAATTAAAATATGGATATACAGACCTTTCCCTGATTATAAAAACAAAAACAAACTGTGAACTTCTGATTCACTCACTTTAATTCGGCCCAAAGATCAGGACATGTAGTCATTCTGACTGCACAGTAAAGCGGCTGGTCTTAGAGCACTAATTACTGTAATCACTTCCAAGGGAGGTCACAGACATCTCTGAACACACTGCTAGGTCCTTTTCTAAACTCTGAGCCTGATTTCAAATGCATTTTTTACTTTCCAGGCAAAGCTTGGAAGAAAGAAGAGCAAAATAATTGATGAAAATCATCTGTGGATAATGCTTTGCAAATTAATTCCCCAAATAGCTGCTAGATAGCAGAGGAGATTCTTTTTGAAAAATCTTTCTAATCCCTTTGAATATGGAGAAATACTGAGGAATGGCCAGGGTGAAGCTAAAAAGGGACAGTGTCACTGAGAATCCCCTTGAAATGTGAGATGGCTTGAGCTGTTTTGTAATTAAAAATGAAACAGCCGTACTTCCTGCCACCAGGAACAGTGACATAAATTTCAGAAGCCAATGATTGACCTATGTTCCCAAATCTTAATAACAGAACAATTGATAATAGAAGTGATAAGAGAATTCAAATCTGGGTCATATACCTTCAGCTTCCACATAGTATGAAGCTTTGCATGCCTCGAGTTTTAATAAAAGTTTCTGATAAACTTTGAAGTTCTCAGGAACATATGGTGAGGCCAAACGAGTTTCTGTTCCCAGGGGATCTTCACAAAGACACTCATAATTTGGAGATGATTTACATGTCTCAGTAGTTGAAGTGCTAGGAGAGCAAAGATCTGAGTGCTGATCTCTGTGCCATGTTCACGTATTTTACCCCCTTACCTCCCAGGTCTCACAGAGTTCTTCATTGTCCTTGGTTTCTTCTCTCATTCTGGGGCCTGAGTGGGGGGTAAATTGCATATTCCATGCCATTTTCTGAAAAACTCAGTCTTTCTCCTCTTCTCCCTGAGAGCAGCTGGAATCCCCAAACTACAGCTGCTCGTGGCTGCCAACTTCGACAGGCTTCCAACTCACAAAAGCTGAAGCTCTTCATGATTTGCAACAGCATTTACCTTGCAGAGGAGGGCTCATGCAAGGGACTGCATTATGTAAATCCTGCTTAATCTACTTTAATGACACCAGGCAGATCCAAAAGGGTTTTGAAGGCAGAATAAATTCTGAATTAATTATTCTAATGTTACCAGAAATTAACTTGCCCCAGAATATTTTGAGATGAAAGGAACTTGTGGTCAGATATACATGCCACAAGATAAGGAAGTAAAGCTGTAATAAGCACAAATACTGAGGCAAAAAAACCTGTAATCAGTAGTGGCTCATAAATAATTTCATGCGCAAAGAATGTCCCAAGCTGTTGGGCAACTTGGGATGAAGTATAAAAACCTGCACCACTCAAGGTTCTTCACCCATTTCTCTTGCCTTCTTTGCCTTGCTGAATAGGGTAAGTCTGAACTCATTTATTCTACAAGTTGAACTGTTGCCTCGATGATTTTGTAGCTTTTCCTCTCTAATGTTGTAGTACATTCAGCTTACTCTTTCTCTGAGGGAGGAAGAAGTGAGGGGTTTTCATATGAATGAGGAAGTTTTCTGGTGGTGGTCTGCTACAAAAATCACAACATGGGGGAATCAGACACAAGTTAGACAGTAAAAACTTTGTCTAAGGCTGGAAGATCAGAGCAACAGGGCCAATACTGGCATTTTATCCTTTGCAGTCCTGGGTCACCAGCTCTTCAAGTAGAAAGCCCCAGTCCACGTCTGTCTGTGAAACTCACCTCACAGCACCTTCAGCCTCCCCATGACACCTGCAGACAGATTTCCACCGTAGCTTCTGAGAGCTGCTGCTGATTTTGGTGTTAGTAGCAAGACAAAAAGTAGAAGTGTTCCTGAATTCAGATGCCTGTCCTTCCATTTCTTGTCAAAAAAATTTTGGGTACTTCAGCTTCTATTTTCTTAAAACTGGGAGAAGGGACATCCTAGGTGGGACTTGCATGAAAGGAAGGGATACCAAGGAAATGGGAAAGATTATTTGCTAGATGAGCTTTGGGGAGATGCTTGTCATCACTGACTGTTTAGCAAATATGCCAGCCTTGGATCAGGAATAACAAGCCAGGACTTACCCGTTCCAGCTTAGCACCTTCACCTGCAGGCTCCGTTTCTCTAGGACACACAGAGCCCTCGTGGCTTTCCTGTGTGCAGCCGCAACTGCAAGGGGAGGTGTTGAACATTCCCTTTTTCCAGGGCAGCATTATGGCCCTGTGGTTAGGGCACTCTCTGCAATGTGGACGCCGAGGTTTTCAGCACCACCACATGCCCCAGGTCCCGGGTGAGTTTACTAACCGCGGAGGCTTCAGGGTAAGTGACCGAGCAAGATGCATTAGTACTGCCTTCCCTAGCTGTCTCCTCAAAGAAAATGCAAGCTCAACCCTGTTTTGAAAGTACTCTGGAGCAAAAATATCGTCTCAATCCCCATGCAATCTCCTGTTAGTTTGCTATAGGAGAAAGAGGCTTAATGCAATTCTTGTATTGCATTTATCTCCTCCTCTGTGTTTCAGATTTACCTCCACCCCAAAGCAATGTCCTGCTATGACCTGTGTCCCCCTACAACCTGCGGCCCCACTCCGCTGGCCAACAGCTGCAATGAGCCCTGTGTGCGGCAGTGCCAGGACTCCACCATCATCATCCAGCCCTCTCCGGTGGTAGTGACCCTGCCTGGCCCCATCCTCAGCTCCTTCCCCCAGAACACCACCGTGGGATCCTCAGCCTCTGCGGCTGTGGGCAGTGCCCTCAGCGCAGGGGGGGTGCCCATCTCCTCCGGCAGCTCCTCGGGATTTGGGAGCTTTGGCTACCCAGGGCTGGCCAGCGGGTACAGCCGTCCCTCCCGCCGCTACAACACCTACCGCAGCGGCTTCAGCGGGCCGTGCTAGAGCGCGAGGAGCAGGCGTGAAGAAACGAGCAGGAATGCTGAAGCACGACCTGAAGCAGGGGAGAGTTCGTGGCCATGGATCCGTGGTGTTAGACACCCACAACTCCGCCTGAGGCTAATGGAGCTGTGGGGCTTGGCATCCCCTAGAATCAGGCCTTTGCTTGTCTTATT
>VXAV01010845.1:15957-26726 GCA_013399715.1 Alectura lathami
CTTGCCCTATTTTTTTTTTTTTCTTTTTTTTTTTTTTTTTTTTTTTTTTGTATTTGACAATGACTAGGTAAAATATGTAATTATTACAAGTTGTTCTGCATGACAGAATTAGTGCAGTCCATTTAAACCATGGAGAAGGGAGATCTCATTTTGCTGAGAGTGTCATTGTGAGAGGGATGAGTGGGTGCTGTCCTTACTGGACTCTGGAAATATATTCCTTACACTTTATGTTGCTTCCTTCCATTCCTCAACCTCATTAAATTTGTGCTGCATCACATTACAAGTCTGCCCGTGTTTCTTTCTTCTCCCAGCCCATTTTCCAGCCTGTCTGTGGGGAAACAGGTCTGTTTGCAAGTCATCCCTGCCAGAAACCACTGCACAAATAACTCTGAGTCAATTGCTAAAGGAGAATGAGTCAGATTTCAGCTGTGGACAAAGTCTTTCTTTTGTTTATGTAAGGTAAATCTGGCCCAAGAAAATCTGTCAAATGCTAGAAATAGGTGATATTCCCCTGCAAGGTGTATGCCTCTTGTAGCATAAGCAGGGATCCTAAACAGAAGTAGTTCACTTGCTTTAAATACCCTGTACCTACTGCACCATGGAGGTGGAAACAGGGCCTTGAACTATTTTGATATCACTCTTCTATGAAAAATTGTCAGTTTTGACATGGATTTCTTCAAAGAGGGACGAGAATGGTGGAAGAGGCTTCCCTGAGAGGAACTCCTCTTCAATGAGCAGTGGAATAGCTTAATTTCAGGGAGAAGCCCTTAAGGGAAATCATATTTTCCCTTATCCTTCTGTAGAAATAAACAAGAGGAGAAAAGAGGACAGAGGGACAGAGCTGGAAAATCTATAGGGATATGAGGAACACTGGAAATTATGGGGATAAACCTTTTTCTACCTCCACTCATCTGTTCTGTGCATGCTCCAGAACCTGGAAGAAGACTATGACTTTCTTACCCTATCAGTGATATTTTGGAGGATACCTTTAAAAGAAAGGAGCACTTATGTTCTTGAGAGCACCTGAGCTTTATGAGGGTGGGTGAGAGGAGGTGGCAAAGTGCTCTCAGAGCAGCCTAGAGGCTCCTGGTAGGAGCAGCAGACTCCAGTGAGTGTCAGAGGTGAGGAAGGGAAGGTAATGTTGTGGCTTTGCACAGAAAATGGCTGTTGAAGTTTGCTGGGAAACATATCTAAGAGAAAGAAATTAAAAGGTTTTAAGTTCTAGCCCATTCTGACTGTGCCTAGCAGATCTGAAATTGATCTGGCTTTGCTTTGGTTGTAGCATGGTTGACTGAGTTGTGATAAAGGTGGTCTTTAGAAACTGTGAGCTTTGTTCCCTGCAGGAAAGAATCTGGAGAAGCTCCACCTGTAGGCTCTGAGTGATTCGGTGTCCTGTTTCCCCTCACAGCTCACAGATGTGTATCTGTGAAATTTCTGGCTTGGAGTCTGTCTACGCAGACTGATGCTGAACTGTAATTAAGGCCAGAGAAAGATATTGACAAAGTTACATTGACTACAGTCATTGCTGGAGTTAAATTAAAGGAGGTACATCAGTTCCATGAAGAAATCCATAATTTCAAGGATTAGCTTTTCATAATAATTAACAGAAGAGAATGGGAAGTTAGCAGATTGATATTATAATGCAGCAGGATGTTGGTGTGAATTAAATGTATAATACGATTTTTTTGCTCTCAACTGAAGTTATTGCTGGATCAAAAGGGATGCATTCTAAAGACATCATCCTTCATTTGTAGTTGTAACAAAATAGCTTTTATGGAGGCCAATCTGCCTACCTAACACAACAAAGGAGTTGCAGTTGCGCAGTGTCAACGTGACTAGAAAAGGTCCTGCCTGAGGCACTGTGGTTGAAGGATCTCCATCACAGCCAGCATCATTTCTCACTAAAAATACAGCGTTCTGCTGCTGTAATCCTCTTCTCCAATTCTCTGTTAAGCATTCATATAATCCCCCCCCACACACCCTTGCAGAGGTAACTCCCATGGATGAAGAGTTTTTCCAAAGCTGGGATCTTTCCTTTGTGTATTCAGGAAGGTATGTGTTGTTCATTTCTTTAAAAGATAAAAACAAAAATCCTCAGGCATGATTTCCTCCCTGAATTCCTGTCCCAACTGCCACCTTTGAACTGAAATTTACTGTAGCAAGAAGTGTGGCTCAGTTCTAAAACTGAAAAGTTTTATTCACTGCTGCAGAATATGAGCTGCGTTGTCATGTTTCAGAGAAACTGTCTAGGTACCAAACTTCAATACCAAATTTTGTAAAAATGAAACTAAAATTATCCTTGTAGGCACAGCAGACACTATGGGAGAAGACACAGGAAGGTTCTTCAGGGCAGGAGCTTTTGTTGGTTTCTCAGGCTCCCTGGAGGACCCACGACATCCTTGCACATTTACTAACCAGCTCCTGCATTAACTTTTTATTACTGTTTTATTTTTGCATATGGCTGTGTTCCCACCAGTGGAATTGTTTTGTTTACTGTTTATGTTTATTGCCTGGACTTACTCTGGAGTTAGAAGAAAACCATGCTTCATCTTTATGGTTTGCATCCTTTAAATATACCTGGCTCCATTACACCAACTTCACCTTCCCAAGAAGTGGATGTGTCAAAATTCAGTTTGGTTAGGAATCTTGTCTGCTCTTCAGCATTTTGGTCACACTGGCTCGTTGGTGTACTGTCACAGCAAGAAATTTGAATTTAAGACCTGAGCGTGCATTTTCATCCCTGAGAAGGGGAGGTTCAGTTTTGCTACTCCCTGTAATACTAC
The DNA here is from genome assembly GCA_013399715.1 of Alectura lathami. Lineage (NCBI taxonomy): Eukaryota > Metazoa > Chordata > Aves > Galliformes > Megapodiidae > Alectura > Alectura lathami. The sequence continues at coordinate 18,741 of VXAV01010845.1, forward strand.
AGTGAGCAATATCCCAATGCCTTCAGCTCCTGGGAGGAGATTGAGCCAGCAAGGCTCCTTTGACACAGGATCATTGTCAAGAGAGAACCTGTGACTCTCTTATTACCCCCATACCTTTTGATGAGCTTTTTTTTTTTTTTTTAAAAAAAATACTTCTCTTGTGGTCAGTAGCTACTGCTACAGAGGAATGCGTATTTTAACATTCTGATACCTCAGTGTCATAGCTGTGTATGTTGGGGAAAATCTGATAAATATCAAGGGGTAGGAGAGCTTCAGACAGGAGTGTTGCTGGTGGGGGCAATAAGGGTACGTCATCGCATACCTACGGACATCCAGTGATGAGATTTTTAAGCATGTGATTTTGTGCAGACAGAAACACCTTTAATTTTAAGGCAGAAATGGATTGATTCCACTGTCTGAAGCCACATGGTGTGATGTAGTTTGGGACATTCATTAGTCGTCCTGGTCACAAATTTCTAACGCTGGATGTTCATATACTGTCACACACCTTCAAATTTTCTGTTCATGCAGTATTTGCATGTCTGAGCCATTGATGAAAATTTGTTGTGAACTTTGAAGACCTTTGTTCTTCAGAACTGTGCAATCAGTATTTATTTCCCAGGAGATTTTTATGGAGACACTCACAGCTTAGATATACTTTACATGTCTCTAAGTCATTTGAACATTAGGAGTGGAGAGATTAGGGTGCTGATCTCTCCCTGAAGTCTGCTCATGCATTGTATGCAATTACTTTTTAATCTTGAATTTGTCTTTGAAACAGAAATTGAAATGTTGCACATCGCAATGTTCTTTAAGACCATGCAACATGAAGATCAAGTTATTTAATTTCAAGAGAGGAAAAAAGAAAATTATACATGTCTGTAGGTAGCTACCATTAATTTGGAGTATAATTTTGTATAATAGTGCAAGACACAGTAGGGGAAAAGAATAATGCATCAGAAAATGTAAAACTGGTGACTTTAATGACGCCACAGTTCAGCCTGTGCAGAGCTTTTAGTGCTCTGACCAGCCAAAAATTGACACGCACCCTCAGACTGACCTTTATTGCTTTTCCTGAAGTCTAATGTAGGAATAAATCTAAAGCTGCAAACTCCTTAGATTAAGGGCTTTGGCAGTCTCCAGACTGAAGATCCGTGTCTCCAATTCCTTCATGGAAATGAAATAGTTTGATGTTAAATGAACAGATCCAACTGCTGATACTCTTTCGTCCTGTCTCCTGAGTCAAGGAAGTGTACCAAAATCTTCCCTTGAATAATCTGTTTCCCAGGAAGAACTTTTGAGACTGGTAAAGTGCAGCCAGCTCTGTCAAGTGCTTTCTGAAGCAGCATTGTCTGCATTTGTGCAGCTGCATGGCTGCTTGAAGTTGTTCAAAGTCGAAGCCAGATGTCTCAGGAACTTGTGGTCATTATGAAGGGGGATTCACAGGGGGCCAGATTATCACACGCATCTTTCCTAATGCCCATATTCATCTGTGTCAAATGATACACACTGCATAGCTTGTGTTTAGGATGCAAAATTATTTCCTTTGTAGCTGAGATGAGTAAGTTGCTCTGACCAGGAATTAACAGGGCTCATAAGATTTTAAGATAAAAGGAACCTCCTCAGTGGAATGCGTACTTTCTGAAGAGGAAATTAAAACAAGGCTTCAGCCAGGAAAAAGTAAATCACCAGCTGGGAATATTTTGCATACAAGAAGTCTTTAACTATTGGCTGGTAAACAGCTTCATGCACAAAGCATGCCTCGGGTCCTCAGGCTCTCCAGGACGCAGTATAAAAGCCAGCAGGGTGCAGGTTGCTGCTATTGATTTCTCCTGTTCTGTTCTCCTGAGTGAAGGGGTAAGTTGGAATCTGCTGTCCTTCTGTGTGATGCTTTATTTTTACCCTGGCTTGTTCGTAGCAGCCTAAGGTTTATGCTCTTTGTCAGTGCGTGGGGGAGACCTGCGAGCAGCTTTCTGTAAAGGAAGGCAGCTGAAGGGTGGGAACTGCTGGGCACAGGACTTCAGGCTCGTTTTTTCAGTTGCAGCACTGGAGCATTGAGTTCTGAGAGGGTGAAATCTCTGCATGTGAATTACTCAGAAACTAGAAGTGGAGAATCTGTACAGAGACTTTTTCAGCTCTCTTGGAGTTTTTTGTGTTTTTTTTTTTTTTTTTTTTTTTTTTTTTTAAGGTAGAAAGCTATGTGGACTTAAATTTTTCTAAAGTTGTGTTATATTGGAGTTGTATCCCTCCTTGCACCAGGAAAAATAATCCTTCTCCATTCCTAAGCACTTTAGGATCAGAAATGTTTCAATCATCTCCTTCTAAAATGCTCTGAATATGCCAGCACTAGCTCTCCATAGCAGCACAGCAGTAACCTGTAACTGAAATATCAGCACAGCTTCCACCTGTTTTATTATCCAATAATTGAGACAATGTCAGCTTCTAGTTCCTCCCTTCAGAGACAGGCAGAAAGTTGCTTTGTCTGCAAGACCGATGCAGGTGGAAATAAGCACAAAGGGCAGGGGAAGATTAAGTAAGTGCTGGGCAGAATATTTGGCAGAATATTTTAGGAGACAAGCCTGTAAGCGAGGCAGATGCCAGCTAGTGTCATGTTACCAAGCTGTGCTTCACCTCTACCTGCTGAGGAATTTTATCTCCTTCCGTCTGCTGAACAACCGATCCCAGCGCAGGGCAAAGCGTCTCCTAGCCCTATGGGACGATGGACCATAAACCCCCTGCTTCCTCCCAACTGCAGGCTGCGCACACCCTGAGAAGCGCTGTGAGAGGAGAGCTACCAGACTGCAGGAGCAGGCGGAGCGGCCCTTGAGCTGTGCTCTGTAGGGCAGAGGAGTCTGGGTTTCACTGAGGCCTCCTTCTGATCAAAGACTGGCGCATTATTCTGCTCTCCACGCAGTCTCTGGTTTCTGGTACTCTCCATCATCTCACGCAGCAATAATTGCAACTTCTTTCTTCATTTCTTCCCTGTGTTTCAGATTTACCTCCACCCCAAAGAAATGTCCTGCTACGACCTCTGTGCTCTCACCCCCTGCGGCCCAACCCCGCTGGCCAACAGCTGCAATGAGCCCTGTGTGCGGCAGTGCCAGGACTCCACCTATGTCATCCAGCCCTCTCCGGTGGTAGTGACCCTGCCTGGCCCCATCCTCAGCTCCTTCCCCCAGAACACCGCTGTGGGATCCTCAGCCTCTGCGGCTGTGGGGGATGCTCTCAGCGCAGGGGGGGTGCCCATTTCCTCCGGCAGCTCCTCGGGACTGGGAAACCTCAGCTATTCGGGTCTGGGGGGCCTTTACGGGAGGTCCTACCGCCGCTACAACCGTCGTGGGAGCTGCGGGCCGTGCTAAAGCCCCGAGGAAAAACCACAGACGAAATAACCGGAAGCTTGAGAGTGTGATCCAGATGCAGGATTGAGTTTGTGACCATGGCCCTGTTCTTGCTGACCACCCTGAGCTTTTCCCTGAGCTAATGGGACTGCAGGAGCTTGGCATTTCTGATTTAATGCCTTTCTCTGTTATCAAGGAGGTGAAAAGTGTGACTTCATTGTTGCATGTAGGAGCTGGGTGTCCAGCTGTAAAGCATTGCCTTGGAATGGATGATTAATTACAACCATGTTGAAACCTTTTGCTTTCCTATGCTGTACTTTTTTTTTTTTTTGTAGTTGTTGTTGTTCTACATTTTGCTCATTAAATTTATGGTGCATAATAAATATGTCCTCTGATTTTTTTTTTTTTTTCCCTCTCTTTTTTTTTCTTTGGGGTCTTCTCAGGGAGAAATCTGTCAGCGAATAAGTTGTTAGTGCCAGGAAGATCTTCATTTAAACCACAGCAATTAGTAAGCAGATAACTAAAGATAATAAGCAATGAGTAGAACCCTTTTTTTTTTTTTTTTTTTGATAAGGTGTTTTTCTTTAGCCACATTTCTTTCAGTACAATATTATATCATTCCTGGTTAACAAACTGTGGGTAAAAGAGGTGGAGAAAACTTATCCTGTCTTACAGGCAATGTGCCCTTTCTTCTCTTGCTCTTCCAGCAGAGCTCATGCAATCCCTGGCATTATTGTTCTGACTCATCTTTCACACTCCGAAGGAGAATTTGCAGTGAATGGCAGTAAATAAAAGCAAAAACATCAGAAAAATAGCAAATTAGAGGGAAAATAACATATGATTGTTACTTTGTTTCTTTGCTTAGGAATGTTGTAATTAGGAGGTAATGGGTCTCTAAATTATGTGGTGATTAGGGGGCCTTTGAGGCGTCACCGGAAATCCTCAGAACAATAACAATTAATTACCATCCCATTCTAAACCATGGGGAAGATAATGGCTTCTAAATTGCTAAATAAATATTCATTAACACAGCACTGCTGGTGCCTTAAGGATCCAAACTACACTTTCATTCCACATAGTGAAGAGAAAGGGCAGGTTGTCAAGTCAGTTAACTCAGCAAACCGGGGAGTTCTCCTCCCAGAGGAGGCTGAGGGACAGATGGAGACCAGAGAGGCTCATGTGCAACACCACAGGGCTTTATTGGGACAGAGCAGCGTAGCAGGCAATTACAGAAACAAAGGGTGATCCAAGGGGAAATGCACGATGCAGGTACTGCGCTGTGGGAACCAGGGCCCTGCTCAGGACCCAGGGGACGGTCGAGGTGACAGGAGGATGCAGGGGACATGGAGGCTGCAGCCAGGGCACACTGTGACACAGGGCAGAGGGACACCAGGCACGCAGCCTCCTCCTGTCCCTGTGCCGGGGCAGCTGATGGGTTCTGCTGGTCCCCACGGCTCTTGCTCCGAGTCCCTGCACTGTGGTCCTTGCTTCAGGGCTGGAGATGGCTCTGGGCATGGTGGTGGAGGCTTTAGAAAGCCCCGCAGCTCCCACGGCGGGATCTGCCCCACCTCTGGACACCAGGGAGGGAATAGCCCGTGCCACAGGAGGAGAAGCCAGAGCTGTAGGACCTGCCACAGCTGCCAAAGCCACTGGAGCCGTACTGGCCCCCGTAGCCCAGGGAGCCTCCGTAGCCCAGGTCATCACCGTAGCCTAGGCAGCTCCCGTAGCCAAGGGAGCTGCCGTAGCCCCCCAGGCCAAAGGAGCCCCTGTAGCCCCGCGAACCCCCATAGCCCCCCAAGCCAAAGGAACCTCCATAGCCCAGGGAGCTCCCATAGCCCCGGGAGGCCCCCAGACCAAAGGAGCCCCCAGAACCCACGGAGCTCCCATAGCCCTGAGACACTCCCACACCAAAGGAGCCCCCAGAACCCAGGGAGCTCCCATAGCCCAGGGAGCTTCGCGAGCTGAAGGAGCCCCCCAGCCCAACTGGGCCTGAGGATCCCACAATGCTCTCCTGAGGGAAAGAGCTGAGCACGGGGCCCGGGACTGTCACCACCACCGGCGGGGGCAAGATCACTGCTCTGGAGTCGGGGCACTGCTGCACGCACGGCTCGTTGTAGCTCTCGGCAATTGGCTGAGGGCAGGTCAGCCCATAGGGTCTGCAGGACTCCAGGTAGCCAGACATCCTTCCTAGGGTGGTTGTGAGTCTGCAGGGCACAGCACGAAGCTGGTTTAAAATCTGAAGCATTTTAAGTGATTCTAGATGCCTGTGCTTGCTTTACATTTAGTGGATTCCATCACTTTGCAAAGTTCATTTTCTTTTAAAACATTTCTATAGTGTCATACAATGGCACCCAAATTCCAAATGGGAATATTTGCTCTACTACAAGGAGCATGCTCCCTCTGATATCTCTAAATTTCATAGTACATGTAGCACCTGAATTAGAACTAATATGCCTAGAAAATGTATAGTCAAAATCACATCATAAAAAGCCCCCATTTTGTTCTAAGACCTTGCAACTCCTGCATTTCTCCAACTTGCCTTCCCACAGCATCACGTACAATTTAGCATTAACTGAAAAAAAGCTTGACAGAGATACGAGTTGAGCCAAATGGACTTACCCTGTTCACCAAGAGAGCAAGCCAGGAGAAGTTGATAGAGAGGCTTGGAGTGGAAGGAGCTTTTATATGTTTCTTATACTGTTCACAGGATATGAAACACCCTTCGTGCCCCAGGTCTTACATAGCAACAAAACAACCACCACACTGAGGGATTTAATTTTGCTTGCTTTGCACTGCCACTCCCCTTCTTTAAAAACAGGTATGATACAATGTCAGTGGGCATTGATTGACGGATGATGGGATCTTTCAGTCATCTAGTACCCATCACCAGCACTGGGGCACCTGCTATTTAACTACAATTTATGTGGCTCCATGGGTAAAAATCTTGTGCAAGAGCAACCGTGTAGAGATGTGTGGATGAAGTGCTCTGTGTCACTATGCACAGCTTCATTCATAAGACAGGGGGGCATTTAAGGTGACAGCATGAGATCTGGAGACTGTGAGAGCGGAGATTTTAGGACATCAGTTTGAGAGCCTTTGTTTTTCAGAACATGGATGGATAGGTTGTTCAGCCTCAAAATTCATGCAACTTCAAAGGGGGGCTTTTATATTTTCCTTAGAATTTAAGGTATTGAACATTTCAGATGTATTACAAAAATGCAGGTTCAGGAAGGGAGGTGAAGCTACTGTGTAGCATCCAGAGCATGGACATGTTGTAATCCCCCAAAATATGTAAACAGTTAGTAGAATAAAGAGCTTGACATCATAAATGAAAATCAAATTGTTGGAAGTGTCGAAATTAAAATTCACAGCCTGATGAGGGAAGCAAAAGGAGTGATGTTGTTTGGCATATTTTGAAATGATGCAGTTTCATAACAAGGGAGATTCTAAATCCTGCCCTTCTTCATTTAGTGTGATAATAACGAAATTGCAAGCTTTAAGTATTAATGAATGTTTGTGAAGCAGCTTAAAGTCATTATCTTCCAGGTGCCTGTCATTATTGTCAGTAAATTCTGATGACATTTCAAAGGCAGAGCTATTTAACAATTTAGAGGTAATTTATAGCCTATCTTCTGAAATATTGTTAAATTAGAAAACAACAGGTTTGCAATAAAATAACTGTTTGATGCCACAGAACTATCTCATAAATAAAACAGTATTGAAAAGGATATATTTTAATTTCCTACTGTTTCTTAAGTGATCAGTACTTCTGGGAGAGGGGATAAAATAGAAAATTAGGGTTGTTTTAAAATGTGTTTCTAAAAGAACTTCCACAAGGTGAGATTCCATCTGACATTTTAAAGTCGTTATTAGCTTGAGGCAGAGGCCCCATTAACAGTTCTGACTAAATAAGTCCTCTTCTGCTTCTCTGGAGGTGTCACAGCTCAGCCATTCCTCTGCTAACCTGGTGTCTTCCAAATGGTCTCAGCAGAGGCATGTGGCTGTGTCCTCTCAGAGACGAATGTCTCACTGGCATTGGATGACCTTCACCTAGTTCTTGCACGTGGCAGGAGGGCCTCATGCCAAGTAAGAAGAATCCTGAACATTAAAGTGGGACTGAGATGACACACGGCTCTTGATCTGGCTTTCAGTCGATGACTGTATGGCACCCTTCGGCTGCAAGATCCCTAAGTCCTCTAAAATGAAAATCACAGATAACTGATTGTCATCACCATTGTATCACACCCAGAGTAACTCTTGGGAGGGACAGTGCTGACATGGCAATATGAAAGCTCCCACTAGCGCATTGGTTTGGTAACAAATTAGGACCAGAGGCACAAAGGATGGCTTAAAGACGACGTCCAGGCAAGCGTATAAAAGCTTGTGCCACCTGCAGCCTTTCTAGCCACTTCTCTCACCTCACCCTCTGCAGTGAAGAAGGTAAGCGTGGTTTCACTCGGTCATTCTACTACTATTAGTATTTATTTTAGCAATGCTTTTAACATGCAAATAATTCCTGCACCTGTGATCATAGACTTATGCATTTGTAAATCTTGGCGACTATCCTGCCAGTGCAGCTTTCATACTCAGCCATTCACCTTAAACCTGCTTCGTGCTGTGCCCTGCAGACTCACAACCACCCTAGGAA
>VXAV01010846.1:0-27627 GCA_013399715.1 Alectura lathami
TATATTTAAAAAAAAAAAAAAAAAAAAAAGCCACATCTGTATGTTGTGTGTGATTCTGTTCTGCAGCCAGTGCCTGGAGCCCGGGGGTGCCAGTAAGAACGTGTCTTTGAAGAGCGTTCTCCAGCACATTGAAGCCACCCCCAAAATCGTTCATTATGCGATCCTGGGCGTTCAGAAGTGGAGCAGCAAGCTGAGTGCCAGGAAAACAAAGGCTCCGTTCTCCCGGTGCCACGTGCGTGACTTCGTACTGCTCAACATAGACCTGACCCAGAACGTGCAATATGATCTAAACAGGTGGGCAATGTCTGTTGGTGGTAAAATATGTTGACGTGGCAAGGAGCTTCTGAGATAAATGGAGTGATCTTGTCTGAGGTACATAATCGCAGAGGTGAAACGCAGTGGTGTACGCAGCATCTGAATGAGTGAGGCATCAAAACAAGCTTACCGGCTGCCGAAAGAACTGGGAGAGAGAGGCTGTGAGGCAAGGGAGGGCTGCAGAGGACTGCAAAGGCAGGGATGAAAAAGGAAGCGTCAGGAGGAAAAAATCTCTGGGAGACCAGAAGTAGAGGAAAGAGGCCAGAATGAGTCGGTCACAGGACGTGCGTGCTGCTCCTGGGAGCGCCTCTGTGAGAGGCAGGGGCCTGCTGCACGATGAGGAGCAGGAGCGTAGGCAGTCGCTGGGCCGTTGCTACATCAGGAGCAGGGAGGGAATTCCTTGTGTTCCCCTCAGTCAGCTCTCCTTGCTGTTGCCACCTGGCTTGGAAACTAGAACAGATGAACGGTAGCTTTCCGCTCTATCCGTGTGACCCAGTGAGGAGCTGCAGCCTGCCAGCGCAGGCCGAGGGCTGGCATGGCCTGCAGAGCTCTTGGCTTCGTGTTCTCCGGCTGAATCACGAGATGGGAATCAGCCCACAGAAGGGAGCGTTACATCTTGGGTAACGCAGGATGAGCGCTGAGTCTCTGCCGCTTGTCTCCCACAGCCAAGTACTTGTCAAAGACCCGTGGCAATTCTTCAAAAAGCGTGTGGTGCAGAGCTGACTGCACAGGGGTGGAGGCTGGTCACTGCAGAGCTGCTGTCAACTCTAAAACATGAAGGGGAAAAAAAAAAAGAATTTAAAAGGGAAAAGGGAGGGGGAGAAGTGCTTGGTTGCTGGTACATGACGAGGATGAGGCATGGCCAAACTCGCTACAACACAGAAACACAGAGACATGCTGAAAGGATTTGTTTTGTCTTAAGATCACCAGAAACAGCTTTCCTGCACTGAAGAAACGGATCTGAAGAGCTGTGTAAAATAGGGACTGAAGAGCTGTGTAAAATAGGGACCTCATCTCATTGCCTCCAGAAGTCACCACCGAGCCAGCTCTGATGCGTCTCAGCAGCAGGGCATGCATTGCTGACTTACAGCAGCAGCACAGCTGGCTCAGTCTCCCGTCTTTCATGCGCAGGTACTTCTGTGAAGATGTAGACTTCAATCTGAGGACGAACAGCAGTGGCCTGCTCATCTGTCGCTTCAACAACTTCAGCGTCATGAAGAAACACATTCAGGTTGGAGGGCAGAAGGACTTCGTCGTTAAGCCAAAAATCATGGTGAGTGTGCATGTGTGCTCCATCACATGTGAAGGGTGAAATCCAGGCCTGTTTACCTCAGAAAGAATGAATGTTCTTGCCCTGTAGTTTTATTTAGTACTTATTTGGAATCTGCCATTAACGGCCTGCTCTGTGGCTGAGAACTGAGAGCTGGAACCTGCTGAATCCACCTGGGGCCTCCAGGGATCTGCAGGAATGCTGAGGGGATACTGAGTGCTTTACACAGTGTCACACGCGTGCTGGCTCTTCGCGGAGGCTTTAACCTAGGATGGTTACAGCTTGTGTTGTGGTGGTCTTCAGACACATCCCGCATCACCCCTCTTTTGGAAGCTCAGCCCTGTGTTTCAAATTTACCCGGCGCACCCTGGGGTTACGTATTTTGGGAGGTCACTTTCATTGGCTCTGAATTTTCCTTTCCTTGTGGTTGCAACAAATCCGTAGCCATGGACTGAGCTATGGGAAAACTCTTCCTTAGAAACAGCTTTTGGTGGATGACTCCATACAGGGAGGATTTCATTTTGCGTGCTCTAACACAGGAGCGTGTCGTGACAGTGCAAAACTCCGTATTTTTGTATCTTTTCTTTGGGCAAGCAGATATCTGCAGAAGTCCTTTCAGTTCTTCCCCCAGCCCTCTCTGCTCCTGCCATGGGGATCCCTCCTGTACCAGGATGAACCCCTGCAGAGAAGATGCACTGAGTGGGGTTACAAGGGGCTCCTCTTGTTCTCGTTGCAGGTTTCGGACAGCCTGGCACCAATCATGCCTCTGCAGTACGTCTGTGCCCCGGACAGCGAGCACACACTGATGGCAGCCCCCTCTCAATTCCTCCTGGAGAAGTTCCTCCAGCACGCGACGTACAAGCTCTTCCCCAAGGCCATTCACAACTTCAAGAACCCAGTGCTGGCCATCGACTGCTACCTGAACATCGGACTTGAGGTACGAAATGCTTGCAGGGATGACAGGGATGAGGAGATCATAGAATCATAGAATGATTTGGGTTGGAAGACTTTTGTACTCCCTTCCCTGCGCAGGCACTGGCTGACACGAAGTGCTTGCTTATTCCCCCTCTCTCAGGTGGCCATTTGCTACGTCAGCTCCCGCCCGCACTCGGTCAACGTCAACTGCGAGGGGGTGTTCTTCAGCGGGCTCCTGCTGTACCTCTGCGACTCCTTTGTGGGCGCTGACCTCCTCAAGCGGTTCAGGTTTCTGAAAGGTAACGCCTTGCCCTGCCCTGTGGCTTTGCTTTGCTGCAGGGTAGTGGCTCAGAGGAAAAGGGGAAGGTGGAGGGAAAAACAGATGCATCAAACGGCTCCATTTTCGCTTACTGCTGCTGTCGTTTTCGAAGGAAGTAGCTGGGTTGTTTATGTTCAGAGTGTATAGTGCTGCCCCTCTGGCAGTAAGTGCAGGTCACTGAACCTTCGCCGAGCTCTGGTAAATGGCATTCATTACGTTATTTTAATGCAACATCAAATGGAGGCAGGCGCAGAAAAACAAGGGTAGATGGAAGCCAGTCCGTGAGCTGTACATGTGTCAGTCTGAGAGCTGGGAGCGTAGACATTGCTGGCGAGAGTGAGACGTCTGCTGCAGCGCTCTGTACGGCGGCAGTAAGCGCTCAGTGCTGTGGGACAGGGCAGCTCTTAGCTGGAGGATGGGGGTTCTGCCCCCACCACGACTTCATAAATGTTGTCCAAATCTTCTTCATCGTTTTGTCTTTATACTCACACATAGCAAACCGCCGTGGGCCTTCAGTAAAGCGTCACACAGCTTGGGCATTTCTGTGGTGGCATTGAGCCATCTCCCTCCTGTGCTGAATGTGGCAGGATTACGTCAGTAATGGTTTCCAGATCTTGGCTCCACGTTGATGCTCTCCCTGCTGTGGCTGATGCCAGCACCTTGTACTTACCCTGACACCTCAGGGCCATGAATCATGCGAGCAGCGTCGTTGTTGTACCCTGCAGATCCCCTGTGCTTTCCAATTGCAGGTGCCACCCTCTGTGTCATCTGCCAGGACAGGAGCTCACTGCGGCAGACGATCGTCCGCCTGGAGCTGGAGGACGAGTGGCAGTTCCGGCTGCGGGACGAGTTTCAAACTGCTAACAGCAGCGAGGACAAACCGCTCTATTTCCTTACTGGGCGCCATATATAAGCTTTGAGAAGACACCGATAATGGAAAAAAGAACTTTTTTCTTTTTAAAAAAGTACAATCACTGTGGAGCAATGTGCAACCGATATTTATCTAGACTACTCTAAAGGATTCCCCAAAATTCTGAAGTAGGCTTTATTCCTAGGTATAAAGTTATCCCAGCAGTTGCGATGTAAAGGATCACGGATTCGAGTTACTTTCCCATCATCCACACTGCTGACACGAATCACGCAGCCGGCCCAGCTGTAGGATCTGGGAGGAGGACAGAATCTGGCTGGTGGAGAATTCTCTCTTGTTTTCAGCTGAGCCTGGGGAAGAAGCCGCTTCTGGCAGCTGCCAGCTTGAATGTGTTACAGGAAGCTCAGCGCAGCGTATGGAATTCACTGAAGATACGTGGAGGAGAGCCCACTGTTCCTCTTCAGACCTGTACTTCGGTACAGTAATTCTCAGGGGTTTGAAACTACAATGTAACGTAGATACTTGTATTCAAAGGAATAGTCTTGTTCTCTGTGCAGTGTTAGTTTAAAATTTGTAATTGTGTATGTACTGAAACTGTCTTTGGCAAAATTTCCACAGGTGTTCAAAGTTTACTACTTAAACCTGAACAAATGATGCGTGGCAGGCGCTGTGCACGCAGGTTCTCCTGGCGACGTTACCGCACCGTGTTGGGTTCCTCCTCGCCTCCAGGCGCACAGGCTCGCGTTGTGGGAGGGCTTCTTGCAGGCGCTCCCTTCAGTTAGAGTCCAGAAGGACTTGGCAGCAAAAAACCTTCAGTGTCTCGCTCAGCAAAGTCCTGAAAAGCTGAGGCCTCTCCTCCTCTGCGCGTGGAGACGCGTCCTGCTGCACGGCTGCTGCCAGAGGGGTGGCCACACGCGGCTGGGCTGTCCTTCACCTCGGCTCCTGTTAGCTGCAGAGTGAAGGTCCGTCAAAAAAAGGTGCCAGGAGGGCATCGGTGCCTGAGCTGGATTGGAGAGAGAAAACATGAGTCCAAATGAAGGAGAGGAATTTCTACAGGATTTTAAGGGGAGAAGTCACAGGGAGGTGGGAGGGGTCCTGCCCAGAAGGAGCCATCTTTGAATGCACCCCCCAGCGCTGTCAGCCCCTTGCTTTGGTGAATGCCTGCAGCCACTGGCTGTAGCAGCAGACACACGTTGGTCTCCTGGACAGGAGTCAGGAATCTGTAAGTTGTTGTAGAAGGCGGTGCGGTCGTCATGGTCAAATTGTGGCGGTCCGCTGCCCCGCTCATGCCGTTAGCGTTGGTTCCCCAGCTGATGTCTCAATGTTATTCAAAATCTTCCTGCGCATCATGACCCCTTTATTAGAACGAAAAGTGCAGCATGTTTTTATGAGAAATTCAGGTATGTTGAATTAATCCCCTGAAAACAATGAAATTAACACATTAACACTTAACTAGCAACTCGTTGGAGAAGGGCCTGCCAGGGCTGCATTCTTATTTTTACTCATAGTGTTAATTGAGCAACTTCTTTATGTTGTGAGATGTTTACAGGTGGGGAAAAAAAAAAAAAAAAAAAAAAAAAAACAGATTAGACTGAGGCTAAAGGAAGATGGTTTGCAGATGTCTCTGTTAATGTAGCTTAACTCTGATGCTGAAACTTAGCAAATTCCAAATGAACAACCCAGTTCTGTAAATTCATTTTTTATTTTCCTGCAGCCACAACCTGCCTTTTCTATTTTAACACCTGGAAGTTGTAGGGATATAAAGATGTTTCCTGAAGCTTTTGCTGTGCACCTGACTGCAGGACAGCAGTTCTGGCTTCACCAGAGGGGCTTGAGGACACCGCGGGCTCTCAGTGTGATGTGACAGTTTCAGGCATGAGGTGTTCAGGAATAGGATCCCTTTCGTCCGTGTATTTGACGTTTGCACTAAGTTCTTAAAATTCCGGGTGCTGAGGCTGCTGTGAGGGCGTAGCCCTCTGGTGAAACGGTGCGAAGCTGTCCTGAAGGTTGAGAACTACATCAGAACGTCAGCCTGCCTGCCTGCCTGCCCCCAGTAACAGAAAGCCAGTTTCCATAACGCTGGCCCGTGCAGCCACAAGGAGTTCTGGTAACAGTGGGGAGAGAGGATGTGAACCAGCTCGCAGCCCGTAGGCCTGTCTGGTTGGGGGCGTTACCGTGCTGCCCGAGTTCCTGGGCAGGATACCGCTGTGTGACATCTGGGCTACTGCTGTTATGTGTTGGGTTTAAGCCTCACCATCAAGGCCGTTCCGATGAATGTATGAAATTGGCCAGCGCTCTATTTGACCTGTAGATGCTATTGTCTATTCACAGGTTAACTCTGAATGTAAACTAAGATTTAAAGAATCATATTCAGATGCTTTTTGCTTAACTTATGTAATTGCTTTTTGTGACTTTCGGAAGAGGGTTAAAAATGTTGCTTTCCTAGTGTAAAGTTTTCTTAACCAAAAACTCGGTGAATTTAGCTTCACTAGTCAGTCTACCTCACGTTATTGTTTATGAACGGAACCTGTCTGAAGTTGTGGCTATGGTATGTTTATAACGTGCTTTCATTAAATTTGAATATATTAAGTTACCATTTAAGACTGCTTCTATTTTCACTGTTACTTTGCACCGAAGTGCAAACTTACTTAGGTGTAGGCACTTACGGTCGAAGAGATTAATCCGAGACACCCACATCGCACTGCTGAACCAACGCCCCTCGTTGATTTTTGTAAGTTCATTCAGTGGCGTTACGGGTGCTTGTGCTCTGCCAGAGCAGCTTTGTTTCAGACGCGCACGAGCTGCTAACACCAGCACTTTGTCACCTCAAGGGTGGGCAGCTGCAGAGCACCTTTGGCCTGGATGCAGTAAGCGCTGCCCAGGCAAGAACTGGCTGTTCCCCTGGCAGTCCCCTATGAACCCGCACCTGTATTTTGACGAAGCTCCGTGCAGCGTGGCTCACAGTCCCCTGGACACCCACTGGTCACAGCCTCCGCAGACTGAACTCAGCCCAGTTCAGCTCCTCCCTGTGTAGATGCTGAGCGACGTGCTAGAGGTGGCACCGCTTCTTGGCTTTAACCCCAGGCCAAGGCTAAGGACAGGCGCGCAGGCAGCGTGCAGCACAACACAAACCCCGTGGAGCCTCACTGCACTGCAAGTTCCCAAATTAAAGCAACCCAAAAGTTTCAGTTTCAGTTAAATCTTTCCCGTCCTCTGTTAGGGTTTGAAGCCATCAGGCATGGATGACATTGTCATCTCTCATCCTACAGCAGGATGGTGTTGATCCGGAGCTAGCAGGAGCTGCCCACCAGCTGGCCATGCAAATGTGCTCACTGCGGAAAAGGAGGTGGGAGTGCAGTGGCCCACCGCAGCCTGCAGCTGCTGAAGTAACATTTCACACAAGTACAAATTACACGAAAGATTCACTCACGCTTGGCATCGGTACAGAGTAACTTTAAAAAAGCTATCAAGAATTTTATTTTCGTCTATCTACATTATGTACAGCTCGAGAAAGGCCACAGCAGTTTTTCAACATACAAACCCTTTAAAAGAGGAGAGCTTTAGGAAGGAGGGACGGGTAACAAAGCCGAGTCCGCTAACAAAGGTGTATACTCAGTACAGTACTGGAGGGAAAACGAAGAGAGCACCAGCCCCTGGGGGTTTCATTCCACCTTGGGAGCTGGCCTGGGGGCTATCAGTCACGTCTCCCGTGCGTGGAACCCGTGCAGGGGGAGCGCAGCCCCAGGAGCACTGGTATATGACCGCGTTACGGACTTCAGCGCGTACCCGTCAGTGAGACTACAGTCTTTGCATTAGTTTACAGTCCACTATGAACAATTTTCTGCTGCATGTAAACATGACTATCTAGATAAAATACAATCAAACTTCTGTAAAAGTTAATAAAATATCTTTCTTTTAAAAAAACAAAGTTAGCCTATTACTGCATTGTTTACAATTTTAATAAAATAGTACAACCTCTTGGTTGTTACCAGTCCTGAGTTCACGGTAAGAAAAATGGCCCTGGCTTCTGCGTAAGGTCTGCATATAAGGTCAGTACGTTTTGGCAGAAGTCTCCAATAAAAACGGAATTCCTTCGGTTAAGTCTGGTGCTGCCCGTTGAGGAAGTTGTACACGAGGAACTGGCCGGTGCCGCAGTACTGCGTTGCAAAGAGTTTTCCGTCAGGAGTGGGGTCAGAGAAAGCAATTTCTTCTTTACTTAAATATGAGCCGTAGATGAAGTTGCTCCTGTTGAAAAGAGAGAAAAAAAAAAGTCAATCACCCTCGGGAAATAATATAAGGATATTTGTGGTATTAGGCTGCAAGCCATCAGTTAAGTGGCGAGATGCTCAGCTGGAGGGAGCCGCTACCTCTATCAGCCATCTCCAACTTTAAATGGCAGAAGGAGCCACTTGTTCTGGAAAGGTTTTGCCATTTTACAAGAAACACTTGTACAGGGCAATTCTTCTGAGTTGCATCAAAGTTCAGTGTCAGTGTTGTTTTTTTTTAAAAAAAAAAACAAAAAACAAGGTCTGAATTCAGGACTATGACTACAGCCAGCAAGAATGGAAATGCAAACTACCAACAAGTTACGATCCTCACAGAGGGGTCTGAAAAGACCAGATGAAATTTCAAGTTCCCAGTTTGAAAAAAAAAAAGCAAACACATTCAACATGTGTTGACAACAGTGCAGCTGGGACTGATGCCAAAGGTCTAAGAACAAGCTGTACCGCACACGCGATATCCTTCAATCACAATCACGTGAAAAGGAAGATTCACTCTGTTTAAATTCCTCATGAAAATATTTTATGCATGTTCTCCTCTTACTTGAAGAAAGACGAAATAACCGAGGCTGCCGCTGCACTTTTCTGGATGGCTCTGTGAGCAAGTTTAGAAAGCTGACCTCAGGCTGTAGGGCCTGGATGAGGGGAGGGAGGATCTCTGTGCCCCCAAGCTGGCTGTGAAAGCCCAAGTGAAGTGGGGCAGGCATTCTCTAAGCGGACCTGAAGCCTGCTAGGCTGCCTTCAGCATTGACGCCAGGATTTAGCTGGTACCAGAAGCATCCCGCTCATACCACCTTGTGCTCAGGAAGATGCTGAGGCTGCAGTGTCGCCAGCAGCTGAGCGAATGTAGCTGCCAACTGCCACTGAAAAGCAGTCCTCGCCCCTTCACGTTGCCTTCTGCAGCCTCCTCTGCTTCTTCCTTTACACCAGCCCTGGGGCACACCCAGCCTTCCTACAAGCCACGTGCTGGGCACCCGAAGAACATGAAGCTCTTTGTGGTGAACCTGCTTTCTACTGCTTAGCAAGTTAAACGAGCCAGTGGCAGCCAAACAAGTAACAAAGCACATGAAAAAGGTGAGATGCAACCTTTTTACTCTGACCAAAGGCAGCCTCGTTTCCTTCGCTCCTCATCACCCCAGAGGAATTTGCCCCAGCCCGCCTGCAGCTGGCCCATTACAACTGCCCTCAGCGTGAAGATGGCTGCTGAAGACAGGACACTGCAGGGTGCTGACATCAGCTGCTGAGCTCCACACAGTGCTGGAGCCATCAGCTGTGCTCACCTCCACACTCCCATGGGGAGCTTAAAAACACAAGCCTGTGTCACAAAGTAGTGCAAGAAACGTCTTGGACTGAGTGACACCAAAGCCATATACCCAAGGGAACGCCTGTAATTCTACCTAAGACACTCTATCATCCGGGAGGCGATCTTCTTCCGACGCATCATGCTGAACACCCAGATGCGACTGATCCCGCAGATGGCAGGCTCTGGCGACGTCGAGCAGCACCATGCTTTCTGTCTTTCAAAGATGACTTTCTCATTTTCTGAACTCACTTCTGGAAGCTTCTCTTCTATGACTCTGTAGCCCTGCAGGCGATGTCAAAATATTTGTTACCTCATAAACGCATCGCTTATGATTGAGTCAAATAATTGTTGTGTAACATACCTACATGCAAAATGCGCCACCATAAAGAACGCATCCAATTTAATTTCAGAATTGGAAGAGGTAAAAGATTTAACCAAAAAATGTGTAAAGCTTACATGATTTAAAATAACAGCAACAAAGAAAATCCCGTTTCTGTCCAACCAAGATTGTTCTGCTTTTGTCTACTACTCCTAACGCACAGTGGGAACCCACAGTCGACAAGGGAACAGAGGGAACAGGTGGCAAAGTGACAGCAGCCTTTCAGCCCTGCAAGCGCCAGTGCTGCTTCCTGCCCTGCTCCCCCTGCACAGCTCTGCCCTCCGCTCCTGTTGGCTGTGGAGCTGTCCGACCCCCGCACCGATCCCATCCCCTCCTGCACAGTTCCCCCTTTTTCACCCAGGCTGGATTTCTGCTCCGCACAGAGCTGCATCTGCTTGTCAACAGGAGGAGAGCCAGAGCTAGCCCTAGAGCAGAGAGAAAGAAAACTCCCACCCTGCAGACGTGGGGAGTGCTGGGGTGAGCAGGTCTGAGCCAAGCACGGCACCACACGTCTCTCTGAGCTCAGCGTCAGCTACGTGGAAGTGAATGCCTGCGGGTCAGAATGGCCGAGCACCAAACACCTCTCCCCCTCCGGGAAAGAAGTACACAGTATGTATTTGCTAAGCAGCTCAAATTGAACTCACAGCATCATTAAGGTAGGAAAAGAGCTCTGAAGTCGTCTAGCCCAACCCTTAGGGAACTGCGGAGTTTCAGAATGTCTGAAGGCCGCAGCCACCAAGCACCCACGCGGTCAGACTCATTCAGGCACTTACCCACTGGATGTGTTCTGCAATTAAACAGCCAATGACTTTTTTGTCATTAGAAATGAAAAGCAGAGTTTTAGTCCTAGAGTAACACATGAGTGGAGCTTGCTGAAATCCCAAGTCATTGTCCACCATTTCTCTAATTTCTTCAACCTGTCAAAATAAGGTTAAGTGCTGTATAAGAACGTGTATAAACATACATTTTTACAAATACACATCAAAATTACAGATTTACAGAAAAGCACTGAAGCATCTAGCACACTGAAGGCTATTCCAGAAGTTAAGGGTTATCCCAAGGAATGTGTAACGCAGTCCATGCAAGTGCTCCTTCCATCACACTTGGCTGGAAGTAGGCAGGGTGGGCACCTCCACGTCAGCTCTCACCACGCCCAAACTACAGATAGCGCGGGCTGAGAGACAGAACGCGGGTTCCAGCCCACACGTGGGACCTATGCTGACAGTTAAGCAGAGCTGAACTCATTATTTCTGAAGCTTAGAGAGAAGAGATCCATGCAGGGGTTGGGGCAGATGACGGGGAGCACGGAGCCGAGGGGCCTGCGAAAGAGGCCGTGTGTGCATTTGCTGTAAGAGAACAAAGAGAGCCGTCGCCTCTCTCCTCGGGCCTTCAGCTCTCCCACTGGCTTTGCAAAGAGCAACTGGAGCCAAGCTGGAACTGGGTTGCTCCCACTCCAGCCCAGCCCCAGCCCCTCCAAAGGCTGCAGGCTGTCAGGCGAGGCCTCTGACCCGCTGGACAGAGCCACGCCAGCCGTGAGCCCAGCTCCAAGCGCTCCCACACACGCCCTGCAAGCTCCACGCCCTCCTCACTCGCAGCGAGATACCAACGCGAGACACGCAAGCCCGGTCCTCACCACCGTACCTTTTTAAGTGCATACTTTGGGTCATCAGGAAGAACCATGATTATCCTCCCATCAGGATATTCAGCCAAAATTCTCTCCTTTTTCCACCCCTAAATAAAACAAACATTTATCTAAACCAGGTACGAGACGTACTGTCACAAACAGAAATTGCATATTATTGCTCTAGACACTGAACTTAGGCAGGCTTCAAGCTATTTAGCAGCTGTGCTAGTGAAGGGAACTTCAGCTAGCCTTTTACAACCAGCGCAAGAGACACATAGGATCTTAGTTGTTGCAGAATACAACAGCCTAGCTACAACTAGAAACAATTTATGGAAGTGTCTTATTTCCCAACTAGATTTTTTCCCCCAAGGACTGCAGTGCAAACTGAATTCTTAAATTGAAGAAGCAAACTCGGCTCACATAACTGATCTCCAAACCTAGGCAGTATTTATTGTCCAGAGTCCAGTGAATGGAAAAAAGCCTACGTTTTATGGAAAGATTTCTTTTTAACATAGTTACCTCCACAAATACACACTCAGTTTTAAAGTTTGGCATGCGAAAGACCTCCAGGAGGTTCTAAGTGAACTGACTGGCATGCAGTTGCCCAAAATGTAAGGAATAGTTCATTTTGTTACTGATCATAACTAATAAAGCCACAAGAAGGATACTATAAAAAAATTTTATAACTACCTTCTAAGAATCTAATGGGGAAGGAGGCTACGTTGTGTGTATCTGAAGTATAAACATACTCAAAAAAATAGAGGTAATTAACTCTTCTTCAGATCCACACTCGTGGTGAATAATGAGCAGTACCTGCATGGAAAAAAACAAAACAAAAAAGCCACTTAAATCTAGTAAGATGGGACTGGAGATATCAGAAATCAAGTTGCTTTGACGGGACCTAAAAATACTGAACGCAGAAGTAACTTCAGCCACTGGAAAGGCTGCTCTATAAGTCTTACTGAAAGCAACTTCAAACGAAAAAGCCTTTGAGGAAACAATATTGATGGAATAATTCTCATTGAAATCTGTACCTTCCCACAAAGTCACGTTCAACTGAAGCCCGAGCAAAGGAATTTGGCACTGCACAAATGCCAAGTACACTGCCACCAAAAAATCACAAACTTAGCAGTTTCAACACGTGATCTGTACCTCAGTTTAGTCATGCTGGTCTTAACCCTTACCCCAAACAAGACATGAGGAGAATAATTCTAGAAATTCAGCCGCTTGCCGGTAGTCCTGCAGCTACAGAAGTACAAGCTGAGCACCCAGCAAGGCAACGGCTGCCACACAGCCGCCGTGTAAATCCTGCCTGCCTCTCTGCTCGGCAGCACTTGCACTAAACACCAACACAGCGACCTGAATTCATCGCTCCTGGAGTCCAAACACCACGGGCTGAGAGCAGCAGCGTTACGGCGTTCAGGCAAGCAGGAAAGTGCCGTTTGTGGATGCATTTTGTTAGGAAAGGTGTCAAAGAATTCAGGCAGGCACTCCCACTCTCCAACCTCGCACACCATCCCCTCTCCGTCTTTCACCTTTCGCTGCCTTTTGGCTACCCGATGGCCCTACAAACGCCTCCCGCAGCCTGCTTTAAGCCACCTGTGGGCATCACTCCACAGAAACATGCAGCGTGCGTGAGACTCCAACCACGGCACCCAGAACGTTGCAGACCTACTGCCGACACTCTAAATTCACGTATTTTGGAATTTATTCAGCGCCACGTCTCCTAGCTGAAGTTCTTCACACACTTTCCACAAACCCTAAGCTCATCCACGATCTTGGTTCGTTTGGCTCTCGTCAGTGAAGCCATTTTGAAGCCCCCTGTTCCCCAAGCAGCTCCGTGCGTTTCAAACAGACCAACTAACACCTCACACTCCTGCTCCTTCGGTGTCCTCACTGTTCAGCCTTAGGACGGAGCGAACCGTGCTTCCTTGATGACAGACTGGTGGAAATCGTGCCCAAGATCTGTCACCAGTGCTGCAGAGCCCACTGGCGTGCACCAGCAGCTGCAGTGCCCTCCTCCCTCCATGCCAGGGCTCCCAGCACCCTGAGGTGCCCCGAACACCTCACTGGCTTTTCATCTGACGGCATGTTTCAGACTACCTGGTAACTCCTCCACCCAGCTCAGACAAGACTGAAGATTGCTTCTGCTTGCTTGGTGGTGGATGCCCCGTCCCTGGAGACCTCCAAGGTCAGGCTGGGCAGGGCTCTGAGCAATCTGACCCGGCTGTAGGTGTCCCTGTTCCCTGCAGGGGGCTGGACTGGACGGCCTTTACAGGTCCCCTCCAGGTCCATGGTTCTGTGATACTTGGCCTCTGCTTCCTCCATGTGGAGGACGAGTTTTTGACTACAGCGTGCATTAAGAGCCTTGGATGCAGCACTGCTTGAACTCTGCTGGAACTACGATTCTTACAAAAGATAGCTAATGGTAACGACTGAATCTGCAATGCTACATTTTATTTTGTATAGCTGGAACACTTTTGGAACTAATGCAAATCAAGAGAAGCATGGAAACTTTTTAAGACGACACGAAGCTCATCATCATCTTCGAGCCCGCCAGTCCATTAACCTCCAGTTCCAGGAAAGTGGTTGCGTTGATCTGAAAATCCTAAGAACCTCACAGATGGGCTCGGATGCTGTTCTAGCAGAACACTGGTTAAAACTCAGAACAGGCATTAGTCCAAATGACAGCTTCTGGCACTTTCTTGAGCTCAGGATATTCTTAAATAAGACAATGAACTTGAAATACAAACACCTTAACTGCACTCATCAGGCACCCGAACCCACAGGCATCTCCTGTCTTAAGTATTTGTCCTCGCAACTTAAAAACTTCATTAAAAATAATGTCTTGCTCTTAAAGAAACCTTGCTGAAATATGAGATGGGCAGCGCGTGGTGTCACAGAGACAGCTAGCTGTTTGCTTGGTTATAGTTTGTTCCTGCCAAAGCTGACCCCGGTGCCCATCCCTCAGCTCAGCGCTGCAGTCAGCACTGATGCGTACGTGACCACGCAACGCAAGCACATGCCAGCGTGGCACATTTTTTCTGGAGATTTTCAGATGTCTGAAACCAGAAGGACAGTGAGGCAGATTCCTACACCTGCCTCCAGCAGCAGGTCCCTCACACCGCTCTGTTCCTGCTCTTACCTTCTTGCCTTTTCAGTTTGCACGCTTCAGTTAACGGCAAATGCCACCCTTCAGAAACCCACATCAGCCCTTGCCAATCTTCTGCTCCAAATCTAGAAAGCACCACCACACACGCCAAATTCCCTCTCTTCCCATGTAAGGCCTGCAATGACCTTATGGCCCCTGTTAGCCATCAGTGACAAACTGAGTTTCGCAGTGCCATCTCGTTACGAGGCTGTCCCACCTCTGAGGACATCACAGAATTTCTAGAGATACCTAAAAAGGATTTTTACCAAAGGTGACAAAATAAGCTTTTTAAAAATGTATGTTCTGTTGAAGGCAGTAAATAATTTATTATTTATACGCAGACTATCTTGTAGCTACTCAAACCCAAGGCCCACAAAGAAGCAGCTGCATGCAGGTGGGCAAGATGCTAACACAAAAAAGTCCATCTTCACAGCTCACAGCCAGTGAGGCTCTGGCATCATGATGTGCACGGCCTTCCTTTTGTGATCTGTGAGATGAATCAGCAGCAGAACTACTGGGCACGTAACAGGAGACACTCCGTAGGGAGAAAAGCCTTCTCAAGTCAGACTGGGACTGCATCCTATGCCACGAAGAATGCTGATAACAGGAAACGGGAAGATGATTCCGAAATGTTTTAAAATGGCCCCCAAATCAACCACGATGCCAAGTGCGTTAACAACATGAAACCAACGTCTGGAGAGCTAACGCAGTGACGTCCCAACGTCACCTGGGTCAGACTAAGACCTTCTCTAGCAAAATGTCCTAACTGCATGATGGTACTGCCCCTCCTGTCCAGGAGAGGAACACAGTTACAGCTTCAATACAGTCACCGCATCCGACACCAAGCGTGCCTCCTCCAAATCACCCTTCCAAAAATCCCCACTAGAAACCTCGTAGCAAAAGCGGGACAACAAGCAAGCATCCTTCTGGTATCTGGGCAGCAAAGAACTCATAGGAAGAGACTTGCACTAACTCACTGGCACGAAGGCTTATCTACAACTCAAACTGTTCTCTAGGAGGAGGTGAGCGTGTTTCTGTCACGGACATTACCACACTACAGTCAACCAAGAACCAGCAGCTACAGATGATCAGTGCTTACAGACGTGTCTACTTAGCAAGGCAGAAACTGAGACAATCCAATTTCTGTGAGGAAAAAAGACAAGGGGGAATTTACAGACTCATAAGACTCCTTCCTTTGCATCTCACTTCATAGTTCCCGTTACAAAATAACCACCTACATCACCACTCCACAGCCATCTGTCATGAAACACAACTCAAGTCCCAGCAGACTTCAGGAATAGAAATGCTTACTTACTGAACTGACAACGCAAACAATTGCTGAAGTATGAACTGTGCGGAGCTTTAAACAGATGCCTAGCAGCTGAGAAAACAGTGGGTGTGCTTTAACTTGGGGTAAACCTTCCATAACTCTATGTATGAAGTTATTTACAACTGCTTTATGGCAGGCTGCTCTCTCACTTTCATGTTACTCTGGACATGCATGCAAGTGAGACATTTCAGCTTTCAGTCTCCAAAATATTTGGTTTCAGAGTGCAGCTTCTTACCACCTGGCAGCTTTAAACAACTACTGAACTCATACGCCAGCTTCCATGCAAAAGAACTAACACCTTCCAGTGACTTATCTGTGCATCTCTGGTGACACTTCAGATCTTAAAAGACTTGGGAGTGTGGGGGGAAGACAAACAGCAGCAAAATGGGGGAACATTTCTGCCCAGCCTCATCCTACAATGCAGCTACCGCATCTCAGAGAAGATCTTCTAAGACGTCTGGATTATTCAGCAAAAAACAGCCAAGGACAGAACAAGTACCACAGCTATTTACCAGACAGTTTCAAACACTTTAGCTATGAAGACATATTTTTGTATTTATGAATCATGGGATAAAATTGAGCTTGGGATTTAAAAGTAGCCCAAACCGCCATTTGGCACCTACATGAAATGAATTGGTGGCCTCAGTTCAGTTATCCTGGAGGTCTTATCTACTCGAGTGTAGAGTACTGAAGGTAACATGTGTGATAAAGAAAACAGACTTTGAGGGTTCTGTTCTGGATTTCAGACACGTGAACAGATATTTCCCAGAGGTCTTGTAATACCAGCTACTGTGAAATAGCCGATCTTACAGCGTCCTTAGAGCTGTGCAACATTTTTCCAATCTCAGTTTGAATATGAGATATACTCAGCTATAGCACACAGAATGAACCTACGGAATAGTATCTGGGATTCACAGTTAAAGATTACAATCCCTAGACGTGGTAAAGCTTTGATACACTGTGGTGTTGTACAACTGAACTGCCAGGCAGGCTCTTTCCGAATTACACATAATTAAGGCAGAGTAATTTAGACATCATCTAACACTACACAATTTCAAAAACAGCCAGATCTTCACCTGACAGTTACTCCAACCACTGCAAGCAGAAACCTGTGCTGAGCACTTTCAAAACAGTGACACTACTTTGTCTTCCTATCACCACCACGTCCCCACCTTCCAAGACTAAGGAACTGTAAAAGAAAGAATGCAATGGCAAAGCAACACCGCTGCCCTACTGAAAGCCTTGGCAAGTGACACAGAGCCTGTCTGCTACGGCTTTGGAAGCTATTTACTTCCGAGAGGGGATTCATGGCCTCCTCTGATGTTCATCTATTCAAACATTCAATGTAATGTGCATTGTCACCAGCACACAGCAAGCAGAAGATAATCTGTTCTTACCACATATTTTACAGCACTTATGAACTGGTTATGAAAGAGCAGGTGCTGGGTTTCATCCTCTGGATTTGATGCAGTGTAAAGCATTCCACAAATATTACAGGAAATAGCACCAAATCTCTTCTGTCCTGCATCCTATTGAAAAAAAAGAAAAGAGAAAAAAGAAAAACAAAAGCGATGTCAGTTCCAAGCACAGTAAATACAACACAGCTTCCATCTAATCAGCTGTACCTTTCGTAACTGTACACTCAAGGCAGAAGCTAAAATGGAATGCAACACGAGAAATGGTAAGTACAGAATTAGAATTCCATCTTCTGAAAACCCACACAGCCTCAGAAGGGATATGTATCACTGAGCAAACTCTAATCAATGCTAAAATTACGTCTTACCACATTAGAAACAACTGGCTTCTCTTTTATTTAAAGAAACAAAACAACAACGACAACAAAAAACAACAAAAAAGAATTCTTCCTTTGTTACACTGTTTGCAGTAAATACAATCATTTTCCTCACGCACACACACAAAAAAACCTGCACACACGCTGTTTGGTGGGGTCACTATAGCTCTGTTCCTGCCTATTTGCTGTGAGCTTCTGAGGTGAGACATTTTTCTGAGAATTTGAAGGACACCATGCATAACGATTATTTCTGTAACTTCTGTTAAGATTAATAAAACATCTGCAACAGCTGATCATCACCTTCTGTATTTTTATAAAAAAACTATTTCGCATCAGAAATAGCGCAGCCAGCAGGACCAGGGAGGTGGCCGTCCCCCTGTACTGGTGAGGCCGCGCCTCGAGTGCTGTGTTCAGTTTTGGGCCCCTCACTACAAGAAGGACATCGAGGACCTGGAGCGTGCCCAAAGAAGGGCAACGAAGCTGGTGAAGGCCCTGGAGCACAAGTCTGATGGGGAGCGGCTGAGGGACCTGGGGCTGTTCAGGCTGGAGAAGAGGAGGCTCAGGGGAGACCTTACTGCTCTCTACAACTACCTGAGAGGAGGCAGCAGCGAGGTGGGGGTCGGCCTCTGCTCCCAGGTAACAGTGATAGGATGAGAGGTAATGGACTCAAGTTTCACCAGGGGAGGTTCAGATTGGATATGAGAAAAAACATCTTCTCTGAGAGAGTGCTCAGGCATTGGAACAGGCTGCCCAGGGAGGTGGTGGAGTCTCCTTCCCTGAAGGTGCTCAAGAAACGTGTAGATGTGGCACCTGGGGACATGGGTCAGTGGGCATGGTGGTGTTGGGTTGATGGTTGGACTGGATGATCTTAGAGGTCTTTTCCAGCCTTAATGGTTCTTTACTCTATGATTCTATGATTTAAAGGCAAGCAAGTAAGAGTACATTGTTTTGTTTCGTTTTTTTTTTTAAAAAAAAAAACACCTTCTTCATTATTCTATAGTTATGTAGCTTTAAAGTCTCTAATATATTCTCAGGACTTAAGTCTTCACATGTACGTAAAAACCGCTATCATGTCCTACATGCTACCTTAACAGTTCATAACTTATTTTTCAGACACTGGACAGCAGCTGTAGTACAAATGGAAGATGACACAGTTCTACTTGTAACCCCTTGTGTTATCCTCCTGCTCTGTGACCAGCCATTCCAAATTAAGGGCACTCCTCAGTACCCGTCCTTTGTGATTTGCTCAGTAAGTCAGTGTTATTCCTTTGGAAGCGTGCTCAGACTGAGGAGTCAGCACGTGCTAACACAGCATCAGGTGTGGAGCGAGCTCTTTCAGAGTGACTGTATGCCAGTTAGACTCAAGTCTCTAGCCAAAAATGCATGTCTTAAACTACGGCTTGATGCGCACACGATTTTATTTTCTTCAGCTACGTTTGGAAATGGAGTTTATGAAAGCAGCATTAAATGTCACTTTTGATCTATTTTAACATGTAGATCACATGTAACAAAGTAATTTTATGCCCTGATACATATGATACTATATAAGGAGAAGACAAGCTTTTGTGCTTTCCTTTTTTAAGGAAATTGATACTTGTGCACTTATTGAAAGTGCACAATTTGCACGAAAATATATCACCTGAATTTAATTTTGTTTTCTAATAGCTGATATATTCACCGCCACAAAAGCCCACCTCACAGACAAAAGCATTTTGTAGCACTGCAGAAGTGTTATTGGAAGACATTTCTGAGCAAGTCTAAGAGCTAGATGCCAGCTCAGTTCTCCACACAACAGCAACTTATCTCAAGCAGTCATTAGAGAAGCCCATCACGCATGTATCAGTTTCTTTCCAAGAAGAGACAAAAGTACAACTGCTGTGGCCAGGCACAGTCAGAGCAGAATGTCTCTTTAAGGGCACGTGTGTGGAAGTCAGCCAGAAGAAAGCGGCTAAATCTGGTAAGGGCCTGGTAAGCTCAGCAGAAAGGATGCACGGCGACGATCCTAAGAGGAACCTGTGGAGCCAAACCTAGTAATTCCTGTCTTGAGGATGGAGAACATATTCCCTATGCCTAGGATACAGGAAGTAAGGAGGGGGTCTACTTTGATGCTGGGAGTACACTATAAAGAAAAAAAAAAAAAAGTACTTAAGGAAATCAGGTACATAAAGTAACTTAAAATATCAGCACTGCAGTAAGTCTCATGAACCAGTTTCTGTTCAACTCATTGAGAAGTTAAAGGTGCTGAAGCTGAAATATCTGTTAGTTCACTAACCAAAAATCTTAAGTAAAAAAAAAAAAGCTATGTAGGAAGTCATCAGCATTTAGAGGCAAGAATATCCTCAAAGCCGTCAAGCTCCTTAGCTCGTCCCATCTCACCCTGTACATACACATGCTGTTTTAGAACTCTGCAGGAACAGATTTCCCTGTTCAGTGGAGGGAAAAAATAAAGCTTTGCAACCCTTTAAAACTGCGTTTTGGGGAATCAAAAAACAAAAAAACACATGCTTTTGAAATTTAATTACCATATCTCTTTATTTATCTTGCTTTAACTTCAAATTAATGGACTTCAATCTTCTCAGCAAACATCAGATCCTTGGTACTGAACAATAAACTGTTGACTTGGCAGAACTAGAAAAATGTGTACGAGATTTGACTCTCAGAACTTAAAGAAGCTTTTTTCAGAGCAGTACTTAAGAAAATGTGGGTCTGCAGGAAGAAAAATGTGTTAATCTGTTTAGACCTCAATTTTCCAAGCACTATCAATAAAGAGCAAGGATACTTTTATTTCCAAAGGAAATTCTGCAAGTGTAGATGGCAATTAGGCATTCTCGATATATCAGGCAATCCTCGTTAGTAAAAGTAAAGGGTGTGTGAGATCCCTTGTTTCAAGGCCAACTGTAATTGAACACTGCAGCAATGCTGTCCTATTCTGCAGAAGGATTTCTTAATTCTGTGTTAGACAGAAAGAAAAGTCTTACCAATATCTTCTTTGAGAAGATGCATGTCTGCTCATCCTCCATATGTACAATAAGGAGCCCTGCAAGCAAAAAAGGCATTTGGTGCCTCTGTAGGAGATGAAAAGGGGCCTTTTTTTTTTTTTCCCCTCTCTCTTCAGGCACAGATTAGGTCACCTCCTTCTTTATCGCCCAGTGTGTGTTAGAGCAAGATTATTTTTTCCTCTTGTCTTCTCCCAGAGCAAAGAATAAAAGCCAGCCATAAAACAGGCAGGCTGGAAAGGAGATACAATGGAGAAGAGCAGGAAGGAACAACACAGATTTCTGGGCTCTCCACAGCAAATGAAAACATCGAAGAATGTCACTTGAGCAAAAGATGCGCTCGAGATGGAAGCTGCCGGCTGGATCTCCTTCCTGCCCAAGAGCAACAGAAGACACGACCCAACTCGGGAACAAGCCTCACTTGGAAACGAGCTGTGGCATATGGCATTTACAACAGTAACAGCAAGAAAACAAACCATCAGCAACACCCATCTTCCTGAAAAGCTATTTTAGCCAACTTAGGACTTTCAGAACCGCGGTGATCTTATTTTTTTAAATACCTGAGAAAATGAGAAATGAGATGTCCCCACTGGTCATCAGCTAGAGCAACATGAAGAACCACAACGTTAAACAACAAATCTGCCCAATATTTACAGTGGACAATCAACCTGTTCTCGACCCAGGTGAAAACACAACTCAAGTATACCACGGGGCGTTGCAGTGCTGGCAGCCTTTGTGCCTGAATTCCCGTGTCAGGTCCCAGCTCACCTCAGAAAACGCTCTCTGACAAACCTCAGGGTAAAGGACACTGGCCACAAGCCACCTGAATTTGCTGGAGAAGGCTGGGCTTTGGTGGTGGAGCAGAAATGGGAAGGAGTGACAGTACGAGAGGATGACCATTGCTGCCCCACTCAGGCAGAGCTGTCCCAAAGGGTGAGATGTACGTGAGAATCCAAAGCATCTCCGCCACGCAGTCCTGACCCACTCATTTGCTGGTATTCTGAAAAATCACCTTCACGTGATCACGCATTAAAGCACTGACTCAGGTCTTTAGGAAGGCAGAAGAGTCTCTAACACTGCTGCACCTTTTTATCCCTTCAGTGATTTTGCTGTTCAGCCTTCTTACACATTCTTCCCTCAGACTGCTGAGTGTCATTTTCAACAGACCAGCTTTATCTTCAGAAGCACGTCTCCTTAGATAACACATTCTAAGCAGTATCCCTGCACTTCACACGTTTTGTGGCATTATCATTTCATATTGTTAATATGAAATCTTGTTCTAGATCTGGCAGGTAAGCAGAATTTCACAAAAAGCACACAACTGACTTCTCTTGTTGTGGATGTAAAGTGTATCTCATCTTACACAAGCTGAAAACACGTGCTTTGCGCATTTGCATTTCTTTCCATTTCAGAAGCTAGAGGAACAGAAGATTTCATGTTCCAATTTGCACATTAGGTTCATGGAAAGAAAAATAATTAGCGCATTACTCCAAAACTTCCAGCTTGGAACTCCCCTCAGCCTGCCGCCCTGCCCACTGCACACACTGCAGTTCACAACTGCTCCGAGCAGCCACCCCTGCAAGTGCCATGACAGGGGACTGGACCATAACCTACGTTAGAGCTCAGTCTGCCTCCCCTCCAGAAAAACAGATGCTCCTGGCTCTGAACCTGAACCCTGGCACATCACGCTAAGCACCCCTGCTCCCTGTCACTGCTATCCAAAGACTGCTGCAGCGTTAGGCTCTGTGTCTGTTTCAGCTGAAGTGCCACACTCAGAAGATCCTCGCTTCTTCACATGTATAAGAGCAAGCACATCTGAAGAACACAGAAACAACTCATCCTTTGTCTCAGCCCTACCTCCACCAAAGGGTGGTAACCTGATGGTTGGAAGCTGCTCAGGTAACTAGATGATGAAGAAAGAATGTTGCAAGCACAGCTACAAATAAAAGTTGTACTATTTTACTTCCTGCAGTCAACTAGCCTGAGCGCTTGTTAATGATCCTGAAACTTCAGAAAAATAGAAAACAAATTATTCACATGGGAGAAGAAGGAAGGTAATACACATACATCCTTCAGGACTGAATATAAAAAACATAGACCACACTGCAGAAAACAAAGACTAGCTTTACCATAACACCTCCCTTAATGTATCTCAGGAAATAAAACATTTAGAATACATGGACAATATGTCGAAAATCTCAGACTGAGCCTCTGATACTGCAGACACAATTAAAAGGACAGATGTCAAACTTAAAGACTAGGAAAGTTCAACAACAACAAAAAAAAAAAAACAGTGAAACAAAGATAGTGCATCATGTAGGGAGTCAAAGCAGGCCCAGCTTTTTCCCCTTACTTCAGTTATTAATAAATTCATTTTGTAAAAGGTTCTATACACGCATTGAGAGGGACTGGACTGGCAGATATGCAGGAGATCAGATCTCACAGCAGATACCCCAAAACTGCACTTTTCAGGCTTTTTATTTTTTTAAGTATAATAAAATGCAAGTTAAATGTTCTCTGCTAAGAATAAAATCATGACTTCCCATCTTTGCTCACATTAGAGAATGAGACTGCTTCTCTTAGCACAACACACCTGAAATTTCAAATAGAAATGGCTTCTAGCTATTCCCTATACATTTTTTACAGACACTATAAATGCTAGTTCAACTGGTTTGGCTGTGTGTGGTAAGACTGCTCTCCGTATAGGGCAGCTTTGAAACCCAGTGAATCTTCGGTTTGTTCTTAGAGGATCACTACAGAAGCATGTCAACACCTTTTTAACTATCTCCAAAAAACAAACAAACAAACAAAACAAACAAAAAAAAACACCAAAATACCACCACCACCACCACCACTGCCTCAAAGCCATTCAGAATAATCATTCTGGCTGAGCAGAACCGAGCTACTGCTTTCCACAGGCACCACACTTCACTAGACGTGTGTAATTCCATTCCCATGGGAATTTGTATGAATGAAGTCTGGCCCCGCACAAGCCCATTTAGAGATGCTTCCCCCTCCAGCTGCTAGCACAAACTATTCTTGACAGAAATGTGCCTCGTCTGCACAGCAGCTGAGGTCAAGGACAGTATTTTACAAAGTGGCAGAACAACCCTCTGAGATCCTCTGTAAGTTCTGGCAATGCTTACATCACTTCTCCCCCCAGGTAAAAGCACTGCAGCACTGCCTTCTCGAATGCTGTCTTGGTAAAGCAAGCTATGGACATTGCCACCGTGCACTTTGAACAGGATAAAAAGCCTGCCCCAAACTCAGACCTAAGTGAGTTAGGGTTGTATGAAGCATTGAAACATGTTAGACATCACGAACCTGCTACTTTCACATTTTAAAATGAAATACGCTGCTTCCTTACTTTTTCCAGAAATACATACAGAAAGCAAACTAGGTCTCTCTCATTTTTCCCAGTGTTCTTCACAGGTGGCCATTCTTTACAGTCTAAAATTTTGCTGGGTTAAATAACTTACAACTTCTACTGTTGAATATCTGGTGAAAAAATTACTCTCCTCAGTAGCTGAGCAGCAAGTTATGTATTTCCTCTTGTCAAAGGCCCGAGCCAACTGTTCATGCTGTATGACTGCATGACTAGAAATGAAGGAAACTTCCCTGTAGCGAAGAGGAATCCTCTTACAGCTCTTCCAATATAGTTACTTAATCATGCACTCTAACTGTTGGTAAAATGACTTTTAAAGAGGCAATAGGAGAATTACTTAGTCCTGCAGCTACAGCGCTGGCTGTTGTTCACATAGAGCATTTACCTTCCTGTGGGCAGGCAGGCGGGTGTCCAGGTTTGTATCGTTAGGCAAATCAAGGATATGCTTATCAACTTACTTCTCAGAAGCTCTGCTCTTGAAATACTAAACTATGGGTAAAAGAGAGTATTCAGAGTTCAGCTGGCTCTGTTTTGGTTAGTATTTTCATCTGTACCACCCACGCCTTACGCGACAAATGCTGCACTTTAGCAAGACCACCCATTCTGCATGAGAGGGGTGACTTTGCTGAGAAGTGTCCTGCAGAGCCCTCCTTCCTAACAATCTGGCTCCCCCTCCCTCTGCAGCTTCCCAGCTCCAGATTTTGATCTCCCAGGGCGTATCTGAAGTGTGGGTTAATAAAAAAGCAAAATGAAACAAACAAAAACGCCAACTGTTTCACGATCAAGTAGCACAATTCTACAAGGTAGAAGAATGACTGTGCTCCACTCTCTCCCTTCTCATTTTGCACTTGCTTGTTTTAAAAGAGATACCTGCATTACGGCAAATAACGGTGAGGACAGAGAACCAAACCATTATGCCGTTTAAATTTTGTGGTGGAAAGCAGTGCGTTCCCAGAAAAATAACAAAATAAAGTTTGACTTTGTTCCAAGACAAAAAGCTTGGCTCAGAGCTGTGTGCGCTTGAATGATGCAGGACTAAATCCATTCATATTGATTTTGCACACATCTGCCAGATGCAAGTCCTCCTGTGCATCTAAAACTCAGAGAAACTGAGATCTGGCAGATAAGCAAATGCAAGTTTATTCTCCCTAACACATGGATTATGACTGAGCGGTCAGCCTTTTCCAAGGAAACACAACTTTTCTAACAAGAATCAGCTTCCAGCGTCAGTCTGCTAGCACTCCTTCTAACAACCCCGAATGGCACCATAGCAAGGGTTCAGTTGTCACGAATCATTTGCAATGGCAACAGCAGTCCCTATGAGTAACGGATTTCAGACCAGTTCTTAAATACACAGCGCTGCTATTTCACATGCAATTTGTTTGAGAAACTGCCAACCTTACAAAAAGGGTGCTACTTACTATGACCAGCTGCTTATCACCGTCTTTTCCTGCTTCTTTCAGCTTGTGAATATGCTCCTCAGAGGGCAGGTTACTGCACTTGGATGGTAATGCAGGATTGGACAGTGGAACCCTAGAAACAGAAACACATTCCACTTAAGAAAGGACTGCTTATACCTGTCACAACTAAAAGGATGCAAATCCAAGTTAATTACCCAGAACACAGCCCTATGTATTTTAGTTTGCAAATCAGCTGGAAAAAGAGGACTAACCAACACTACAGTTTGTGACTAACCTAATCACAACATTTTTTTAGTAATGAAAAAAAAAAAAAACAACAAAATTTATCATCAAGTAGGATAGGTTATTCACATCCATCAACTAAGAAATGTTCAGAGCATGAAGGACGGTGCCTAATGCCATTCATTCCCTATGCAAGGGTCAGATTTCTGCCTTTGGGTATCACACACCAGGCTGCTGAAGCAAACGCTGTAAACATTGCCACTCATTTAAGTGTATAGTGACATCTATAGAACAGATGTCAGAATTCTCCCAAACTCGGTTCACGCTTCTCTTACTGCTGGCAGTGAGGGGAGATGAGAAGGAGGGAGGGAGGAAGACACAGAAGAGGACCTAAGGAATAAAGGATGTAAATGACCGCAACATTCTCACCCAGTTTAAGCCTCCCCTTGTCCCAATCAAAAGAAATACTGGGAAGGACAATAACACACCACCAACAAAAATATTTTATCAACCTGGGTAAAATCAGCTTTGAGTCTGGATAGAACTTGTGGAGGTCACCAAAAGCAAAAACACAAAAATACTTAAATTACACATGTGCGTATTTTCTGGTTATTAGCAAATTAAGGATGTGGGGGACCATTTAATTGTAGCAGCTGCTGTAGTACATGCAGCAAGTTGCTGTACTAGATGCAGCAAGTTAAGTGAGCTTTTTTGCTCTCTCTAGTATGACATGAAACGACAGTCAAAAACTACAAGTCAGGATGATCATGTATAAAAGTTTGAACTTAGCCGTAACAACGCTAATTTTCTATACGGTAGCTGACCTGTTAAACACTGAACTTTGGTTTTACAGCAATCACAAAAGAATCCCAAATCAGGCCCTCTCTTCCTTACCTAAAAAAATGCCATCTACCCAAGACCATCCTCATCTAAGGATTAGGAAACCCTTCCAAAAGCAGATGAAAAAAATTCAGTAAGTGAAAATCATGTGATAACCCCTTGCATGCTTTCTGGTAATCAAGAAGAGAACAGTCAGTCCCATCCTAAAAACTGTCATAACTCTGTGTAAGGCCACAGGCATGTCACACGGCAGGAAACACTGTACCTGTTCTCGGCATCAGAAGTTTGGTTTGTGGATGAGCTGTGCGTCAGCTGCTTGGGAGCCAAACCTACAATTGAGCAAAGACCATACTGCATTAGGAAGTTTTTAGTTGCAAAGGAGACGTGAGCTGCACAAATAGTGTTTGTTAAAAACACTAATGAACTAAAACTAATGAACTAAAATCCAAAACAATGCTGCAATTTGCTCATAACCGATGAAGACACACAACTTTTGAGGCGGTATTCCAATGTTTCACCACATACACTTAAAAACCACGCAATTTTCTTCAACATTTTTACAGTCGTGCAGAGCAGTTTGCCAGCAGCTAAGCAAGGGCAAGGGAAACTACACCAGAGTTCAAACCTGTTCACACTGACACCCACAGAAATGGCTCCATGGAGTATTACAGCCACAAACGCTACCACCTGAAGGGTGCTCTACAACACTTAAGAAGCAATTCAGAATAGACAAAAGAAAAATAAAAGGTATACATTCTCTACCAGCACAAAGTATTTTGCCCTGCAGAAATACCCTAGAACGGCAGTAAAATTATAACTATTTGGTAGAGCTAAACAGTTAAACAGTGCTCTGGAGATCAGATTCAGATTTTTGAACAAACACAACCAAACCCCAGCAAACCCAGAACACAAAGCACAAGGAAGAAATATCAAGAGGAAAGTTAACGAGAAGATATGCTAGCCATCCGCTGACAGCGTTTCTTAGTCAAATGTACTTGCACTTGAGCCAAAATATTCACATCACACTCGTCACAAGGTCTGACT
This sequence comes from Alectura lathami, assembly GCA_013399715.1. Taxonomy (NCBI): domain Eukaryota; kingdom Metazoa; phylum Chordata; class Aves; order Galliformes; family Megapodiidae; genus Alectura; species Alectura lathami. The sequence goes on from VXAV01010846.1 coordinate 27,455, forward strand.
AACAAACAGCATCCACAGGCTGAAAAATGAAAATTACACAATCAAAACAGGAGAGCAACTATGATTTGGTCAAGATTAAGTGGAACAAATTAGAGGAAAGAAATGCAGATAGCTACTCAAAAGAAGAGGCAACCAACAGAGGATCCGTGACAGAAAGGGATGCAAGAGGAGAA
>VXAV01010846.1:33520-43538 GCA_013399715.1 Alectura lathami
CGTGCGTGCGTGGAGGCGGAGCTCGGCGCGGTCTCATCCGGGCACTGCCGCGGGCGGTGCCTGCCGGTGGGGCGTCGCTCCGAAGGCAGCCGGCGTGCGCGGCGCAGGACGAGGCGGGACGAGCGGGGACGAAGTGGGCGCTTCGCTGGAGCACAGTTTGCCCTAGGCAAACGGAAGTTTTCGGCAGCTGCGGTTTTTGAGAAAGCTGGTAGCAGGAGGTGTTGTTTGTAACTCCCTGTAGCAGCTCCTCTTTAATGCGTGGGAGCCTGCTGTGTCTTTACAATAAATGCAGCAACTTGTGCTCTCCTACAGCAAAATGCTTTCCAGATGGAAGATGCTTTAGTCACTTGGCTGCATGTAAACTTCCTGGAGGATGGTGAAAGCTTTTTGTTCTGTTACCACTAGGCTTTGTAAGTGTAACATGATGTTTTCACATCCCTCTCTCTTAGGAACATGAAGCAGGTAGAGCTAGATGTGCCTCATACCCTTCCGTGGAACAGCAATTCGCTCAGCAGCGAACAGGTGTAAAGAAGCAAGCATCCTTGTGAAGCATTAAATCCCAGAACTTGGAAAAACTCAGGTCATGGGATGGAAGGGAATGAGTCAACTTCCAGCTTTCCGCAGAAGGTGGCAGCATTTTGCAGCGCTAGTTTCCGTACGAACCTGCTGACAAATGTCACTTTCTTTACTGGAAGAGCAGCAACTTGTCAGAAATGTGCTCTGCTCAGGTGTGGTGACTGGGAACGGGAGTGCTGCTGGACGGATTTAGTGTGGGACCAGGGGACTGGGGGGGAAGGAGGAACTGCATTCACATGGGCGCAGCATGTGGGGGGAACAGGTGTTAATCCAAAAGGATTTTATGTTAATTTAGCCCTATTTACCAATTTTCCCTGTAATACTTCTGGAGTGCTAATTTATGCTTTTTTTTTTTTTTTTCCTCCCCCACAGGACCTGCAACATCTGATAAATGGATCATCCCACTGACTGTGGAGAGTGCCCTGCTGGGCTATAGCTTCAGGAGATGCAGCCACCCTCTGTGAGAGCTGTCACCAGGAAGGGGAAGCCTCTCCCTCTGTTTTCTCCAGCTTCTTTCCCCACCCTCAGCGGTGTGCTCCAGCTCCTTACCTCATGTCACCCCCCCCCCTGCCACCCCAGCACCTTGCCCTGCTAGCCAAGGAAATGTAAGTTGCTGAGCTAGCAGAAAATGAACCCAGTGGAAAAACTGGATCATATTCTGCCATGGCAGGAAAGGCTGAGGGCCAGATGACTGGAATCAGGGAGGATACGAAAAGGCAGCGGAGGAGGAAGAGCAAGCCTTTTGCTTTTGGCAGGAGGGAGCTGTTAACACTGCCGCAGCCGCTTGTGGAAGTGCAGCCTTAGGGCAGGCTGCATAGCTGCAGGACTGAGCTCTTGATCCCAAACTCGATTGCAGCAGCCCTGCTAGCACGTGTTAACACATACCAAACCTGCCCTGCTGGTTATCAGGTGTCTCATCTGGACAAGGAAGTGGTGACTGACAGACACAGAGCTCGCTGCTGCTTGAACCCTTCAGCTGTAATCAACGCTGCCTGCACGCCCAGTGCATCAGAACACCTCAGGCAGGTTAGCTAAGGCCACGTGTGAAGCTGATTAAACTAGTGGTTTTCTAATCACTACTTTTATAGTTCCTTCAGTGGACTGAGACAAGGGCTGAAGCTCCTCTTCCTGGCAGATCTGAGTCATTCAGGTGAGCCAGGTGGCTGTAGGGGCTGTGGGTAAGAGGCAGTAAGTGCAAAGAGACAGGAATTCTGCCATCAACCATGTTACTNTGGAATTCGTGTGTAGATTGAGGGGACAACAGGGGCTGGAGATATTTACAGCCATAAAGAGAAACGTCTCACAGGGATCTGTACATGGGATTGGACCTAAATGAAATAAGTGCAAAGAGACAGGAATTCTGCCATCAACCATGTTACTTTTATTTAAGCTGTAAGGTGTCTTTTCAACATAGGTGGTTTTATTTTTTATTAATTGCTGAGTTTTGAACAGTACCGTACCCAAACAGTTCTACAAACATAATGCTCAATACACAGTTTATTGCTCATTGTTTTCATAGGAACGCAACTTCTATGCTGGGAATGAATGTCAGAATGAGTAAGGCACCCTACTAATATGCTGACTTCATCTGTTGTAACAACATGCATAAAATTTAATTTCACAAGTCACTTTTCTCATTTTCCTTCTTAGGGAAAAGAAGTAAGTTAGGTTTTATTATCTGCACAAGGCCCAATGCCTTGCCTGAAAAGTCAAAACTTGAAGACACTTTCTAACTTTTGATTTAACCTTCCACCTATCAAAACTAGCTTGTATGTAGCATGTCCTGATTTCTTCTTTTTCTAAAGACAGTAAGTATTTTTGTTCCTCCTTTGCTTTTGCTGTTACTAGGAAGCCTGCCTTGCTGGAGGACTGCTCACGTACTGCTTCAGACAGACAACCCGACTTGCTTTTTATCCTCATTTTCTTGTTTTTCTTGCCCTGCTCAAAACATAACAAAGACACAAAGGCATCTTTACTGCCTGATCTTGTGTCACTGGGCCCAAGTCAGCCATTAGTGGGAGACATGACCTCCACGGAAGCTGCTTAAAAGATTTCATTTCACTGTGCCCTAAACTAGGTCCTCCCAGCGGTTTTCCAAACTGTCCTTTTTCCCTCAAGGATCCACTTTAGCTCTCGCTCTGTTTAAGGGCTGACAGCAGCGCTGTCTCAGGCAGCCTCACCAACTCAGAAGCCACCAGGGCAGCAGTCTGTCTGCAGAGGCTGCAGGGACTGACAACCTATGGCTGAAGTGCTGCCAAGTGATCCAATAAGCAGAGCAGAGACACCAACCCCCAAGCCCAGCTCCCACCTTTCTTGGAACAGTTTGTTACACTCTTCTTAGAAATTATCTGAAACAATAACAGAGACAATGGGTTCAGATTTCTTTTTTTTTTTTTTTTTTTTTTTAAGTTTAAAACAGTCTATATCATAATTTCCTAGTGCTCTAATGTTTATTCTTCAAAACTTTCAAAACTGTAATGTTCTTGCAAGGTACTATAAACATAACAGACAGAGAAATTGAGTTTACTGGTTACTTGAAGTATGTATTACCTATATGACAACACTCAGCTACATACAAACATTGAAATGCACGATGTCTTATAATTACACAAGTTATTACAGTACTGTTTTAAAGGAATCTTTTGGTGATATGTAAACACTGTAAATAAGCTGTTAAAAACAAACTTCATGTAAAATGAATACGGCATTGACAGAGTTTAAGAAACAGTAACTAGCCCTAAATCTGGACATTCTCAGGGTAAAACAGCAAAAGCAGATTGGTCTAATGCGACAGAACAGCATGCTGCAATTTAGACTTACTTGAAGAACCAGTGCTTCTGTGTGTTCCTTCTGTTTTCACGTTTTAAGATTTTCACCTAAGGAATGGGCCAACGTGAACGACATTTGGCAGGATAATAAATGCTATTCTGAGTGTTGCCATTGTATTATTAAAAGCCGTCTAAATTAACTTTCCTAATAGGTATTGGTTCAAGGTAGAGACTTGAGGAATTACAGTCTATTTACTTGATGATTTTGGTTAAGTGCAATTTGATGGATGCAGGATGCTGATTCATTTAAGGTCATTCTTAGTAAGGCATATTAAAAATAAATACAAAAGTGCCAACATAATATTTAGTTTCTCGCTACAAAATCTTAGGCAAAAAATATTTTTGCATGTAGTAATGGACTTTATCCATTTGCTGGCTTACGGTAGTTAAAATTTGTGCATTAAGCTTAACTGCCCTCGTCAGAATGTGCCACTGTGCTACCGCAGTGCTCCAAAGCTACATGCTAAAGATTTTGTTTCCATGCTCAAAGACAGCTTGCACGAACTGCTTGAAGACTCTGTCCATGTAAGTGCACTTCCTTGGCCATATTCCTTCCAGAAAACCGATGTGGCCTCCACAAGAAGTCAGGACCAAAGCTACGTTTGCATTTTGTTTGGCAGTTTCTACTGGTATAGCTAAAGGGAGGAAAGAAAGAACTTTCAGTGTTTATCTTTCTGTGAAATGCCAGCCACCTTCCCTTAAAGGTTTCTCATACTATATATAAATAAACATGCACAACCTTAAGGTACCCTTAAATGTACTGCAGGATTTAGAACCACAGCTGTGTTACAAGCGACTTCTGTCTCTTCACCATTAACTCACCTTTTCTGTGCAGTTTTTCTGGCTGCAGTAAATCTTTCAGGACTCGTGGGTTCATGTTTCTTTCAGTCGCACTCATATACCAGCACTCACGTTAACGCACATTTATGGTTTGTAGACATAATGCAAGTGAAAGGACAATCAAGCCTGCGAGTTTTTAATCAGCTTTGGAAAAGCTGAAGAACTGGCATCTTATCTGTGAATCTCATTCTTTTTTTAGGAGACTTCAAGGACAAAACTGGTAATACCATCAGCTAAAATGAAAGAAGAGCCTGGGTTGTTATCATTATTGTATCTGTTTTGCCATACATTTACACCTGCATGTTCAGACCACGCCATGAGAACACAGCGGGAGATAGTTCTTGCCTTGAGGAACTCATCGTCTAAGTACACAAAATAAACGAAAAAAAAAAAAAAGGCAAACCGCACAAGGACACAAATCCAGTGCACGTTACCCAGTCGGTCAGTGGTTCTCTGCTAGCAGTGTAGCAACTACCAGAAGATGATTTGATGTAGAATACGGATTATTAGACGAGATAGACGAACCAGGGATTCCTTTGCTGGGTTAGCGTTCTGCTGGATCAGCTCCCTGGTCTGGTTCACCACGGCAATGTCAATACACAAGTGGCTGCGTGCTGTCAGATGACGGCTGGTGAGGCGGCCCTTCCAGAGACAGCCCAGTTGGCTTACAGGCATCGCTGAACTGAGACACGTGGTGATTGTGAAACGGGCAGAAGGGGAGGTGTCTCTTACTTTGAGCGAACAGAGATGTGTGCCTTAATCAATGCTCCCTGTCATCTGCGCTCCCTGTTACCTTTAGGAAGTGACATCGGATCAGCTACTGCCAACGGAGAAAACATTTGCAAATGGTGTTTCAGTGCAGTGGGATGATATCACCATGTGAACTGGTCAGCACAGTGGTGGAGCTTCATGGAACTGTGCTGTTTGTGGTCTCGATATAAAAATTAGTTATTTTAAGCAATTTCCTCTGAAGTATTAAGTTTGCTAAATATACTCCTGAACAAGCAGAAATCCCAATACATTTCAGTGAAGAATGACTATTGAAGTTCCAGTTTTCATATAATAAACTTACGGGTTGAGAAAAAAAAAAAATCATGCAGACCTTTTGATTATTCAGGGTTGACAGAAATAGCAGCAAAAGAACACTCGTTTTGTCCAGAGAGAAGGGAGCAATAGGGAGTTTACTGCATTGTCTAAAAAGGTTACGATTCCGCAAGAAAATAAATCTGATTTTAGGTCACACACTGCTAAATTAAAAATGCCTTGGCACTACAACAGAAAGCAGTGAGTCATTCACAGGACTTCTACTGCTGCCTTATTCATTAAAAAGCACTTTTAAAGAGAAACAATTAATCAGGTTCACTTTTGGGGATTCAGTTGTCTGCATTCCTTTCTGATTGAACTCTCTCCCGCTTGCTTTCTAGAGGTCTGTGTTTCTTTAGCCCTTATCCATTTCCTGCATCAAGTGAAGAGGCATTATCCCTGCACATCTCTACCTTCTCCACACGTACGTGCCTTCCTCTCAGCTGGATGCTAGCAGGCTCATTGCTGCCTGCTTCAGATGCCGATTTGCTTCCGTTTTCATCAGCTGGAACAACAGCACATCCCCGGCTCCTTACCTAAAGGACCGCCAGCCACAGCAAGTCTTACAAGGTCTTGAATGCAGCAAACAGATGCGCACCTTAAAAGAGGCGGGGGCAGAAGTGCTGGACTGTTGATGAGAACAGCCCGTGCCTCATAGGTCTGTCCTAGCAGCCTGAGGCACAACACGCTCTGCTCCACCCCGGGGATGCCAAACCAACCGTACCCACAGCACCGCCGGTGTCCTTTAGGAACAGTGTGTTACCCCGCACCTGCTCCATAATACAGGGTGCTTGACTGCATCCAGGATGGAGCACAGCCTGTGAGCTCCACAGAGCAATGGGAATTCTCCCGCAGAGTATGTGAGATTCTTCACTACTCAGTGCTATCCATTTTTTTTTTTTCACTCTTTTAAAGTTGCATGCATTTCGGTAGATATATTCCAGCAATTAGTAAGTGATTTTGAGTCTTTACTAGGTGAAAGGAACTGTTTCTCACTGTCTCTACAAAACGTCCTTGACTTTTCCTTTGTTCAGCTGGAAAATTGGAAATGACACATGCAGTACCTGAGGCTTTTAAAGCAATGCTGAAGCAAAGCTATAAAGGAAACTCAATGGGATGAAAGCACAGGGCCTGCCAGCCCGGAATGGGTAACAGCACTCTTCTGTGCTGGGTGAAGTGTGAGCCACACAGGTCTGTATGAATGTCATCTTCTCCAACCTCAGGTGTTCCCTATTCTATCTCACGTGCATTTGCAGCAGAATTCTGCCACAGGTCATTGCTCTCATCAAAAGCTGCAGCACTGGGCTGAATATGCAGTCATTTATTTCCATCTGCAGCAAGGATGTTTAGTAGCCGCCAAGTCTGACCTGCTGCTACATCTGCACTCCTACCTCCCCTACGGTGCCCAGGAAAGGCTGCCCTCGGCACAGCCCGTCTGACGCAGCTGGGTCACCATTTGTACAGTTCCTCCCCAGCAGAGTTTCTTGCTCTGCGGCTTCTGAGGAGAGAACTGAAAAACGCTGTGTTGCTCTCCCATGCCAAAATGCAAATGATGCTTGGCAGTGGTGTGGTGCTTTCTGAAGGCTGTTTCCAGGGACTGTTAGCCTCTAACGAACCCATGGTGCAACAGAGCAAATTCTGCAATGTAAAATGCAGACAAATGGAGTGCTGGATGTGATGCGCTCTGGGTTACAGGGTGGCATGCCAAAAGACACTACTATTCATCTTTGTCCAAATCTAACCTTGCACATGTGCTTCTGCCGACCAAAATCTGTGCTGCTGTTCAATCCAGCAGTGCACAGGCCTGGTACTTGTGATCACAGAACCGCAATGTAAAATACACGTGAAGAATTCCCTTGTAGGTTTTTTTGCAGAACAATAGAAAAAACAAACATATTCAACTGTGGTGTTTACATGAAAGGATGCAAAATGACACCTGACAGATCACACCAAGTTTGGATTCAGAGGGACAGAGATGTTCAAAAAAAAGGTACCGTGGAGTTCAGACACACTTACTTGGCACAGTGGATCAGGAGGGAGCTGGCGTAGCACCTAACTTCAATTCAAGGGCAGGCTTTCAGCTTGGGCACAACACACACCAGCAGCAATCAGCTAGGCATTACTATGGTGGAATTTAAGTTGGATGCCTAATATGCTGCTGAAAGTCTCTGAGGAGAAAAATGCCACTTCAGATGAAAAGTTAAACGTGACACTGGTAATGAGTGCTATCATTCCATCTTCCTAATTTATTTTCAACACTTACAGAGTAAAAGGGCGTGACTTGGCTATATTACATATTTCCTCAGGCAATGGCTTGTTTCAATTAGTTATGGTGAGAGAAGTGGCATGCAGTGAAGAAAGCATTTGCTTTCATTAGTTAGCAATACGCAGTATGAGAACTGCATTCCAGAATCAAACTACAGATGCATCAGCTGCCAGGCTCTGTGCATTTTAACCTCAACATTAAGGAAGGGGTGCAAATGAACTGTTCTTCCTAATACTGGATTAGGATCAAAGGATGTATTTTCACAATATTTTAAACAACAGTTGCTGGAAAATACAAAGTGTATCAAAAGCTATGTGAGAAGTACTTGTCGGGTTGTAAGAGGCAACAGAGACAGCATCTGCACTTCATAAGGGAAGTCTCTCAAAGTCCAAATTGTGTACTGACAAAGAAGCCTTGAGTTTGCATTCCCCAAATTCTGCAGCAGGAAGACCTGTGCGGCCGGCTTTATAAAGGATATTTAATCACAAAGGGATTCTGGCACAGCTCTCTCCCTGATGAGTTTTCTGTCTCAGAACTGTGAATTCCTGAACTGTTAATTGCTGAAGGTCAATGCAGTATTCTGAAAGAGTATTACTATGTTTGCCCTGATCTTACATTTTATTTTTCAGTCCTCTGTTTTAGCCAATGTTGTTTGGCTTATCGAGAGCCTCCATCTTCTCTTACTAGGTGGCTGTCACCTCTTTGTATTGTTCATGCATAGCATGAATGTTTTTTTGTTCAAGAGAAGATCAGACTGTCTTTTTCTAGTGCACTCCTTTTTTCTTCATGTCACATTTGTCTCTAACAGGTGTTCAAACCGCTAATAGTAATGTCAAGGATGTGCATGTGTCAGTATGGGTTGTACATACGGGCACACGCAAACAGAACATACACACATACATGGTCTCTTCCAGTTCCTTTATTCCTCTGTTTGTTGTTCTAATCTGCTTACTCACTTTGATTTTGTGACTCATTCTACAATAATCTCACTTGATTTGTGATTGCAGATGAAAATATATCAATATATACCTGAAATAAATCAACTGAATGAACTTTGTAACATATCAGGTGTTCACTGCAGAAGACAGAGTCCTCAGCCAGCTCAGCCAGTTCATTACAGTGATTTTCCTCTACACTAACTTGTTCTCTTTCTTCTCAGACACTGTAACCAATACAGACTGTGGGAACAAGCAGATCTTTTTTAAGACAGTTAGCAACAGGGTCAAAGATCTACAGCAAAATGTTCATAATGCTCACATGGCTGGCTGAAAACAGGAAGAGAAAGGAAAGCAACGTCTTCAGCCGATCAGTTACTAGCTGATGTTGCTGCTTGATCCAGTTAGGTTTTTATTGATTTCCAGGTGTCTCTTTTGAAAAGCTCACCTTGTCTGTAGCTCTTCCCTTGCCCTAGATTTTGGCCCACATGCTAACTTGCGTGTTTTCTTACTTTTTAATTTTCAGGCACCAGAGTTTATGTCATTGGGATCATGAGCAACAACAATTGGGGACTTCAAGTCATCTGAATCATAAGCAAGCCCCAGATATTCTTTGTAGGGACTAGGTTAAAAAACAGTAATGAAGAATACTTGGCTTAACTTCCACTGAACTCTGGATGTCTACAATCCAGACCCTTGTATCTGAGCTTCTTGTTATAGGCTGTCCCATACTTGCTGAGCAGAAACGGGCACTGTTGTGAGGACAATCCATCTGGAATCTTTCTTACAGTGAAATAACTTACACCCTAAATGCGCATCTTTCTTTTTATAGTTCTGACTATAAAGACTCTATAAAGAGTCTACTAAGGGCTAATGGCTGCTGCCCTGTGTGCTTCTTCTGCACTCTGTTCTAATCAGGCCTCTCTGTACTCAGCTACTTTGTATGTGTTTTATATTAAGAAAACTGCAAGACTGACACACTCCTGGAGGCTGTGATCCTAGGTGCAAGTAATGTTTGTGTACAACTCCACACCTGTACAGTTTGTCTTGAGGACTGCACAGAGAAATACATTGCAAAAAACCTAAACTTACCATGGCCTGGTGAGAAAACATCATCCACAGAGTTGAGACATAACACTGGAATTCCTACGGACTTCAGCTTGCGGCACGGGCTGGCATCTTCATAGTAATCATTAATTGTACGGTAGCCAAACATGACTGACGTGAACTGCTTATCGAATTCTCTCACAGTTCTAGCCTGAAGAATGGAATTCCAACAGGGAATTATGTCAGCATGTGGAAAACAGCATCAAGCTAAAGCAAAAGTAACATTTCCACCACATACCTTCATCACGAGATCCATATCAAATAATTTCTCCAACATTTGTCGATGCCTAAAGAGACAGAAATTGGAGGGCTTGTTTTCTGTGATATAAACAGATGTAGCAATCTTCTGCTTTACAGATACATTTGTAGAAATAACTCCCTAT
>VXAV01010846.1:43572-57191 GCA_013399715.1 Alectura lathami
CAAAACATGCTTGCTTTTAATGTTCTGCCATATTAAAAGTGTCTGGAAATCAAGAGCAGAAGAATTGTATATTCATATGCAGGCACATCCAGCAACATAGTCAAAATCTGCGTGAGTCATGACAAAGATGCCAAAGTTAAGAGAATGAAATATCTGAAATACAAAATACATCCTAATTTTACAAAGCTAAGGATGAACTAATCCCTTCCATGTTTCTGCAATCAAAGCTGAATTAAAATAATTAATATATATAAATATATATATGTATACAACTCAAACTCAGTATGTGCAGATGTCTAAAAAATTAAATGGGTTCATTTCATCCATAAATCTAGAAGTGCCTTAGTCTTCTGCTGACCTCCCTGATGAGCAGAGAGTTTTAGTCACATTGATGCCAATCTTTTTTGCACAGATCCTCTTGATTTCAAAGCCCATAGAAGAATGCACACAGAACAACTACTGAAATGTTGTTACAGCATTAATGTTCCCAACACTAATGTACCTGCTGTAGATCTCATGCTAACATCCTTCCACCACCTTGCCAAACAGTTCAGAAGGCAACTCACCTGCTGATAGAGGATTGTAGACAAGTAGTCAAGTAATAGTTGAAAAGAAGCCAGTTTAGTGGCTTCTCCAGAGAGTCTACAGATTCAAAAACATTCCAACCCGCAGAGAAAATTGCAGCTGCCATTAAAGGAGTGTCTCTGCCAGTTTTGCCCAGGTAATTTAAAAGAAGCATGCTACAAACAGAAATGAAAAACAGAAACATATATACTATCACGTTGTTTGCTTCAATCTAAAGCAAATATAACAATCAGTCACGTTTCTGGCTGTTTCTCCATACAGTTCCTTGTATCAGCCTTACAGTTGTGCCTCAGACTTCCAAAAAGTAGCCAATGTCATCAACATATGACTCATGGGGTTTGCTTTCTGTCTCTGCCTTCAGAAAGGAACAGAGTGCGCTGCATGGCATGCGAGTAGGAGTGCATTTAAAAATAGAGAGAGATGTACTAGGCTTATTTATATCATTGAAGGGGAGGAAAAGGTCATGTAGATGTACCTTACTCACAGAACAGGTATTCTTGATTGTTAGTAAGTTTCACAATTTTACAGCTCTCAAGTCTTCCTGGTAAATCTGATCAGCCTGCCTGATAAACACATCCCTGGCACACCTGCCTCATTATGAAGCTGAGTTGAAGGTAATAGCTTTAGTCCCCCCTCATACATATGAGAGAACACAGCTCTTCTTTAACAGAAAGTATGTAAAGAATGAAGTGGTAAATAGTTAATAAAACTAACAAAATTATGACCCAAATAAATTGTATACATCTTGCCTTTCTGACCAATTGCAGCTTACAGACTGTACTGCTGATATATAACTGAGCTGAAAAAAAGGGAGAGTTCAGAAGTACCCGACCCTTTAGATACTGAAAAATTAAATCAGCAATAATATCTTACTAATAAATAGTAAAAGAAAAATAATAATAGAAAAGCTGCAAGTCTTACTTTACTGCCTGAGACACTTTAATACCAAGTCTTTAGCTCAAAACATTACAAGCTCCACAACTCAGTATAGTTCCCTGGATCACCAATATTCTACACCTTGGCTTCCTCTGTCATACTGCAGGAGACAGCAGCCTGTAGCAAAGACATTGTGAACCAGCCTGCCATCACAGAGAATCCATACCCATGCACTACTCCCAAATTACAGGATAGCAGTGCAATAGGGAGATGGGGGCTCCCGCCTCAGCGCCGGTTGGTAGGAACCAGCAGGAGAAGAACAACTAGCAGTGCTTGGGAACGTGCACCTGCACACTGCTCAGTCAAACCCATTGAGGAGAGTCACCTGTGACTCCACGTATAGGAGTTAGGTAGCATGTGCTCCCTCTCACCTGCAGAAGAGGAGGTGACCCACTGGTCTATATACTACAAGAAGAAAGTTGAGCCACAATCCAATACAAAATGTTGCAGTAATAGCAGAAACCACTTCTAACAGAATTTACAGAATGTACGTGGTCGAGAGAAGGTTTAGGAAAATTCTCGTGAGAAAACAAAAGTCCCTTTCCAGAATAGTATGTACTAAAGATCTGAAGATCATTTACTCTTACACCTTTGTGAAGTGAATGTTTATTTTTCCTCTCAAATGGGCAAATATGTCCTATATAACTGGCTATTGAGAAAAAAAATTGAAAAAGCATAAATAATGAAAAATATTGTAAGATTAGGACAAGTGGATGATTTTCACAGTACGCCCCTGGTGAGATCTCTGTTCTTGCTTAACTTTAACCATGTAAGTGCTCCAATTAATTCCAAAGCATGGAAGCAGTCCTCATGTGGACTCCTGACTGAGTTAGAAAAACATATCCTGAAGATGGAAGGCAGGGAGGCTGCAAGGGATAAACAGTCATTGCCCAAGCATGCAGGGGATGCAGCATGGAAAAATGAAGTTCAGCTGGAGCTGGAATTAGCAAGACATGCACAGAACAAGAAGGGCTTCTGCAAGTACACTGGTGCCAAAAGAAAGGCTCAGAACAAACACCATCCACTCCTTACCCCTCAACAGTGAAGCCAGTCATATCATCATCAAAGGCCATCAGATCACTCAAGTGTCCTTTGTCCTTGATAAATCCAGTCTCCTTCTTATCCTTCACATGACTGAAATGGCTTCCAGAGGATCTCTCCAAAGAATGAGGTTAGGCTGACCAACCTGTATTCCCTCCTGGGCCTACTACTCAACACAGCAGGGGACCTTATGACAAAATATTTATAAAAGAACAAGGGTGCTGTTTTTTTCCTGTCTCTACTGCTAAAGTCTGTTCTTAGGCCTTCCAGGTCCCTCTACCTAGTGGCACAGCACAGGAGACTCAAGTGTTACTTATGGCAGAGAAAGACTGAGTTAGGGCTCAGTTATGCAAAGCGGACACACACGGGACGAAACGTGGTGCGCCAAAGCTCCAGGAGGAGACAACCAAGGTCTTGGTGAAACTGCTCTCTACCACTTTTGAAATGTTGCAGCAACTATGAGATATTCACGACGCCTGGAAAAAAAGGACATGTCACACAATCTACAAACAGAGAAAGGAGGAGGAGCAGCACTTTGGAACTATCACCTGAAAGCCATCTCCGAGCACACGAAGGTCAAGAAGGTGACTGCAGCCCGAACATGCTTACCAAGGACAAAGCACGCTCAACAAGCTGACTGCTTTCATTGATTATGAGAAGGGAGTGAATGTTTCTTATTCTGACTTTAGCAAGGCTTTTGACAGTCTTCCAGATCGGAGGAACAGAGTATAAATAGGTGACAGGGGGGCTGGAACTAGGTGATCTTTAAGGTCGCTTCCAACCCAAACCATTCTATGATTCTATGACCTGTGATGTGGTGGAGAACTGGTTTAGACCACTAGGTTTAGAGGGCTGCGATCAGGAATGTGAAGTCCAGCTGGAGTGGTTGGATCAGGTACTAGTGGTGTTCCTCAGTGGTCAACACTGGGGCCAGTGCTGCGTAACATCTTCATTTACGACTAATGAGATGGACTGCACCCTCGGTAAGCTTGCAGTTCAAACTGGGGGGAGCGGCTGGTGCACTGGAAGACAAAGCTGCCATTCTGAGGGGCCTTAACAGGCTGCAGAAATGGGCTGGCAGACACCTCATGAAGTTCAACAAAGGCAAACGCAAACTCTTGCACCTAAGACAGATTCACCGTTGGAGAGAGGGTGGTGCTGATGCAAAAGACACGGGCAAGCCAAACACCGATCAGCGATTCACCCCTGCAGCAGTGAAGATTAACTACATGCTGGGCTATGTTAGTACAAACAAAACAAGCAGGTCTAGGCAAGTGATTATTTCGCTATGCCTGGCACTTAGGAGACTGTCTCTGGAGTAGTGGGCCCAGCTTTGGACTTCCCAGCAAACTGACATCAACATACTGAAGAGGGCCCTATCTCTTCGTACTGAATACACCGGCAAAATTCCAACAACGCCAGTGGAAAAAGATTGGTCTAGCTGATTTAAAAGGCTTCTAAGTTACTGATGTGATTATCAATAACTGAACTGCCGGAACAAATCCGTATTTATCCCAAAGCTCCTACAAGTCATTAGCAGATTCATGTCAATAGGCAGGTTTACTATCTGCCCACTGTCCGTAAAATTCATGAGGAAGAAGGGAAGTCTCACAAAGCTACCACTGTGTCTGCAGTCTAATGGAAGTTCTTTTCTCCAATTTTTGTTAAAGAGGCTGTCTGAACATTTATCCTAGTTTCTAGCAGTGATTTTTCTAGCAACTGCTCTGTCACTGTCTGTTCTAGCTATGCCTTTTGAACACAAGCCAGGACACAGCAAGTCTGAACACCACATGCTAAAATCAACCCCTACTGGTTTCAGTAACAATACTACATCTTGCTTCTGAGTGAGGCAGAGCAGATGCCCACATCTCTTCCCGCACAACCTACCCACACACTGCAGAACCCAGACTGGATGAGGATAAATCTTGTGATTTCCAGAGATTGCTAAGAAATGTATGTTAGCTCTAGTCCCATTTCTCATCCCTTTGTTCCAAAGATGGCTTCCATACCTTCCAAGGGGTGTATTGCCCACCTGTCTATCTGTCAACCTGTCTGTGTTTCCTGTTCCTCCCCACCCTGCCCAACCTGTGAATGCTGGCCACTTTCTGCCTTACTTGACACAGAGCAAAAAGCCTTCAAGACATTAAGCTTCTAAGAGTCTTCTGAACATTCACCAGCACAGACAGACCACAGTCAGTTGCAGTTCAGTAAGCAGTGTACATATTGCAGAATACTCATTCACAACCGTATTGTAACAGCCTTATTAAGATCACAGACAAGCTGAGACTGATGTTACATAATACCTTACCCTCCCATAGAAACCCCGGCCGCCATGAAGGGAGCTGAGGGGTGCAAGCTGTGGATGTGATGAATAACTGCCTCCAAATCCTCTGTGTTAGCTGCACAGTAAGTCCTTGGTGTCTGTAAGGAGTCATATGGAAAAAAAATGCCATCATAAGCTTTTTTATCAGCCTTTAAGGACAAAACAGACTGTACAGTGGGTCATTTATATAACAAGATAAATTTAACACTTATCATGAAAGTGCACCAGCTGGCAAACATAAATCCAAGCACTTCAGGAGGAGGTGGAGGAAAGAGTGATACTTGTTATCATATAAATAAATAAATATCACAAAATAAAGCAGGTGATAAAGTTGCACACCTGCAACGACCAAATCATTAGATGAAATCTGAACACAGAGCCACACAGGCACCAGTGTTTTTATAATACCCCGAGGGAATGAAAACGCATCATAAAGGCTGTAATGTACAGAAAGAAATGTTACAACGACAATTTGACCATCTTCACCAACATTCGAATGCCAAAGAAAATATTATACTTCAAGTTCCGTCAGCTAGCATTTGAACAGTAACCCATATTTTGCTCAGACAGGGTCTGAGCAAACTGATGCATCAATTCGCCAGTGCAGTTTACCTGACTCACTACCACGGTCCAGTAACAAAAGCAGTGGAACATATACATTACCCCTTCCCTATCTACCAGCAGCAACCTTTCAGATCTTGAACTGGGATGTGGAAAGCCTTCCACTGCCATCCCTGGGATCTGGATAACCCCCTCCCTGCTTACCTGAAGGATAAGCATAGCTTTTGAGCCTCACCTGCACAGACAACTACCACAGGCCACACTCTGAAGACTCTCTGGAGCAGTGTAAGGGAGATAAATACTTTTAGGTACAATAAGAATCACAGCAATTTTTTTCTAATGGTGTTCTCTAGATTTCTTCTACAGCAAGAGAAAGACTTTACGTAGTTCTTACTAAACTGTGTTAGTGACCTTAACTCAAGGTAGTGGCTACCCTGCCAAAATTCAGTATAAATATTAAAACTAACCATAAAAATATTTAATTATGCATTAATTGAACTTTTTTGTTGCTTGAAGCAACACTGTATTTTAAGGTGTTTTTTTTTTAATTGCTTACAGTTAAACTGCCTGGATATTTGTGGACCATTTTAACAAGTTTAATTAGAAGAAGCTAATTACCTAAAGTGCATCTAACATGAATATTAAAACACTGAAGTCAAAGATTAAAAAAAAAGGAGAGAAAAGCTAAATCTAGACAATTAAAACTGAAGATGTTTTCCATTTATGTTGCATTTCCAATTCTCATCCACATGAATCACTGTTCCCTTTATTACATCCCATTAATTATAGATGGTGTGAATGTGTTTTTATTTTAATTAAGTTGTCAAGCTTACAAGGAAAAATAAATTATTTTTGGTAACTAAGGTCTAATGAATTCTAAGTGAAAGTATATTAGATTAAAAGTTTATAAAACTGGAGAGGAAGGTCGCATTCCAATTTCAGTTAATTCCTGACACTTCAATGTCTAACCTATCTGACCTATCTGTTCATTGTACAAAGATATCTCTTTACATCTTAGCTCACATTGGCTGTGGTCATCTGATACCTGATTTTTCCATAACAGTAATTCACAGCAACTTTCCATAAAATATTTATTCTCATTTATATAAGGAATCAGTTAAACAGCTATTATATAGTGCAAATTTGCATCCATCTTTAAAGAGACTAGAAAAGGAATTACTTGCATGACTAATTTCTACTGTGTTGCTCACCTCTGCTTCAAACTCATTAACTAGGGATTTCATTTTAAAATGTAGAAGCCCCCTTACAGAAAAAGTTATAATTTCAGCGGTTTTGCTTCACAGGAAGATCTTATAATGCTTAAATACGTAAATCTGGTTACTCTAAATTACACACAATGCATCCAAACAAGAGATCTTTTCTGTTGGCGATTCAGAAATCCATCAATAAGGACTTTGTGTGTCACAAAACTGCTTTGTTGATCCATCTCCAGAAGTATGCAGAAAACTACTCTAACATGGCAATATTTGCATTGAAGTATTTTATCTGATTATGGGAAAACATTCTGAGCTTTTTAAGTTTGAAACCAGGGGATTAACTAATGCAAAACAATACTGAGTATTATGCACGCTCACACAGCTGCAGAACTCTCACCAGAACACACAGGAGGACACAAAGCTTATTCAGCAACGTTGCATCTCGCCTTGCGTCCAGCTGCAGAAAATGTTTAGCCTCACGATTTCATCATCTGTGGAACTGTCAATTATTTCTAAGCAAACATGATGGGTATGTCGCAGACACACAAATATTTTGTAGCTAAGCTGACGGATATACAAGAACAACATTTTTGGGATATTACTATCTGTATAAATCTGCTTCATTAATTCAATAACACATAATAGGGATCAATTTTAATGGCATGACTTTTTTAACCACATCAAAATCTAGCTTAAATTTATATTGGCAATTCTAAAAGTTACTACCACTGCTCATATTTGGATTTATATCTTACAAGAATTCTATGTTGACCAGCTGGTCTCTGAGCTTTAAAATAAAAGATGAATTACCTGCACACTACTGATCTACCAGATGAGCAGATGCTCCTCTCTGCATGTGCAACATATGCTATGAGCTTCTCTCTACATACAGCCTTACGAGCAGACACTGATGATTACGTATGTACTGCTTACACGTGAGAGATATTTATCTTTACAGCCATCCTTACCAGAAGTTCCTCACCAGCAATCCCCCGATTGTTAAAGACCACGCATCTAAAAATTGAGAAAGCAAATCCAGTTGTGAAGATCGCTCATTCATCTAGAAACTGTAACTAAAACACACAAAAGAAATGAAAATTCACAAAGAAACATGAGCCAGTTCTGCAGGTAAGTTCAGCACATCAATACCGGCCATTCTACACATCCTAAAATCTCACAGGTGCTGAATGACCTGTACACCCCAGTGGGAGTTCACTGGAGTCAGTGGGACTTTGTACTAGCTCTGTGATCTGTCAGCCACGGTCAGGCTGCAGGGTGAGCACCTTAGAGCTCACCTGACCAAGGTATGCAGATCTTGCCCTGCCCGCACGCAGAGCTGGCCAGTCATGGGCTATAACCTCCACATGGGCAGTGCTGAGCCTCCAGCAGTGCTCTGGAAAAGGAGCGCCATGCATAGACATTCCCCCCCATCTATGTAATTTTATGAAATAGCAAGAAGTGAGCCCAATCAGAATTACAACAGCTGCATCTAAGTTTTCTACAAAATCTTGGGACAAGATATTGTTTTGTCCTGTATAGCAGGAGTTTCTGTTTTCTCTGTGTTGGGGGGAGTTGCTGAATTTTCCAGCAGTTACGTATTACCTTGACATAAGGACCTATGTTTTCTTAAGAAATCTTCCTGTCACTCTTCTATCATGTCACTGTGATAACTTAGTTGAATGAAATAAACATATTTAGAGGGGTTAAAGGCATGAGAAATGACTTATTTTGTTATTTTTCAAATGTTGCTGTTTAAAAACAAAAACCTAAGGCTCTCCTTTCTAATGCTATACTTTTCTTTGTTAGGTGATAAGATGCAGATTTCTCTAGCAGGAATATTTAAAAAATTAGTTCTAAGAGTTGTTGATTTGGAGTCTTTCCTCCTCTAATATTTTTTAGAGATAAGTTTTAAAGTGATTTTAAAAGTAGTTTGAAAGTTACAGTGCTGCTTTGCTTTCATGATTTAGTAAAGCAGTTACCCAGACCTCCAAACAGAGAACAAATGGCCAGAAATAAACACAGACACTCAAAGACATACACAGACTTGAAGAACATCCTATTGTCAATAGGAGAAGCCAATCTGCAATTATGCAATATTCCAAACAGTGACCCTGGAACAATGACAACGCATTGTAAAGCACAGTAGCAGGAATATGATTACATAAAGGAATTTAGTCAGTGACTAATCCACTTACTATACCCAATTCTGACTAGAACCCTTAATAACAAAACTAAATTACAAACCAGTCAGGGCAGGCTGGCTCCCCTTTCCACACTTAGGAGTTTGAGGCTACTGAATCCAGCAGCTCTGGCATTCAGAAGCTGGCCTCCTCCAAGGTCTGCTGCCAGCGACCCATGCACACGTGTCTTTGTCGCGCTCGATACAAACCCTCTGCCAGAAGTGTGAAGGTGCACAAGTGCCGGTGTTTCAGTGTAACACGTAGCAGCAAAGACCTGTGCAGACATGGCTTGTGCTCACTGCGGTTTCTGGGGCACATCTGCAGATACTAGAACAGACTTTTGGAATTTACTGCTGGTTACATAATTTAGTGATTATTATTATTGCTGCTAATACTTTCTTACATAAACTAATTTCTCTAGATCTCATTTGCTTTAGGAAGACACTTTACACATATACATGCATAGATTTGATCTTTCACACAAAACAGAAGCAATGAAATACAACAGCACCTATATCCCAGCGTTCCACTCTGATGGATCATATGGAGGATGTAGGATTCCTTGCTCGTTCCTGTCAGACCAGGCAGTAACAGGACAGTAGGTCTGGTGCTGGCATCCGGATAATATAAGCTGTCATTATTATCAAACCAATCCAGTGAAATCTGTCCTCCATCTGCTGTTCTAATGAGCTCACTGAAAAGCACATTTCAAGACAACACCGATTAGATTAAAAATATATGCATGTAAGAGTGCTTCAGCTGTAAAAATTACCAGGTATTAAATCTGCAATTTCAATTATGTTTTAACACCAGAAGTACCACCTGGGCACCTCTGCAGGTTTACCATTCTTCAAGAGCCACACCTCCAGCTGACATGAGTTAGCACACAGTTCCAGCCTGCTGTATACGAAAAGCAGGCCTTTTGTCACTCGCTGCTGACGTACCAGAAGCTTGCAGCTGGCGTGACTTCTGGCACTGCCTCCTATTTTATGTGGGCTTGTGCACTGCAGTTTTCCTTTGGGTGGTCTAAGAACCTTTTGAGGGCGCTTTGGGTGGTGTGTTAAACATCTGTCACACGGTTTTTTTCTCTACCCAAAGAAGCAGCGTGTTCAGTGGGTGGCACTTTGCTGTATTGTTAGCAGGTGGAACACAGACAGACACTACCACACCCTCACAGCTTCAGCGATGCCAGAATCTCACCCTGCAGCGCCACAAACTTTGCTAGCGAGCACTCATAAAACTTGAGAATGCAACAAATGTGATAGTATCCCAAGAAGCTAAGCATGCATTAAACAATTAGAAGATGGTTTCAGTCAAATTATTTTTATAGAACATACAGCATCTTCCTGCTTCTCTGGCAATGAACACATCATATGAGAGCTCACATAGGAACCACCAAAATTTAAGTCTACTTTGCGTTTGAGTTTTCACTTGAAAGTACAGGCTTCATGGAACCTACTACAGATTTTAAAGGTCAATAGCCTTGTTGGACTTGCTAGGTCAGCTTTGCCCTCTTTCAGTAACAGGCAGTAGTTGCAATCCTGGTGTGTACTGCCAACACAATCTCAAATGGTGCAATTAAGCAGTGCCCCATGGAACTACGTTTCTTTCCTCACAAACTTTGAAACAGAGAGTATACAAGAAGGGCTACAAAAACTGGACATGGCCATACCACTGAAATGTTTCCTAGTTACTAACACCAAGGGAAGCTGCTGAATGCTAGATCTATTCTACCATGCAAAGAGAGCTGAAACAACTTGTGCCGTGTCCAGGTTCCGGAGCATAAAAGTATTTCTCCTTAGCTCTTGTGCCAAATGCCTCACTTGCCAGACTCAGTCTCACTTCTGTGTGAGAGAGATCAGCTGAGGACAAACAATACACTTAACTTCTTTCCTCTTAGAATTTAGGCGTTAAAGAACACAAGATAAACCTGACAGGTAGAAGTTACTCTGAAAATCCCATAGGTTTTACATATTCAAAACTGGGCTGAAAGTGGCCATGCTGTGGCTGAGGTTGGATATATGGGATGAATGGACTGACAGACATTCAATCACCAGAATATTTGATGCACCAGATGGCTGTGCTGCCATCCAGAGGGACATCAACAGGCTGGAGAAATTGGGCTCGCAGGAGCTGCACACAGTTCAACAAACGATGTGCCAAGCCCTAGCACCTGGGGAGGAAAAACCCCAGGCACCAAGACATGCTGGGGGCCATCCAGGTGGGAATTAGCTGGGCAGAAAAGGACCTGGGAGTCAAGCTGAACATGAGCCAGCAGCGTGCCCTTGTAGCAAAGAAAGCTGATGGTATACTGGGCTGCATGTGGCAAAGTATTACCAGCAGCTCAACAGAGGGGATCCTTCCCCTCTGCTCAGCACTGATGAGGCCATACCTGGAGTGCTGCATCCAGTTCTGGGCTCCCCAGCACAAGAGCGGTGTGGACACACTGGAGAGAGTCCAGCAAATGGCCACAAAAAAATTATAAAAGGACTGGAGCACCTCTCCTGTGAGGAGAGGCTGAGTGAGCTGGGGCTGTTCAGCCTGGAGAAGAGGAGGCTCAGGGGGATCTCATCACTGTCTATAAATACCTGAAGGGAGCATGCAGAGAGGACAGAGCCAGGCTTCTGCCAGTGGCGCCCAGTGCCAGGACAAGAGGCAGTGGCCACAAACTGGAACACAGGAGGCTTGCTCTGACCATCAGGAAGCTCTCTGAATCTCTTCTGTGCTGTTTAGGCAATGGAGCACTGGCACAGGTTGCTCAGGGAGGTGGTGGAGCCTCCTCCTTGGAGATCTTCATAAGCTGCCTGGGCACCCTGCTCTGAGTGGGTCAGACGAGATGACCTGCAGAGGTCCCTTCCAACTGCAACCACTCTGAACATACAACCACATCAGTCCCTATACTGCCACTGGTATTTCACTGCTCCAAAACTCCTCAAGCTATACTAGGGCCATGCGTCAGCCCTGATCTAAACCTACAGCGTCTTGAATCCAGGACAAAAATGGTTCCAAGCCTAGAATGGAGTTGTAAAGACAGGCATAAAGCAAATACATGGGCACAAGTCTGCCATATGATGGTAGCTGTGACATAGAGCAAGGTAAACACTGGCTACACAGTCACTTTCCAGAAGAAAGGCGCTTACTTTCTGTATTGTACTTGGGGTCTAGAGGTGATAAAGGGCCGCAGGATTGTCTGCACCCGACCTTCCCAGCACCAAATCGTGGGATAGTAAGTTTCTGTCACAACAGGGCAATATTCCTCGAGAAAGCGGCAGAAACGTTCGTTGCTGGCCACCAGCTGGGGTTTCTAGGAAGAGAGACTACAGTCAGGCATGGGCATTCAAAGGAAAAAAAAAAAAAAATCAACAGAAGTCTGCTTAAATCCCCTCCCAGAAGACTGATTTCTTTAGTATATTTACTTACAGTGCTTTTGCCTTTCATAGCAGAGATAAGTAAACAAAAAACAAATGAAATACCCAAATGGACAACTGAAAAATGAAAACCAATAAATATTATGGATTCCTATTTCTGCTTATACATTATTCCAGCTCCACTTCTACCAGCATCATACCTTTCACTGAAGAACCAAAATCGCAGTATACTACAGCAAGTGAGAAAAATTTTATTGAAGCGATTTTCTTGCACAACACAGGAGTGATGCTTACACAGGAGTTACACAACACAGGAGTGAGGCGCTGGAACAGGCTCCCCAGAGAAGTTGTGGCTGCCCCATCCCTGGCTGTGTTCAAGGCCAGGCTGGATGGGTTCCTGGGCAGTTTGATCTAGTGAGCTAGTGGCTGGCAGCCCTGTCCACGGCAGGGGGGTTGGAACTAGATGATCTCTGAGGTCCCTTCCAACCCAAGCCATTCTATGATTCTATGACTAACCAGTGTACGCGGACTGTACGTTTGCGGTTTCTATTTTAATCTGCTAGGACACTCCTGCTCCCACCTCTCACTACAGCACACATTGCACAAGTACTCACCTAATAATGCTCTGCATGCAGATATTTTCTCACAGCTTTAATTGTATGCTAATTAGGGCAGAAATCATCATACCAAACAGCTCACATTTTAGCAACCATGTTTCTTAAACTTCCTTTTTACAGACTCTCCAGCATGCAGGCATTAGCAGGACAAGAACAGAAGATTTGAAGAAAACTGTTACAGCCGAAGCAGCGTGTCCTCCTGACCCTTCATCTTCCTCCTCCGACAAAAATAAAGCGTCTGTTTTTGACGAAGAGGAAGGCTATGTTCTCAGCAATTCTATGGAGGGTCGTAGCAACAGGCAAGTCTTTAACAGCCACAAATCTCTGCATCTGCGTATTTTCAGTTGATTAAGCACTCGATGAAGCACTCACTATTGCTCCACGGGGCCACTTGAGATCCTATCGGGCTCACCGTACCCAGATGATGTGCGAACGCTTAATTTCTCCGTGGAACCACTCGTGGCCAGACGTACAAACGTGCCAAGAGCCCCCAAACCGCGGCAGCAGCAAGCTTAAAGAGTATTTAAACCGGCACAGAGGACAGCCGCCAGGGCAGCAAACTACTTCATCGCCTGCCCCGTTCCTAAACGCAAGAACCGCCCGTTTATCAGAGGGGGCTCCTCAGCTCCCTGTCCGAGTCCCCCCGCCCCGCTGCCCCTGGGGGAAGCCATCAGGCGAAGCCCCTTCCTCTCGCCCCATCCCCTCCGCGCCGGGCCGGGCCGGGCCGCCGCCCCCCTTCAGACCCAGGGCCGCGGTCCGGGGCACCGGGAGGCTGCGCACTCCCTCACACC
>VXAV01010846.1:70642-82470 GCA_013399715.1 Alectura lathami
GACTGGAAGTGGGGGAAGCAGGACGGCGGCGAAGGCCATGTGGGCACCGTGCGCAGCTTCGAGAGCCCCGAGGAGGTGGTGGTGGTGTGGGACAACGGCACCGCCGCCAACTACCGCTGCTCCGGGGCCTACGACCTGCGCATCCTGGACAGCGCGCCCACCGGTGAGCGGGGCCGGGGGCGGGGGGGGGACACGCTCAGGTGAGCGCACAGCGTGCTGCTGCAGGGAGAGGAGGGGTTGTCCCGGGGCTCGGTCGGGCCAGGCAAAGCAGAAGTGGCCTGCCGTGGGCTTGCAGCGAGCTTGGGGTTTTGGTGGAGCTGAGGGGATGGGTTTTAAGCCCTCCCCCAGTCTTGGATTTGTGTTAGAGCTTTCCCGTAAAATGGTGACAGGCGTGAGGAGGATTGCAGGAGGGAGGCGTCGTGCTCGCTTGCTCAAGATTGCGTTGAACGAGTGGTGGAAATGCTGTTTTGTCTTGTAATCGGCGTGTTGCCTGCTTCTTGGATCACCAGACATGCTGTAGGATAGTAAAGGTTTTGGGAAAATAAGTCTGCATTCATTCCTTTAATTATTTCTCTCCTCCATGTTTACACGTTCCATTCAGTCTGCTCGGACAATGGGTGAGATCCGCACCGGCATTATGCGGCAGTGGTAGTATTGCGAGTGCTGCGGGAAAACGTTTCCCTTAGCACCCGTTTCTGCAGTGAAAACTCCAGGAGGGAAAAAAAAAAAAAAATCCATCAGAAATATGCTCAGGTGGCTCTGGGCCCAGCAGGACTGCCGGGATAACGAGGTGGTCGCGGTACGCAGATGTGCAGCCCTTGTAATGCTGTTCGTTTAGAATGTGGTGGGGAGGAGAGGCTGTCTGTGGGTCAGCCGTGTGTAGTATTGCAGAAGGGGCGATTGTAGCGGGAGCTAACAGGGAAAAGACAGAAGCATAGAATTAATTCTGATTAATTGCGGAAAGGTTACTCGTTAAAAAAAAAAAAAAAAAAAAAAACTTATTTTTCCTAGTGAGCCTTTGAGATGGATTTTGTTTTTCTCTGTCTGGGTAGCTTCCTCTCCTCTTGCTTCATGGATGTTGTTTTGTTGTTGTTTTGACGGGTGGGTGCTATTAAAACTTCAGCTGGAAATCTTTTTGAAATGGCCTTTGGAATGGGAAGAGTCGTCTTCCTGGTTGTGGATCCTTGACTTGCAGATGTTTATGCTTTGAAACTTTACCTGCATTTGATGTCTTGCAGAAACCAGTGGGACTGCTTCTGTTTAAACCTGAAGCGTATGCATGAAGGTTGAACATGAGCTTTGCATGCTCATTATTCCAGCTCTGCTGGGCTTACAGGCTGACAGTAGAGTTTGCTGCGTCTGGTGTGCTTAAGACTCAGTTTTACACCCTGATGTTTTTGCTGCTTTATTCCTTCTGGTTTGCAGTTGCGTTTATACTTTTGTATCAAAATTTTGATTTCTGCTTCAGGTAGGACTATATGTATTGCTTTGGGGAAAACTCAGTCATGTCGCTGTTTTCCGGCTTTGCAGGTGATTCGTCTCCCCTCTGGGATTTTGGCCATCGGGTGCATCGTCCTTGCAGAACTGCCACATGGAGCTACCTGGGGTTGCTTTTCGCTGGAGGGAGTTACTTTAGGGTCACGTCTCCCTGGAGACAGGAAGAGTAGAAATCTGTAAAGTGGTAGTCGCAAAAAGGAAGCTCTATGGCCTAGCAGAAAGTTTGTGGGGTTAGGATGCTGTTAATTCGGGTTTATTACTGGATACTCTTTGTTCCTCCAAATCATTTCCCTTTAGTTTTCCATCATTTTGTATTTACTGTTCTCCCCAGTAGTGACTGCAGTAGTGGCTAGCTACTGTTTAGTGTAAGGGTCTCTGGGTGATAATTTGGTACTGCTTCTATGGTCCTGTAGATAATTTTTATCTAACTAATTGCAGGAATAGTGGGATTGGGTGGCAGGAGTTTATAACTGTAGCATTAACCACGGTGCTGTTGAGCAAGGGAGTTTTTTGGGGTGTTCTTGGTTTGCTGGTACTTAGCGCAGTGCTGAATCACAAACGTGGCTTGAAAAAAAAAAAAAGTCCTGTTTTACAGTCATGATTTTAAGTTTATAGTGGGAAAAAAAAAAGAAACAGAACCAAAAATACAGCAGTACAAAGCAAAATTAGATTAATTGCTTGGAGTTCTAATTAGGTATTCAAGACCAGACTTGATTATAGGCTCTTAAGCCGTCCTTGCAGCCAGAGTTCCTGCTTTGGTGAGTTTGAGGCGTATGCGTTCAGAAACAGTAGTGGTGCATCAGGAATCCGTGGTCTTGTAGAAGTAACGAACAAAGCCCATTCTAATTCAGAGCAGACAAGACGCAGAGGTTTGATCCATGTGTATGTATCTACACGCAGGTGTGTTTGGTTTGATGCCGGAGTGAAGTTTCATAGTCTCCCTGGCCCGCTGCCCTTCTTGCTTTGTAATGGCTGTAGGCTATTAGCAGCATTGCTAGACTGTTAACTCCTTGTGAGTACTGACACTGCTCAGGTTTCACATTTTAGGACTGTTTTAGTTAAAATCTCATCAATGATTAATGTGAAGCATCTCTTCTTGGCTGTTTGCTCCAGATGTAGTCATCTGGGGGATCTCTACCCAGCTAGCTCTGTTATCAGCCTGTTGGTGGTCATATTTGCATTGGCCAGCATTTCAGTAAGTGAAAGAGAGTGACAGAGAGGAGTTAATAAAATAAAAGTCTGAAAAGCAGAGAGTTTCTCATGATGAATTTGGGAGTCTTGAGAGCCCGCCTTTTCTGATAGCATCGTGGAAAAAGGATTGATTGTAAGTTGTTGAAGGGAAACTAGCTTTATCTCAAAGCAAGCAAGATGAAGTATTTAGAACCAAGCTGTATGTTTAGGAGGGAGGGCAATCTCTCCCCAGAGGTGAAGGCTGTACAGTAGCATGTTTGCAGCAAGTGCCTCTGTCTGTTTTAACATAATACTTGCGGCCATTACAGAAACTTTGTGTTTATTCTCTTTCTGAAGATTAGTTTTCTACAAAGCTTAGGCAGAAATTAGTTTGTCATCCATTTCCTCTTTTATATATTTGGTTTCATGTAACAATGCCATTTTCCTGCATGAAGTGTTCACCCAATTGTGTTTGAATAAGGGGACGGGGTGGTCAGCTGGTGTCAGGAAATGAAATCTTGATGTGAAATTGCCCTTCAGTTAAAGCGAGCGCGTGCGTGTGGGTTGGAGGCTGCGTGCGCTGCACTCTGCCAGCGTTGAAAATGCTGGTGTTCCCTGCTGAAGCTCTGAACGGTTTTCTGCGCCTGTATTGATATTTTGGTGTAACCTGAAGAGTTGCGTGGATCATCATGACATCACAAATGTCAGAACATTTTAAAATAGAACACCTTGGATGATTTCCTTTAAGTATTTACTTGGTGTTTTAGCACACCATTTAAATTTGGGCACTAAACTTGGTCTTAGTTAGCTCCTCTGCTTAGCGGCTGTTTGTCAGCGCTTACAGAACCAGCCAGAGATGAGCAGGGGTACTTGTGAAGCCTGTTCCTGTGAGCGTGTCCTTTGTTCTGCCTGCCCTGCCCCCATGCCTCCTGCTCAATAATCCTCCCCTTGCCCGGACATCCTAGGTCAAGTCTGGCATCCCTTGTGTGCGGGGACCAGCTGGCTGCTGCCAGCCGTGGTGTTTGCAGATGAGTTTTGGCTGTGGGATCACCAGTTTGGGTTTTGGCAGCATTCAGTTAGTCTCTGAGAGTCCTTTATTTTCTGTCTCACCGTAATGTCAAAATTATCTGGAGTGGAGGAGTGGGAAGAACAAAGCATGTCTACAGCTTTTTACATTGGGGTGCAAATGAGTTAATTCATTACATCAGTAGTTGATGGTCTCTCCTGCCTGATGGCAGTGTTGTTATTGTATGAGGGGATTTGGGCTGCTTAGAGTTCTGTAGAGAATGATGAGTCTGGAAACCAAGTTTTGTTGGTTTTGAAAACTAATTTACATCACCGTTGACTTCTGCTGTGAGTAACAATGGGCGGCATTTCTGCTCCTGGGCATCCGACTTGGATGCTACAATGTTCTTTATTGGACTGTGTATATTGCCTTAAGTGGCAACGGAGGAATTGTGACCTGGGCAATCCAGGGAAGATTTGGAAATTGAAGACGAGTGTGGGAAGAACATAAATATAGGAAACTATCTAGTGAAAACGTTGTTGACAAGCTGAGATCAGGAGTCAGAATTTCAGTTTATCTTCAGAGCCTGCAGGTGACCCAGCCGACTGGTTGCTCCTGCTGTGCTTCCTTTTACGTTTTAGAGCATGCAAACTGGTTGGTTTTTTTTTTTTTTTTGGTGAATTTAAACTGAAAGATGTGACACCAATGCTGATGAGCACTCAGTCTGCTGGTCTAGACCAGACCAAGTCTGAAGTAGTGCCTCAGCAGCGATCCCCTCCAGTTTGGTTTGAACACCAGGGCCGGAGAAGGACTGGGAGGAGGTGCTCCAGGTGCTGGCACGGGGCTTGGTTCCCTGCAGCCCTAAGCAGTGAGCACAGTGGAGCAGGTGTTGCCCTGTAGCCCGTGGAGGGGTCCGCTCGGAGCAGATCCCCCCCCACAGCCTGTGGGGACCCCTGCGCTGGAGCCGGTGGATGTGCCCTAACAGAAGCTACAGCCGGTGGGAGGGGAGCAGGGCGAGGAGCGGCAGGGAGGAGCTGTTGTGGGGTGACTGACCCTGTCCAGCCGCCCCACCTGGAGGTGGAGGGGGGAGTTAGAGGGGTCAGGAACGAGGGAGTGAAGTTGAGCCTGGGAAGAGGGGAGGTGTAGCGGGAAGGTGGTTTTGTCTTTGTTTCTCATCATACTGCTCTTTTAATCGACGATGAACATTCCCCAAGTTGAGTCTTTTTCCCTTGATGGTAGTTGGTAAGTGATCTCGCTGTCTCTGTTTCTGCCCAGGAGCTTTTCCATCGTGTTTTCCTTCCCTGTCCTGTTGGAGAGGGGTGGTGGGAGGGGCTGGGTGGTCTCCCCACCACACTCATGTGCCCCTTCCCTTCCTAATTCAAGTTAAATTGATCTTTCAGCCTTCTTTAAAGTACACCATTGATTTCAGTAGTGCATTTTGTTGTATTAGAGATGGGAGTAAGAGATGCCACATTTCATGACCTGGTAGTAGCTCCTTGTTTCAGTTATTTTTTAGCGGATGAGGTTAGAACTGCCTCTTTGTCCGCTGCCACCAGGGGCATTCAAACCTGCATCTCCCTCCTTACCTCTGATACGGTGCTGAAACGTTTCTGTAACAGGATTACTTGCCTGCTCCTGCCCTGCAATGCTTGCTTTGTTACACCAGCAGTGTACACAGTAAACAGCAGTGTTGTGTAGCACCAAAAAGAGCAGGACTGGGAAACAAATTCTGCTGGGTATTTTCCCCCTGGCTGTGTTTCAGCTGGGTATGTTTCCTGCCTCAGTTCACAGCTCAACCCTGCAAACCCTTTTGCTGGTATGATGAAGAGGACGGAGCAGCACGGTCAGGTGAGGCATGCACTGAAGTGGTTGTTGCTGCAGGAATCATGCGTCAGGGAAAGGCTGTTCCTATCGGGGGGCTGCCTAGGAGTCTGTGTGATTAGAAGCGTGACCGCCTCAGTCAGACTCCAAATACAGATGTGTACTGTTCTCTTTCAAATCCCAGGCACTGTAGTCAAATGACTTTTGATTCAAATTTCTTTGTATATATATTTTTTGTTGGTCTTTCCTAAGGAAGTCAGCTTTGCCTCAACAGCTTGAAAAGTTTAGTTTTTATTTAGGTTTACTGTGAGGTGGCCTAGTCCTGTATTACAGGACTCCAGGTTATACCTCTCTTTTGCCCCCTTTTCTCGCTGCTTGAACAGATCTAAGCATTCTGCAGGCACTGAATTCCTTAGTCCTTTTGCATCCAGAATAAATGTGATCTTTGGCAAACTGTCTCCCCTGAAGTTCACCAACCATTTAAAAAAAAAAAAAAAAAGAGAATGTGCAACTGCTCCGTTTCCATTTGAAATACCAACGTAGCAATCAGTTTCTTAAAAACACAGGTTCCACCGTCCAACCCCACAAGCCCAAGCATCATAACTAGTTGGACTCTTTAATCAGGGTAAAGTAGTAGTAACCAGTCTGAGCCTTTGTAATGCATCTGCTTCTGAAGACTACTACCAAAAACCAGTGTAATGGTCCAGTACGGGTGGTAGCAGTGAGGCAGCCATCCCAAGATCACAGGCAGTACCAGGCATCAAAATCTCAGTGTACTGAACAAGGAAGAAAGCTTCCTCCCTGCCCCTACCTGTTGGGAAGAAGGTCATCAGTGGATTGGAGGCGGACAACATGCACATGGGTGATTTCAAAGTTCTTGCTTTGTAGAAGAACTGTGTTTTTGGATGTTACGAGGCATTAAGGGTTCTTAAATACAGAAGGATAGTTATAAAGAACGATTATGGCACGCAGGTTGTCTGGCAGTTGGAGTCAGCAAGTAATGTTTCGGCTATAGGAACTGTCTGCACCAGACCTGCAGGATTTCAGCACAGGATTTGTGGTCAAAGTGTGGATGCTGCCTGAGTCACAAACTGCTCCCTCAATTACTGCAATCGCTGAGTGCAGTGTCAGCAGTTTCGGGGTGGTGGTTGTTACTGAAGGCTATCTTCAGCTGCCCTGAACTGCTGCTCACATCTCGGCAGTGTTCTGTGCAGCCTTTGCTCCAAAAATATTGCCTTTTTCAGCCTTGCTCTTCTATTCCAGTGTTCGTGCATCAGGAAAATCCATAGTCATGAGGTCAAAAATCTTCCTGAATACATCTGTAATTGAGGCTGGAAGGAGATGGAGTGAGAGGCCTTCTTGCTTGGGAGAAATGATCCCTGAGACACTCCAGATGATTGTGCTGTCAGTTGCGGGACCCTGACAGCCTGGAGAAATGGGCTGGCAGGAATCTCATGAAATTCAACAAGGGTAGGAATAATCCCTACGCCAGTACGCGCTGGGGGCCGACTGGCTGGAAAACAGCGCTGCAGAAAAGGCCCTGGGGAGGGGGGTCCTGGTGGGTGGCAGAGTGACCAGGAGCCAGCAGTGCTGAGGGAGGTGATCCTTCCCCACCTGTGCTGGTGAGGCCGCACCTGGAGTGCAGGGTCTGGCTCTGGGCTCCTCGGTTACCACTGACTGGGTCAAGGCAAGGGCTGCAGAAGTGATCTCAAGGCCTGTGACACGCGGAGAGGCAGGGGGATCTGGCCCAAGTGTTTAGCCTGGAGAAGAGAAGGGGGATTCTGACAGTGCAAGTGAATACCTGATGGGGGTCTTAAGAAGGTGGAGTTCAGTCTCTTTCCAGTGGTGTGAAGTGACAGGACAAGAGGCATTGGGCACAAGTTGCCCAGGCATTTACAGTTGAGCATAAGAAGAAACACATTTGCTGTAGGGATGGTCGCACAGTAGTACAGGTTGCCCAGAGAGGTTGTTCTTGGAGATGCTCAAAACCTGGCTGGCTGTGGTCTGAGGCAGGTGGCTCTGGTTTACCCTGCTTCGAGCAGTGGGGGTTGGACTAGACCAGCTCCAGAGGTTGCTTCTCACCTCAGCTGTTGCACGAGTCTGAAACACTCGGAGAAGAAGGCACTGCCGCCAGTTTTGCCTCTCCAGCAGTTGGTTTTTCTTCACTGCAGGTGGCTCAGCCGTTGGGCACAAGTGACTGAAGGGTTTGTAGTGAATATGGCTGTTGTTTCCAAAAGCATTCCTCTTTCCTCATTAATTGCAGAGATTTTCTTTTTTTAAGGCTAAGTAATTGAGAAAATGTCATGTTACTCCATACCTTCAGTGCTCATTTTTTGTCTTGTGCTACATACTGAGTGCCAGCGCGTGTCCCTCCTATGGCTCAGATTTCTCCAACACTGCAGAATTTGAAGTCAATGATCTTTTTCCCTCATTTGTGTGGACTGATGTGTTATTGCTGTCAGACTTTCTTCACTGTTGTCTGTTTAGTGTATGGTGTGAGATTACAGTGGTGCACAACAGAGATCTGTGTAGTGATGTAGCAGTGTTTTTCTTGTTTTTAACAGGCATCAAGCACGATGGGACTATGTGTGACACGTGTCGACAGCAACCGATCATTGGCATCCGATGGAAATGTGCTGAATGCACAAATTATGACTTGTGCACGGTTTGTTACCATGGGGACAAACATCACCTGAGGCATCGTTTTTACAGAATTACCACACCCGGAAGTGAAAGGTAAAACGTAATTTTTTTTCCCCGTGAAATTAAATAGGGAGCAGTTCATTGTGCTTAACTTCTGTAACTGCAGGTTTAGTTGTTTAACTTGGGTTAGGTAAGATGGCTTGAAGTGCAGAGTCTGTTACTGGTTCTGCATCTTTGTGAGGGACTTCAGAAAGGGCCCATCTTTGAAGTTTGGAAAACATGGAAATCTAGAAAGAACAGAGTAGAGAAAGAAGTTAGGATTTGGTTATTCAGTCTCTTTAACCTCACCGCGTGCTTCCTAGTTCTTGTGTTTTTCTATAGCAGGCTTAAAACAAGGACTGTTGTCTTTACACAGTGTGTAGTGACAGCACAGCTTGTCGATGAATTCCTGAATGTGAAAGTTGAATTAGATTCAAAAGATGAATTGGACTGAGGAAGAATTTCCTTCTTGTGGGCTGTGAAGCACAGAGGGGACTGGAGACAAAACAGCTGAGTTGAACTCCTTAAACTGTTTGCTACAGAAGGCAGAGAAGAAATACTGTGAAGGGTCGTTCTACCCATGTCTTGTTTTTAATGCAGTTTTCTTAAGTCTCCTACAAAACTATGGGGGGAGAAATGGTATTTAGTTTGTTCTCACACAGCTGTTCTCATGTTCTTTGACTTTAAATGGCTTGTCTAAATCCAGAGCCCCTCTCTGTCAGGGTTTATCTGCTGGCTAGTGAGAACAGTGATACTTGCCTCTTACTAAATACTTCAAGAGCCACATTAAATTTCGGTGTAAGAGCTGCATGTTGTGGTATCAGCTGTGTGGTGGCTCGCCAAAGTATTTTCTCTTTAAATCATTGGAAGCCTTTTATTTTGATGGGTATGATATGCTTTTAAATGTGATGTGTAAGACAACCTTTTTTTCTTCTTGCTGAAGTAAGGTTTACAAATATGTTATGATTCAGTGATGTGCTTCTGTCAGCACTTTCACAGTTGAGGGGAGTGGCTGGAGCACACAGACTGAATTCTCATTGAGTGTCTCATAGGGACTGTGTTTATTTTCCCAGACATTTGCCTTGAAGTTCAACTATGGCAAAAATGCCCAGGTCAGTGGCTTAATCAAAAAGTAACTTCTATTTTTTGTGAGATTCATACCAGTACATCTGATTACAAAACAGCATAAGCTTAGCATCTGAATTATAAAGTTCTAATGGAGAACAAGATTTCAAAGTTGGATTCAAGAGCAGAAAGTTCTGGTTTAGTGTGGTTAATGAAGACTAGGTAACAAAATACAGCCTGTTCTACTTCCTTTGTAAAGAATCTCATTGCTTCTGAGAACGCTTGCCAGTTTGTTTTATTTTCTTTCTAGCTGAAGTTTCCTCTCTATTTTTTGAGGCGTCTATTCTGCGTGTAAAGCATAGTTTTGGAGGTGGGTTTGTGTGCAGTGGATAGAATTGCTGGAAATCTTTTGCATCTTACCACCTTCTCCCTATCTTTGTTTACTCCCATTGATTTTAGTCTTGCAGCTCTTATCTAGAGGGTAGCTTTATCTGCCAAGGACCTGCTGGATCAAACTTGGATGGAAAAAAATGAAATGTAACTGTTAGAGGGGAAAAAGGGCAAAGCAGTGCTAGGGAATTGGAGGGATAGCTCATAGGAAGAAGGACAAGATGTCTCTGTGTGTGTTTGGATGAAGGAAGCATAAGCTCTCTATGTTTTATTTTTGAGTCTGGAATACCGTGGACTGCAAAACAAAGTAATATATGCTGGTTTTTGTCTCAGTTTTGTAGATGTTGAGATTTCTAAAATGCCACTATCAATAACATCTTTGTTTTCTCTTGTCTTTTTGTATTACTTAATAAAAAGTCCTACGATTTTTGTGTTCTCTTTGCACTGGTTCTAACAGTTTAACTTTCTCCTTGTCTGCCATCTGCTGGATCTTAAAAATTGAGCAGGAGGGTGTTGCACTTCTGAAGAGGTCAGGAAACATTCAGAATTTCAGCTGAAATATACTTTGTCTGGCAACATTCTCATGGCACGAAGGAAGAAGTCCAGTTGCGTACCGACTGGTGGCTTTTCAAATGACTTAAAATGCAGGAAAATGTTTCCCTCTGGTTCTGTTTGCACGTAAATGTCCATTAACAGTTCTGTTTGGGTTTGCGTACTTCCAAGTCTGAGGAAAAGAAGGGATTTGCTTTAGGAACGTGATGTGTTACTACAAAAATAAGACCCCCCCAAAATGGATGTTGATACTGAATGACACTGCAGAGTCAGGCGGTTACCAGTAGTCTGCGACAGAGGGGGAAAAATGTAGTTCCTTTACTTAGCATAATTCTGAATAACTGCAGGAAAGTAATGTTGGCCTAAGGTGCTTCAGAGACAAACAGGAAGGTGTTGTTCAGGAGTCTATATGTTTATTTTACTGATTTTAATAATATCTGAATAATATGAGTGCAGTTTATGTGTGGATGGTTAAAGGTTGTGGGTAGTAGGAATTTTGGGGAAGAAATCAGTAGAATTAAAAACTAGCTCTAAGCATGTGATAAAGCAGAGTTGGGAAGAGGATGGTTTTTTATCTTGTGGGCTGCTGCTGCTCAAGGTATGGGTTTACTGGAGGTGACTGACCCACTGAAATCGGCGTTTGTGTGTTTATTTATATTTCAAGATGGTCTCCTTCTTTCCCACTTACAAAGATTCATCTTGGACTTTCTTCATTATCTTGACATTTTTGGGTGGTTGTTTTTTTTTGTTTGTTTGTTTTTAATAACTTCAGGGTATTGCTGGAGTCTCGCCGTAAATCAAAGAAAATTACAGCAAGAGGAATCTTTGCAGGTGCCAGGGTGGTGCGAGGAGTGGACTGGCAATGGGAGGATCAAGATGGTGGCAATGGGCGTCGGGGAAAGGTAAGCAATAAAACGGGTTTAAATAAAAGATGCATTTCTGCATGTTAATGTGATGATCTCAGTGGCCTTTCTAACTGAAGAGTGGAAATATCACCAGAAGAGTGTTTTAGTTTGCTAGCCATTTCTGAATCTTAGTGAGATTTTATATCCTACACGGTCATGGAAGCATTAGGACTTTTGATTATTTCATTTCGGGTTTTATTGAGAGGAAGTAATGAATTTAAATCTCTTAAAGGAAGAGATGTTCATACATAGCTTATTTTCTTCATTTTTACCCTTTGCTGTGAATTTTGTGGGATATTTTGAACTCTCTGATATCTTGCAAAATAGGTTACCTTGTTGGTTTCATGTGCTGTAGTAGAATTAATAGGATATTTGCAAGGTGAAATTGTGTGTGAATGAGTATAGACTGTTTTGAAGGTGGGTATAAGCTAGGAAAAGCAGAGAGCAGAAAGTTTGTGAATAAAGGTGAGAGTGAAGGCAAATTCTAGAAGTTGGTTCTTTGAATAATACACTTGTTAAGAATTTGCTGCATGGCCTCATGGTTTCAGAAAGGTCAGGGAGAGTCCTTTTCACTTCCCTCCTTTTGTCCTCTTGTTAAACGGATTGGCTCTGTAAGCAAAACCTTGTCTCCTCACAGTGTACTGCCACCAGCCTCATGCAGGTTAAACAGGAAAATTGGAGCAATTAAAATGGTTTTTACTCTGTTTTTCATAGTGGAACACAATTTCTAGTGAGAACAT